>JAOSBK010000006.1:26360044-26375947 GCA_027568895.1 Erythroxylum shatona | reverse complement strand
TTTTGTCCTTAGGGACAATTTTGTCCATGTCTCATAAAGTTGGACAACATTAATTGCAATTTTGGTTTTTAAATAAATTATCGGTTAAGTTGCCCCATTTGATTCAGATAAAGATAATAAAGTGACCCAATAAATGATCTAGATTAATGGGTTGAAGTCCGGATGAAAAATAATTCCTGATTAGTATAGTTCGTGTCCATATCGGCCTTGTGATGGGGAAATCTGATATGGAAGCTATATAAAGGTTAAGGTCTCCTGCAGTTACTCAAGAAATTATTCACGAGCATAAGAATTCCTGACCCGTTAGAGAAGCACATGTTTTGAGGAAACTGTAGAAAGGCTTAGCCCGTGAGTCGGTAATCATTTTTTACTAAAGGTCTCAGGAGATTCGGAGACGTTTGGAGCTCGGAATCAGCATCAGAAACAGAGATGGAATCGAAATTCAGGTATTCCGCATTAGGATACGTAATAAAGCTCTCTCTACATATTACACTTCATACAAACAATCGAAATTAAGATTTTAACTACCAAAAATATAACTTTCAGATTTCTACATATAAGTTTTTATAGAAAAATTTATTATTATAACATTTAGAGAGCTTTACAAAATCATTTCGTACTCATTTAAACTTAAAAATCCTGTACCCTAATAGCTGTCCGATGTTATAATTTAAATAAAAAAAATCAATAAGCTTGAGGAGGAAAACACGAAGGTGAGTGGGCTCTGTAATGTGATCAGGTCAGGAGCCGGCTGCCTGGCGATATTCTTTTTTTTTGGTGAAATGGAAAAAAAGACAAAAGAGGTCTAATGCCTAAAAAAAGCGACAGGGAGAACATCATTATGTAAATACTGATGAAATTTTGGCATAGGAGACTCCCATATATGCCAACGATGCAACAAAGTGGACCCATATTTCGCTAATAAGTCGGCGCATTGATTCCCTTCTCTGAGAGTGTGAAGAAGCGAACAATCACAATTTCTCTTTAGCATAGATCTAACATTATCAATGATAGCCAAGTAAGGGTGTGAGTGGGAACAGTTGGTAGTTACTAGACGAATTGTTTCGAGAGAGTCCGACTCCACAAGAACCCTCCGATACCCGTGATCCCATGCTAACGAAATTCCATGAGAAATAGCTTGGAGTTCAGCTAGAAGGTTAGTAGCAATACCCATAGATCCTGAGAAGCCAACAATCCAACGGCCAGCTTCATCCCGCAATAAACCACCAAAGTCAGCAGGACCTGGATTACCAAGAGAGCTCCCATCAACATTAACTTTAATATATGCCGACCAAGAGACCTTCCACGAGACCCATCTACTCTCCCTTGTTATCAATGTATCCTCCTTTAGGCATGCCCGACACTCATCAACAAGTTTCAAATAGCTATTTTCCTAACCTCCATTTTCTCAACCTTTGATGACCAGCAACGGTCAGTGGGTGGGGGTACAATTGCGAATGCGACGCCTCCCGCTGTGTGTGATCTTGTCATGACATGGACCCAGTGTTACGGTCGATTTAATTATTGTTTCATAGCAGACCCACGCCATGGACACTCTTTATGATTTAACAAAAGACTGATCAATAAAATCTATAATAAGATGCCTCCCTCTCGCCTCTCCAGCGAAGAGATTCTCAATAAATATGTGTCGATGGAATAGATTGGAATAAAATTAGCACAAATTTATAGGCACGGAAAATTTGATCGCTGAGTGTCGCTTCAAATCGCTCTTGGAATTTCTACTGGCTCCTGGTGGTAATAAGCATTCGTGTTACACTTGTGTTTCGTTAGTTTTGTACGCAGGAAAAGGAGCCATTTGTAGTCTACAAAGACTTTGCGATAATGTAAACAATTTGCCGATGCCGCGTACGTGAGGCAAGCGAAGCAGTCAATTGGGATTGGTGAAACCAGAGCTCCTTCCAAAGCTGTAGTAACAAGTTATGTGATTATGCAATCTCATTACGTGTAACTATCAAGATAAATTATGGAAAAAGAACTGATTTCTGTTCTGTAGATGATAAGGAAAATTATGGACCAACAGCGATACAACTACTGTTATTATTATTATTATTTTTGAATTAGTCCTAGGCAACTTAATGTTAAGATTTAAGTACTTCTACGGCATGTAATTCAAAACAGTTGAAACCGACTAAAGAATATTTAGGAAAGTGGTGGTAACAATTTTGTTAGGTTGAAGCATTAAAGATCCAAATATCTATATGGAGGGTACTTTAATTGTTCAATAATTTTATTTTAAGTTCCTAAAAGAGGAGACTCAATGTAGCAAAAGGAGCTCTCACATCTTAACAGGTTTTTAATTTAAGTAACTGAAACTTGTAAAAATTATTATTAACTTATTAAATAATTTATCTATAAGTTAATAAGCATATTTAATGACTTTTCAATGTGCATTTTAAAATATAGCGATTAGATATAAATACTTTCTTTACATTTTCATCTAGGTGATGAATAAACAAGACCAATAATAAAAACTAAATCATATAAATAACTTCGGCCTTGTTTGACAATTAGCTGATTGTATTAGCTATAAGCTGATTTTTTCAACTGTTAGTTAATAGTTGATTATATCAGCTCAGCGGATTGCATTATCTGTTTATCATTTGATGTTTAATAAAATTAGCTGTTTTTGTGTAAAATGATTTGTAAAAACATGATTTTAAAAAAATTATAAGGGTATGAATATTATATGTCTTATTATTTCATTGAATATTCTTAAAGGAATTTAGATTTTAGATATTTAATTCTACAAAAATTAAGTTTATAGCTCTAATAAAAAATATGAAACATATAATAATAATAATAATAATAATAATAATAATAATAATAATAATAATAATAATGACGACGGCGACGATGACGACGATACATCCAAACATAAAATATAATAATCTCAATACAAGGCAAAATTTAAGGGCAAAATTGACATTATAAAAAAGGGTAATCAACTGATTGCTCAAAAAGTTACTCACAAGAAGCTTTTAATTTTTAGTTGTTTGGATTGAATCAACCAACTCAATTAATCAATAACTAAACAACTACTCCCTCCTATCCAAAATAAGTGTCGTTTTAGAGGGATTTTAATTATTCAAAATAAGTGTCGTTTATAATTTTTCATGCATGTTTATAATTTTATTTCCAACTTAATTATATAGATTATTATATCAAATATTTCACTAGCTTTCTTAATAAGTGTGTACCTCTCTAAAACGACTTTACGTGGATTCTTACGTGAACCCATACATCTATTCCTGCGTGAACTTATTTTTATTTTTTGTAAAGATTTTGTCATATTTTACTATCTTATAAATATAAGTCAGGGATCTATTGAAATTAAACAACTAATTTTAGTCAATTAATTAAAAAATTAGCTAATAAGTCAACAAGCAAACAAGTCCTTCTTATGATATATTCGTTAAAGAGTGGAAGCCAGCACCACTGAACCGAACAGTCAGTAACAACGCGGTAACAGATATTATTATCTCATCATTTACGTGAAACCCAAAAAAAATACGTGAATGATAAAAACAGGTTAACCGCATCGGAAGGGAAAGTGAGTCTAGTTGATCATTGGGAAGGAAAGTGAATCTAAGATCTTGGGTTCGAATTTCGGCAACGACAGTATGGGAGTTCATCCAATGTAGTAACTTCTTGTGCACACTAAGCACTGGGCCGCCTTCTCAAAAAGCTGACTAAGATCAAACCGTAATTTACCTCTCTTACGTAATGTCGAGCTAGAGTATGGGGGCGCCTAAGATAGGCGTTCCACCTTTCGAGTCCAAGGTCGGAATATCACATCCCGAAACAAACAAGCGACCGAGCAGTGAGTAGTGACACCACACCTCGAGATCCCCACGCTATCCAAAATTGGAAAATAGAAATAGAAAGACCCCAACAAACATCAATCAATAACAGAGAACCCACGTGGCACGTGGCGGAGTGACGTGATTACCCAGCTTTCTTTGTTTGTAGTGTTAGTACAACATTGGCATTGCCCTGCTTCACCGATTGATTGCTCCAATCAAAATCTCTATATATATCGACCAGAAGACGCAGATCTCAGAGAAGAGGGTATGTGTGAGAGATACTGAGATTGTCATTAAGATAGATTGATTCGTATGAAGCAGAAAGGCAGAGATTGTAACCGTAGATCGAGGAGTTTTTCTCGTTCTCGTCTTGCTATTGAGGGTTGTTAGTCTCCTCCATTTTCTCACTTTCGTTGCCAACACCACATCCTCTCTTCCGCTGCCTCTCAATCTGCAAACAACCAGTTTCTTGACGCTTTTATCACTCTATTTCAACAATGGCTGCCCTTGGTACTGTTTTTGGTTTTACATAATGCATTTAGTCTTTAATCAAGATCCGAGCTTGTGTTTTTTTTTTGGGTATTTGGATGCAAGTATCTCAACTTTTTGGTATGTTTTCATTGGGTTTTGGATTCTGTAGATGAGAAAGTGGAAGAACGTGAGATTCAGAAACACTATTGGATGGAACACTCGGCTGACCTGACGGTAGAGGCTATGATGCTTGATTCCAAAGCCTCCGATCTTGACAAAGAAGAGCGTCCTGAGGTGTTCCTGCTTTTCTTTCTATTTAGATGCCTATTGACAGCGATTTTTAGTACCCGAAGTGATTATTTTATTTCTTTTCTATAATCGTTCGGTCCTTGCGTACCCATGTGAACTTTTTCTAACAACTTCAGAAATAAAATATGATTTTATTTTTCGCTACACTTCAAGTCCCATATTTTTTTATATACTTTATTTGTAATTCTAATTATTCCCTAAATGTTGATTAATTTATCGTTAATATTGAGATTTTTAAAATTGAACATTTCCTGGTTACATTTGTATGTGTCAGGTACTTTCTATGCTCCCGCCGTATGAAGGAAAATCAGTTTTGGAATTTGGAGCTGGTATTGGTCGTTTCACAGGGGAGTTAGCTAAGAAGGCTGGTCAAGTTATAGCTTTGGACTTTATTGAGAGTGCCATCAAGAAGGTGTTTTCCCTCGCAATCTTCAGTCGCTCATACACATACATAACGTCTACATCTTTTTCTTAATGATTGTCATTTAAATGTTGCTTCACATGATGAGCATTAATATTTGCTTCTCTCAATTTTTTACCTAAAGAATGAAAGCATTAATGGGCACTTCAAGAATGTCAAATTCATGTGCGCTGACGTGACTTCACCAGACCTGAAGTTTTCCGAGGAATCAGTGGACTTGATATTCTCTAATTGGCTTCTTATGTATCTCTCAGACACAGAGGTGAGTGTTTGATGCAACTCCAGGATCACCATTGGATTTGTCTTTTCGTGGTTTGGAGTAAAGCTTCTCGTCCCCACTAGATGACATCCAAATACAAGTTTTCATATAGGAGCTGAGAGATAAGCTTGATGTTGCAGAATTTTACATGTGTGTTATTTTTTCTGATGTTGTCCTTTTCCCATGTTTATTGTGATACGGATGACAGGTAGTGGGTTTGGCAGAAAGGATGGTCAAATGGTTGAAAGTTGGTGGATATATTTTCTTTAGAGAGTCTTGTTTCCATCAATCTGGAGATTCTAAGCGAAAATACAACCCAACTCATTACCGAGAACCCAAATTTTACACAAAGGTCTGGTTTCTTTATAAATCTCTTGAAAGTGGTCCTCACGTTAAATAAAGCTGTCCGATACCTTCATGTTTTATGATCTGCCTTGTGTTTTGAAATCTGAATATTTTTAGCATATAATAATGCATTTGAAAAAAAGAGTTCACATTGACATCTAAAGATTACATTGATCACATCGTTGCAGTGACCATGAAAAGAAATGGTTAAATTGATGAGTAGACTTTTTTTGACATGGATGATTAAGTACTGGTTTGGATTTGAGTTGACTATATCCAGATCAGGAGGGTTTTTAAATTAGCTCATACTTCAAAAGTAACACATTAAAGAAGTATGATTCCACAGGGTAATTACTTACAATAGTCATTTCAAACAAAATTTGGCTTATTGTATTGCAGGTCTTTAAAGAACTTCACACGACTGATGCTTCTGGAAATAATTTTGAGCTTTCTCTTATTGGCTGCAAGTGTATTGGAGCTTATGTGCGGAATAAAAAGAACCAAAATCAGGTTATACTAGCTGACTCCAATTTTATTTTCAACATGTTTGAATGAGATGGCTAACAAGATACCCATGCCATGTTGCAGATCTGTTGGATATGGCAGAAAGTTAGTTCAGAGCATGATAAAGGATTCCAACGTTTCTTGGACAATGTTCAGTATAAGTGCAAAGGTATACAACGTTATGAGTGGGTCTTTGGACCAGGTTTTGTGAGCACAGGAGGAATCGGTATGCTGCCATTTCCTTTTCATTCTCTAAGGCTTTTTGGGATAAAGATCATTTTCTTATTTGTTAATTGTTGTCTTTAAAATTTGAACAGAACTAGAATTAGATTACTTGGATTTGAAATATTTCAAAGCATACACGTGTTTGTTATTTTCATAACATTTGTTGGATGTTTAAGTCAACCTGTGAAAATTTCTGTAGTGAGTTTTAAAGTTATCAGACATATTTTCACGAAACTGGATTTTACCTTGACTATTAAGCTTCGTCTTATAGTTATTTACGATCTTGATATTTTTCTCATGTTTGCTGTTCTTTGAGCAGAAACAACTAAAGAATTTGTGGTAAAACTGGACCTTCAACCTGGCCAAAAAGTTCTAGATGTTGGCTGTGGTATTGGTGGAGGTGACTTTTACATGGCCCAAAATTTTGATGTGGAGGTGGTTGGCATCGATCTTTCCATAAATATGATTTCCTTTGCTCTTGAGCGCTCCATTGGACTCAAATGTGCAGTGGAGTTTGAGGTTGCTGATTGCACTAAAAAGACTTACCCTGATAATACATTTGATGTTATCTACAGCCGGGACACCATTTTGCACATTCATGTAAGAATTTGAGTATTATGTAGGGAACTTGCAACGAGCATGCATAAAATACGTGGGCAGACATTGTTATTGCAAGTTTGATAATAGTTTGCTTATTAACATGCGTATGTCCTCTCATATTTCAGGATAAGCCGGCATTATTTAGGTCATTCCTCAGGTGGCTGAAGCCTGGAGGCAAAGTTCTTATCACTGATTACTGCAGAAGTTATGGAACTCCATCATCAGAGTTTGCGGAGTACATTAAACAAAGAGGATATGACCTTCATGATGTCAAAGCATATGGCCAGGTATTCTTGCAACAATCCCTAGCTACCCGCTATTTCTTGAAAAAAATTTCTCGTAATACGTTTTTGAAAGACGCGCAGATGCTCCGGGATGCTGGCTTTGATGAAGTCATTGCAGAGGACAGAACTGATCAGGTTAATAATTTAATCCACTACATACGTATATCTGTACATGTTACGTTGGTTTCACACTCAACAAGTTGTTACTTGTGCTTCAGTTCAATCAGGTCCTGCATCGGGAATTAGATGGTGTTGAGAAAGACAAGGATGCCTTTATACATGACTTCTCTGAAGTATTGATTTTTCCCTTATTTTCAGTTTATTCATATTGTTTGACTAGCTTTAATTTAATCTTTTTTTGTTCATCTTTAGTGGGCATGGCCTTTTCTTAATGTTGGTTGTGATGCATATATCCAGGAGGACTATAATGACATTGTTGATGGATGGAGAGCGAAGCTCATCAGGAGTTCGTCGGGTGAGCAGCGTTGGGGCCTATTCATCGCAAAGAAGTGAAGAATCATGTCTAGTCGAGCAAGTCCATCGCAAAGAAGAAGCGAAGAATCACATCTAATCACAATATCAGCTCTACTTTAATTGTGCTGAATAAATGTCTTGGAACTGTTTATTGCCTTTCAACCTATATTAGGATGGTATAAGCCTGTGGTTGGCATCTATTCTAGATTATCATTAGCATCTTTGTTATAATTATGATTATGACAATGGTCAGAAGACGATATTAATAAAAAAGGAGACGCATCTTTACATTCTTTTTTCCTGCTTGGCATGTCTGCATGATTTTGGAAGTAAATCCAACTGGAAAAAAGGTTCTGTTGTTTGGAATTGGGACGCTATTGAGATGATCTGCAGTTCTTATCAGGCACAAACCGCGAATGTAAAGGTGAGCAAAATATCCTATATTAACTTTTGTTAGGGCTCACATATTTCTCTTGTACGAAGAAAAATATGGACAAGGCTTTTACAACCAACATCTTTAACCGTCCTTCCAATAGAAAATGTGAAAAGAGAAGCATTTACATAGATAATTATACCGCATGCTCATCCATCCCTATCCTATTTATTACCTATTTATCTTTCGCTCAACAGTGAGGTATACATATACATACAGCTGAATTCACTGAAAACATGGAGGCAAACCTATCTAGTCTTATTATCAACATATCTGCACTGATTAAATGGTAAGAAAAACTAATGACTGTAAGCCAATATATTACTTCAACTTCAACATGTCAATTACATCTTTCCTGGACCTGACAACAACTGGGGAAGCTGAGAGATTCCGTGGCAGCTTTTGCTCCTCGGAAACTAGGGCATCTTCCTGCTTTTTGTCTTCAGCTTTCATAGAGTTGACGGAGGTTCCATATATCTGCACTACCAAACTTCCACCTGCCGTAAATCACAAACTAATGCAATCACTTTCTGGTGCTCTTTCTTGTTTTTTTTTTAAAAAAATTATTTAAACAAACATTTTCATTTCTTTTATGCATTCATACTACTTTCTTTCCTACTTTTCCCTTTCTTTAAGTTATAGCTTCGTGTAACACTTACAATAAGAAGGACGATATATCCCAAGAATTAGACCATCCTTCCGATCTGCCGTCTGACTAAAGTTTTGGGTTTATGCTGCTTTAGGGGCCATTTGTTACAGTGTTGTTCAGTACAACCGCAATATTACCCCACAAATCCTAATCTTTGTATCAGATCTAGACTCAATTAATGCCATTCAAATGAAATCTTTTGGTAAATAAAAAGGGAGTCCTCTTGGTTTTACTTCTCCACAAGAAAAAAGTGCTAACTGAACTTACAAAGTACAAGGGTAGCCCCAATCCATCCAGCTGTTCCCCACCTTTCACCAAGGAGAAACCAAGCAAAACCAGCACCCCACAGTGGCTCCAAGCCATAAATTACGGCTGTTTCGGTCGCAGAAATATCACGCATAGCAGCAAACTATAATGAGAAAATACATTTCCTATTAGAGATTAACGCTGAAACAAAGTGCCAGTGAGTATTACTACATATGTACTCATATCAAAGCTAAATGTTTACACAGAGAGCATTCTAATAAGTTTCATAATCTATGATTTAATAAATGTTCCATATTCCAGACAATTTTAAGCCTTTATCATAATGGTGAGGCTGGAACCACGTCCCGTGGAAGTTGCCTGCCAAGGATAAGTGAGGCTCAAAAAAGCATATTACTCAGTCCCAAACTGATGTTAATGCCAGGATATTAGAAACCGTAGTACATAACCATTCCATGTCCAATTAAATGCAAAATACACTCAGAAAAATGCAAGAATACCTCTACCCATAAGCATAAACCAGTTGAGAATACTCCGGTATATAGGGCAGGTATCCATGGAAAAGTCACAATCCAGTCCCACACCATCGGGAGTGTAAATGACAATTGGTCAAGTTCAACCTCATCAAACCATCCTCCGATCATAACCCACATTGTCGATAAAAAGGCAACAACACAGACCTGAAAAACAATAATATCATTTGCTCAAATGTTAGTGACTAAAAAGAATTTCTAATTGTCCATGCCACCTTCAAGTTAACTGTAGAGGGTGCCAATCATGATCAAGAACCATACCTCATATCCGAGAAGTGGCAAGAAGTTCTCTTTCTTTGTGTTTCTTGAAATATGTTCTGTCCGGAGCATATGAATTCCAAAAAATATTGCACTCAAAAAGTTCAAAAGATCTCCAACCTGAAAATGGTTTACGGTGTAACTTATTTTATCTTCGTTGGTCACAACTCTGCCACTATAAGAGGGATAGGCCAATTTTGTTTTTAAGGGAAATTCCTTCTTCTCAGCACTAAGAAATAAGAAACTTTAGTTACCATTGACAAATAGCAATACGTAACTTACACATGGAGGAGATCCGCTGCATTCCAGCATAGCAACCCCTATTGCTGACATGAGGACTCCAAACCAGGTACGAACTGGAATAGTTGCACCCAATATGCCATCAAGTAATGGTACAACAATCACCTATCAAACCAGTAAAATTCGTTTTTATATTGCAGTTAATTATGTGTTCCAATCCATCTAAATTTGGGAGAGTTTCAATCAGAATGAGTATAGAAGCTTTTGGTATGTAAACTTATGTTTTCATCATGATAGTTTTAAAAACTTGAAAGTTGTGTAAGTGGTAGGACACAGGGTTAGAAAATAACAAAACAGAAGAAATAGGGAAAATTCTAATAGAAAGGACTGCAAGTATCTCACAATACTTTCTAAAAGACCGAAGGAGAATCTCCAATATGAATAAGCTCTCTGAAAATTGTCGTGTCTTATTAATGAGGCTGATAAGCCTTTTTATAATGGATTACAGAGAGGATGCAAATCTGAAACTAACTCTATTCTAGAACTAACTCTAATCGTTAGTGGGTATCCCACTTATTTTATAACTGAAACTTGTTAATAACAAACAACTATTCCTTATCTAATTCTTATCTGCCACGTCTACCCTTTCTTGAATAAGTAAACCTAAATCTATTAGGACTAGGTATCGTATCAGTAAGAGCCAATAAGTTGAACTTAATCTGGACACCCAATCTGTCATAGTTCATCACACCTATCAACAACACACATTATCCTCATTATAGACTGTAAAACTTACTGTAAACAAGGAAATGAAAGATGCACGCCCAGCATCAGATGTTAGTAATCCAATTGCCTCAATTAGATACCCTAAACTCACCCACAACCCCAATTCTAAGCCTGCATTACGAGTCTGAGCATCATCTCGAGCTCTGAATACAAATGGCAAAAAGGGGATGGCAGAGACAACAAATCGCACAGCTGAGAAGGCAGCAGGGTCCATCATATCTTCAACAGCTTTTACTACTGGGATATTGCTTGCTGAAACATGAAACCAACAGAACTGTGTGAACCTTTTTTAATCTTTGATTAGACAGTGACAACAAGAAAACAAACATTATTCATAAGGAAAAAAATAATTGCTCAAAACATTTTTTTCATAATCACATAATTTGGAGTATGTGAAAGATTTAATAGTTTCTTAAAAGCATAACATCGGTAGATATACTTTAGGTGTTCTTTAATGTAGGTCATAAACAGCGTAGATGAGTTAACTGTGAAACGTGTGACATGCATGCCCTGAGCTAACACATGTAAGATATGTGAAGAGATGAATAAGAAAGAAAAGCAGAAAGACGAGGAATTTAACAAGCAAATAGGAATTCAAGAAGCAGTTACTACTTCTTGAATTATTGATAGAAAGCCAATGCTTTGTCTTGTACTAGGGTAGAAGGAACTCCTAAAATGCAGGTGATCCAGTTGGGGGTAGAGAAACCAGTGATGTGAGAAATAGATTAATATAAAAGCTTCAACATACATTACAGGAAGCAAGAAGGCTAAGAGGCAAGAAAACCAGCTAAGTGATCATAAAGAACGCCATCTACTTGTTCTCTAGCACCCAATTACGTTGACAAATTCCCAACAATACTTCGAAGTTAGAAACTGAAATAAATTCCATGAATTCCATTTCTTTTTCTCCATTAAGTTCTTCTTTAGCCAAAATGTGAATGTTTGAACGGCCTGGGGAACTACAAGACATAAATCCTTAACCCCATACATTTATGAAAATGGTATCGAATTCAATTGCAGAGATTACTTTGATCAAAGAAAAATTTCGGTGATGGAGTTTCCTTCTGTAATCTTAGTTCCCCTAAGTTCTACTGACAGTGGCCCCATCGATTAGGAGTGAAAGTTCTAGATGCCATGAGTCAACGATGAATTCAAATCATTAAATCCTGTGTCCAGTATCAGGGTTGGAGCACTCTTTCAACTTAGGGTATTCTAATCTTGTTCCTGATCCATATATTTGTATGAATGAATGGATAAGATTTAATTTAACAGGTTGAAACTAGTCATTAACTGGAAAGGATCTGACCCCCTCGGTATCATCCATTACCAAAGAAATCACTTATTAAACAAACATAGGAAACGAGTACTCTGGAGAGATAAATAAACGAAGAGAAGTACCATAAACAACCGTAACAACATTGAGTGTTATCACTTATTAACGAACAAACATAGGAATCGAGTACTCTGGAGAGATAAATAAAAAGAGAAGTACCATAAACAACAGTAATAACATTGAGTAAGAGAACACTTCTAATCTTTTCGGATGCAAACAAAAACTTTCTCCAGAAAGGTCGCTTCTCGACTTTAGAAATCAAGCCAATATGACCACTCCTTCGAACAATTGCTTTATCCTTCGTTACAAATGCAACACCGGACCCATCATCACAACACGCATTGATTGCGGGCGACCCATCAATGATTTTTGCACTTTGTGATGTTCTCTTCTTGTTTTTCAGGTATGTTAGATCAGTACAGTGAGAAGTAGAACAAGAGGAGTAAGAAGACGAAGTAGGGTCATTGGAGAAAATGAAAAGACGAGATCGTTTACAACGTTGCGAGTCAGTGATGATATAGAAGGAGATAAAGGAGCATGAAACACCAGAAGGAAAGTCTTTTCTAGTCGTAGCAGTAGCAGAACCTGTTCTCCATGTTGCTGGTAATGATGGGTAAGCCATAACTTCTCTCAGCTAGCCATGAATGACAGCTCTCGATCGAAGAGAGGCGTGAAGAAAATATTGGATTTTTTTCTAACCAAGGAACAAAGAAAAATGAACGGAAAAACTGAGACCAGGGAACGGAAAAGAGAAAGGGACAAGAAAGTCTGGCGATATTTTGGCAACAATATCAATAATTTCTGAGTTCAAACGTGCCACACATGCGAGGCACATGAGATGAGATCTGAGGAGCCAAGTGAACTCGGCGCGAGGAATTTGATGGAAATCGATCGAACGTTTATTTTAAATCATATGATGCGACATTAATGGTAGCTAACTCTTTTTTCCGTAAATAAGGCAAAGAGGTACCTTCTTATAATAATGTTATTTTTTACAACTAAAATTGAGATTATTCTTATAATCTTTCTCTCAGATAAAGATTAAACGTACCCATAAATGAATTCACAACTCAAAAGATCTTGTTTGATTTTTTCAATAACACAACAATGAATACTCATAAAAATTTTCAAGAACTCTTTTAAATGTTTATATACAGCACCCAAATGTTTCTTAGTGTATTTATATATTGTAATAAAAACCATGTACTTATAGTGTTTAAGGGTTGGATTAAACTAGTTGAAATTAAGAAGTAGCTATTGCCATTGACTAGTTCCAATAAATTGGTCAACTATTGTGACATATTGGTTGGCAGACCAATATGCAGTGTATTAATTAATATTGCTATAAACTCTGGTTACACAATTTTTTATATACCTTTTAACCAGTATTGTAGAGCACAAACATATATAAGTCGACTATTACACCTAAAATCATGATTCTAGTATTTTTAAATATTCAAACTTCATTTTCTTAATGCAAAATTAACTTAAATATTTTTCAAACTATTATCCAAAGAATGTTTAAAGGATCAAGAGGGCTTCTACCGAATCAAAACTTTAGTTCCTCTTAATAATTGAAAAGACTTAAATAATAAGTTAAAATAATGATGTATTTATATGTGATGAGCCTTTAAAGTATCAAAGTAATCAAGTAGGAAGTACAATAAATTTTACATATTCATTTATAATATTGTTATTTCTTATTCTTCCTTAGTCTTGATTTTGTTCTTCACTTAAAAATGAGTTTAACTCTTAACTTTCTCTAGTGTCCTCATGAGATATATCTTGATTTGTGCATAATCATTATTGCTTTCATATTTCTTTCTTAAAGAACAAATTCACTATAATACTTATATTTTATTATCATCAAAACATGGATTGTGATCTCCCTTGGTTCATCGGTGTTGGACTGAAATGTGACATGTTATTATACAAGCATTATGAGGGCTTTAATGCATATATAATGGAGGTTAAGGACAAGCTAATTGTCATAATGCTTAAGATGATTATAAGAGAAACTATAAAGATATTTAATTAAAAAATATAGAGGATGGGGAAATGTCATAAGTTTATTTGTCCTAGGATACAAAATATCTGGAGAAGTATAAGTAGCTTACCAGTAATTGAATTTTATACTTTAGCAGTAGGAGACTATTTAGAGTGGAGCTTATGTATTTTTAACATGTTTTTTTTAGGCAACAACAACTTCACATGTAGCAAATGATATTTGAATTGAATTCGTTCTTACCATACTTGTATTATACTTAGACATAATGGTGGCACACTTGAACAATATGCAGACTCCATATATAACATAGAAAGATTTCATCAAGGATATGCATGCCAAATTTTCCAATCCATAGTGAAAATATATAGCAAATTCCTATGAAGATCAGTTTTGAAATCCAACAGCTTCAATATAAGAGAAGATTTGGAAGGTGAAAAAAAGGTAAGGACTAAGGAAGTAAGTGAGGAATAAAATTCATATGGGAGTATTTGGAAGGGACTTTAGATTTCATGTAAAAGATGTAAGTAATATGGTTGTAATATAAGGATATTCATGAAGATAAATGCCAATTTTGAATAAAACTAAAGTAGCCAATTGATACAAGAACTACTTCAAACACCAAAGAAAAGAAAACAAATAGATTGAAGTAGAATATTATTGTATTATTTAGAAAAAGGAATTATAATTTTATTTTTTATTTTTTGTGGCTAGCTAATTAGAGTAAAATGATATCTAATGAATGGTAGCAGTTTATATAATTTTTATTAGTTATTTATGTAAATGGTACTAATATGATATAACCAATTATGGCTATTTATTTTTATATATGTTACTAATATGATGTTGATGGTTGTGGCTATTTGTTTATATATATGGTACTAAAATTTTGGATAATGAATTACTAGGTTTTTTGAATAATTAATTTAGGTAATGTCGTCTCTAGATAGCTTATTAGCCATGTTCTCTTTAGATAGCTAATTATGGCTAATCAAGTTTAACTAGCATTGAATAAAATAGGTTTACTTGAATTTGACACCATCACAAGCAAGTTTGATTAGAATTAAACAAAAACATAATTCTCATGTAATGTACTTATGAGGATTTTATCAAGTGAAATGTATAAATCAAGTGAACCAAGTGAAATGCAAGTATTGTTTATTGTTAAGTCACTTCAATATTTTATTACACATTTCAAGTGAAATGCAAAATTTGATCCTACATGCAATAGAATAATTATAAAACCTTTTCATTTGATTTTCCAAAAGACAAGGTCACTTAAGATTCTATAATATGCTTAACATATAAAATATAATAAATCATGAATCATAATTCGTTCCTTATTTTGAAGCTTGATATGTTTCTTATCGTTTCTCTAGAATTGTTTCTTAAATTGACTCATCTTAACCACTATAATAGCATAAGTGTCTGGTCTCTTTTGGTATCTATGGAACATATAGAGAGAACTCTGCAACTATTGTAGAGAGCTGATATGGCTAATCCTTACCCTATAAATCTCACAAGTAGTGCACTTATTGAACTATAGCATAGTGTTAGAGAATACAAAGTATTGATTGATAAAATCTTATCTTAATATATTATTTGATATTGTTGGAGCCCAAATCCAGAGCCCAACTGATGTCGGATCCCGTTGCCGGAATCCAACTACTTAATCCTAAACCATCA
>JAOSBK010000006.1:26326797-26339308 GCA_027568895.1 Erythroxylum shatona | reverse complement strand
TATAGTGGAGAGGTAGAATTATCACAAGCTTATGGTAGAGAATGGACTAAGCAGATTTTAGAGTGAAATTATCCCAAAAACAAGTGAGTTGAAAGTAAACACCTTGCCTTGAGTGAAATCTCTTTTACTCAATCTCTTGGATTAAATTCTTATAGTGTTTATTTTCTTGACACTCTTTCAGTCTACTTTGATTGATTTCTAAGAAAGTGATTTTTACCAATTTCCTACTCTCATTTTAAGTATGGTCGAAATTTTCTTTTGCACTTGTGTCTCTTTGACTCTTATAAACTTTGTCCAGGAGTACAAAGGTCTAAATGTGGGGGAATTTGATTAAGCCTAAGTTTATTATATAAATTGGCAACATTTTCATGATTTTTTCTACACTTCTTGGCTCCTATTTCTAGATTTTATGTTTAAATTGACTCTTGAGTGTCTACCTTTATTTTATGTAGTTTGAGAGTAAAATTGTCACAAATCAGTATTAATTGCACTAATTCATTTTCTGAGAACAATTGATACTGCAAACTACCATTCATTCATTGTAGGAGACATAATGAGAAGAGACTCAAGAAGAAGATGTAGAGTCAAGGAAAGGCTGAATTCAAGTAAACAAGTGAACAGGTGCAGTAGGAAGTTTGCCGCCGCGAAAGGGATGTGTCGCTGAGACGAAGTATGAAGACTTCCAAGAAGAACTTTCGAGAAAAGTTCGCCGCAGTGAAAATTAATTATGTCGCCGCAGCGAAAGAACCAACAATGCAGCTAAAACTTTCAAGAAAGGTTCACTGTAAGAAGAACTTTCGAGAAAAGTTCGCCGCAGTGAAAATTAATTATGTCGCTGCAGCGAAAGAACCAACAATGCAGCTAAAACTTTCAAGAAAAGTTCACCACAGTGAACCTTCGAATACTCGAACCATTTTTGGAAGTTTACCCACTGTGTAACCCTATCCATATCCCATTTCTTTTAAAAACCTACCTATTTTAGGTTCAGGGAGAGAGTCGATAGATATATCAAAACAAAAATACAACATCCTTACGCTCTCTACCTTCGGACACTCCATCATCCAATCTCCTCCACTTCACCATCTACTCCTCCACCGACAACTGCTACCATGGATGCTTTCAGTGGGCTTTCGGTTGTGAATTCTCCTGAAGTTATGCTTGGCTAGGCACCTCTTTCCTCTTGAAAATGTAGCAATGGCTGGAGTTCAATGAGCTTCAAAGGGGAGTAGTTTATTCGATATTCAACTACATTGTTATGAACTCCTAGGTTTAGGATTTGTAAATTGTAGTTTAATATTCTTGATAAGAGTTTAATCAAATGTTGGACATTCAATGTGTTATTGGGATTTGTTAATGTAGAACTTGGAACTTGAATATATAAAGTCTCATATATGTCTATTTTGATTTGGTTAATTCTCTTTTATCCACCTAGTTGTGCTTTATATTGAGATGATTCTAGATCCCAAAATGACTTATTGCATTGACTTACCCATTGCACACACATAGAGCATTCATCAAGGTTTTAAGAAATCGAGTTCATTAATTAAAACCTTGGACTTAAAAAAGTTCTTTAAGGTTTATCATTTGAAACTTAGTGATTCACTCCCATAAAAATTCATTTTGAACTATGATAGCTAAAGCTCGTTTTCAAGAGGATACTATCATCATTTGATTGTTGTTTTCATTTGATTGTTTTTTAATTCCTAAAATCCAAAATACTTTTCATTACATTTTCTTACAATTCACTTATTTTTGTCCAAATTTCCAAAGATTAAAACCCCCACTTTCTTGCTAATTTGGTTTGCATATCATGACATATAGACTAGCTTAGTTCCATTCATCAGGTTCCGATTAAATGAAATGATCCGAAGTTGCATTATATACTGCAATCCTTGGAATTAAAATTTTTGATTTGACCTCCAAGGGTAAGAATAAAAGGCTTCGAATCAATGTGTAATGTTCAATGCATGCTCAATTGACCTTTTTGAGTATATATTCTTAATCACAAATCTTGACTGTTCAATTATTATAGCTTGTATATTACCAATTTGATTACTCTAAATTCGCTAATCATACATTCATTAACCTTTTCTGGCAATATACATTCACACAGTTTCCCCATTCTCATTCATTCATACCTAATACACCTTACTCATATACTTTGGATCATATTTGTATTCATAAGAACACCTTTATTCCCTTAATAACTTAAAATTATGAGATTTAAATACATTGATATCAAGATAATCCATTCTTTAAGTAATGAAATAAATCAACAACCTATCTTTGACCAATTAATCAAGCAACAATCTAGGTTCATTTCAAGCCTTAATCAAGTCCAAATACACCAATATAGAGTGACTTATCCTTATTTGGTTCAACAAATTCACAAAACCAAAATTATCATTTAAAAGCTTTGGCCATGATCGTGATGAGTGACCCTATTGTTCACTATCAAATTTCCCTCAATTCTCCACGAATTTCATCTACTTAGGATCATCATTAGCACTTCAATTTTTCCAGAATTCATACTCTTAAAAGCTACTTCAATTCATGTTAATATAGCTTCCATCTTGGATACATTAAAGCTCTCTAAATTCTATTCATTTATGTCACTAATAATCATTCTTACTCATACACTAACATCCCCTTTTTTTTCCAGATTTAAAAGAGTACTCTTTCATATCAAGTTCAAAACACCTTCATAACAGTCCATTAATTATACCTCAATTATACCTTAATTATACCTCAATTGCTTATAAATTTCATCTTAATTTCTAGCCCAAAATCATTCATTTAACAGCTCATAAACTATTGTTTTTCATACATGCTAAACAAAACAAAACTACCATTCATGCATCATTTTCTAGCACACATTTAACACTAGTACTTCAGTCAATCAATCAATCCCTAATTTAGTCATTATCAAGTTCTATTATTTTATATCACAAGAGATCAATATTTTACCTTCTTGATCAACTTAAATACCTACTCAATTATCAAGCTAACCTAACCTTCCATGAATGCAAGCATAATTCTAAGAACAAGATGGGAGTAGAATGATTTCAACAAGGGCAAAGAGATGATAACATATTATAGCTATCTTTGTGTAGGATATTTTAAGGACCTTGGAGTGATAATGAACATAATTAAATAAAAAATTCAAAGCTTTAAGGGTTATGTGTATGTTTCGGTAGTGAGAGGGAGGAGAAGAAGAAAGCATGCAAAAGAAACAATTAGAGAGAAATATGATTCTGCATTTGCTTAAGCCATTTGGTGCAAGATGTCTTTGTTTTAGAAGGACACTTGTCAGACAAATGGAGTAAGCTACATGTCTTCTTATATGGCTACCAAACGTCACCAATATCTTAGGCCATTGGTCACTCAATCACTACTACCATTTGCCACTTAATTTTCTATGCCAAAAGTCACTCATTTTATAGGCTTAGTCATTCTAATTTTCTATGTGTCAACTTGTCTGGCCACTTGACATTTTTCCTAGACTAAATGTACAATTTAATTCATCAATTTTCCAATTGTAACAGTTAACTCCAAATTACTAATTATATTCTATTAAACCAAAATTCAAGACATAAGCAATACATAATCAAATCATCATCATTTTAAACCTTTCATACTCCCAGAATATATCAATTGAGTGCACCTGCAATCTTTGTAATGTTTTCTAAATCAACATTCATGTATGCATATGCTCATGTTATGCATATGAATGAAATGCACCTTATAAATTCTAAAATGATATGACTCAAAAGTCTAATATTCTAACCTTCAGTAAGTTTTGGAAACCATTTATTACAATTGGCGACTCCAAAACTCACCCTTTAATACCCTTCAACTTCATAACCTAGACTAAGATAATTACCAAAAATTGAACTTTTCATTTAGTAATCAGATCAAATATGATTGGGTGACCCTATTCATTCGAGTGTAGTCATCCAAACTTTTTATTTAAATTTAGTTTTAGGGTTTACAGAAAGGTTGTTAGAAGATTGCAAATCTCATGAAGATATTCAAATTCTCTTTAATGAATTCCTAAAGAGTTTGGTTGACCATATTATTATAAACTTTTCAAAAATTAAATTTAATCTAATTTAATCTTTAGTTAGGGTTTTTAGTTCATTTTTATGAACTTTTTATAATTTAAATTAAATTAATCTTAGGTTACAATTTGTAACTTATTACTATTATTTAAATTTAAAAATTCAAGATGGATAATAATTAATTTTTTAAAAACCAAGTTGGAAGTTAAACGAGTAAAACATAAGGTTTAAAGTTAAAAGATTCAATTAATATTAAACTGTCAAAAAATTGATTAAAGATTGAAGAATTTGAAAAATGATTAAAAAAGATTGTCCTTACTCATCGAAAAATTTAAAGTTTAATTGAAAAGAAGATTATTAAATAAAAATTAACTAGTTTATTTTGGTTTATAAAAAATGATTAGTTTGCAAAAATTGGTTGATTGATTAATAAAGTAATCAAATTTCAATAACAAAAATTATTAAACTAAATCAAATCGAAAAATTAAAAATTGAACCAAAAATTAGTTAATTTTATATTTTCACTGTTAAACTAGTTAAATTGATTTGCTTTCTAAAATATTTATAACAATTAAACAATTTAAATAGAGTTATAGAATTAAATATGGCTCTAATATTACTATTAAAATTAAGGGTAGAATTTGATCTCCTGCGTAGTGGAATAATCACAAAATCTTTTTGTTTGTTTTATCAAAAATTAAGATCACTTAAAATTCTATAACATGATTAATATATAAAATATAATAAAAAATCATAATTCTTACTTTATTTTGAAGCTTGATCCTTTTTCATCATTTCCCCCAAACTATTTTTTAAATTGGCTCATCTCAACTACCATAGCTACATAAGTATCTGGCCTCTAATGATATCTATAGAATGTATTGAGAAAACTCTACTCTATTATATAAAATGTTAGACAAAATATGTTAGCTCCTTTATAACCTAAGCCTATTTATAATAAGTTTTGGACTAATTCTATACCTAAATAAAATCTAATATCTCATATTGACATCTATTTATTAAATATCTCTGATTTATTCCCCAAGTTTCTCAAACTTTATATTTAAGTCCAACTTGATTGAAACACGTTTTCTTTCTTTAACTCGCTCTTTATGTGACCCATTAGGTTATAAATATGTTAACAACAGATATAAATTATAACCTTAAATTCTATTAGATTAGATACATTAAACTCCTTTAATTTATCTTCAATTCTTTAATCATATATTTTATTCCATAAATCAAGATTGGTGTATCATAACCACCCAAATATTTAGGAATATCAAAGATGGTTTTAACTAACCTTTTCATGCATAATTTTATTGTATAATTCAATCATTTTTCATATAATGTTCTGATTAGACATAGAATATGAAATTAATGTCTACTTTATTTAAGTCCAATCCTGCTAGTTCTCAATCATTAGTTATTGATTCTATTAATGACATTTAAAAATTATTTTAAAAGTGTCATTCTACCTTGGCCAAGGATTTCCTGAATCAATACTAATCGAAAACATTGGAACATTCTTCTTAATCACTTTAGGGTAATGAATCCTATATTGATCATATAACTATCTCCATGTAGTTCATGCTATATCAAATGATTACTGACTGGGCTACCCTTAACTATAATATATCATAAGAAATATCAAAACATAAAAATTCTTATATGAGATACTTTGGTGATGTCAAGTTAAAGGATTACTTATATAATTATCATAATGAGAATTTTCATAGACATACAAGTAATGTTTCAAATGAATTCTCATTTTAGTGAAGTTCTTTAATAAGCACCCATATGTTTATTTAAGTTTATTTATACTATAGTTTATAAGATAAACTACTTCCTTCGTAAAGAAAGCATAATGTGTATGAAAGTGAGAAAGGTTTATCTGGAAAGAATATTGTTTATGAACACTATAACAAAGTAGACAATTGACCACAGAAAAAACGTAGCTAATTGTTCTAAAAACATCAACTATAATTACTTGTGACATTTAATTTTGTCACATAAAACATTTATAATTCTTTGTAGTTGAAAATTATAGGCGATGTCTCTAGAATCATAGACAAAAAGTATTTACTAAAAAAATTATAGCTAAAGCATTACAAAAACGTAGCACAAATCGAATGTTGGTGAAAAAACTTTGGTGCTAAATGGTTGACAGTGAAAATAAAATGTAACCAATAGTTTTTAGCTACATTTTTCTCTTCGTAGCTATATAGTATTAGCTAGATTTTTCATAAAGTAGTGGAATGTTATTTGCTACATTTTTCATAATGTAGCCAAATGTTATTCGCTATGTTTTAAATAATATTGTGACATGTTATTTGTCATGTTTTTAATATATGATAATGAACAATATGTTTTGTATATAATATATTGACATATTTTTATTGTGAATTATTTACTTATTATTATAAAATTAATACATAAAAAAGTATTATTAATTCAAAATGTCAATCATTGAATATATAAACTAAAATTATATAAATATCTTTAAATTATACTAACAAAAAGAATATAACATTAAAGGATGATCATTTGTTCCCATAAAAGATATTAATGGCAACTTTAGAAATTCTTATAGGCAAAATAATAGATAAAGAGATTACTTGACAAATTAGAATATATCTGACATATTGAGAAAAATGCTCAGATTACAAAAATATTACAGTATAACTCAAACAATTCCGTATTATTGTCCATATCCATGAGCCTATAATCATAAAAAAAGATTACTTAAAATCAATTAAAATATTTTGAGTATTGATATAGTAAATATTTGGTTCTGATTAAAACAAACATTATATAACTTTACCGTTCACAACATAATCACTTATCTGTTGCATCTTCATCTATTCTATACACCAAGTAAAAAGGTATAGGAGATAGAGTTAAGACTGTTCACTTTCCTCTTCATTTCTATCAAAATCCAAGCCAAATAATCTTTTGAATAACATATCATGTTTTGCTAATTTTGCTTGAGTTTCTTTTCCCCTGAATACTTTATCTTATAATGCAACCTTAATCTTGTTGTTTTCCTGTTGAAGGTGTTCAATGATTGTTTTATATGTTGAGGTTGAAACATTTGGCTTAGGGTTATAGCCAAGGTCCGAATGAGTTCTAAGTACTGTTCACAAATATCTTTTGCATTAAGCTCATTCCTTTCAAACATGGACTTCTCTACTAATTCCTGCATCTTATTTAAAATTGAAAAAAAAGAAAACCAATATTCAATTCACATATTACTACTTACTACTATATTAATAAATGAACAAAAATATTGAACAAACTTTTATACTTATATACTTGTTTTCTGCTTCTTCTAACACTCATCCTTGACCTTCCTTAAAGTGAGTAACTTTATATAATATCTACCTATCACACCCTTATCCATGTAGTTCCTTCTCACTTCATTTTATGAAAAATAGTCACAATAAATAATGTAATGCTTATTAATTTAAGTTTAACTTACAAACATATATCTTACATATTCATTTCAAACAACTACATATAAGTTTGACCCTTAAGTATTAGGTGTTTCCATTTTTGATCTATTGACCCCTTACCTTCTCACAATTATCCTAAATCAAGAAAAAACAAAACTTATTCGCTAAATCATCTAACAAGATTTAACGCAAGCAAATGTGAAGGTAAACAAAATAAACCTAAACTTTCGGGTCAACTAAAAAATCACATAAACTATTTCAATTTTCTTCAAAATTTGTTTGAAAACATGGCTTTGTTCCTCCACATCAGAAGGAAAAGATTTATAATACTTATGCAACTCGAAATGGTGATTATTGGTCTTTTGTTTCAATAATGAAGTAACACAATTTGAAACATTTAGGTTCTCAATAACCATAATATTCAATTTCAACTGTGAACAATAAGTAAAATTGTAATTAATATTAAAATCATTGAAAAAATATTGCATAAAGATAAAGATTTTGTATAATTACCTCAACTTTTTCTAAAGCATTTTCATGCAAGTTGTCTTCCATCAAGTCCTTAACATGTTTCGGACAAGGTAATTATGTTTTTGTAATAATCCCTAACTCACTTGACAATTTCATAGATTGGACCTCACTATGACCTTCCTAAATATCAATCTATATTGATATGTTACAATTCATTACAACATTCATTTGTTATAATTCACAACATCTAGTTTTACCTCTACCTTTTTTCTAATACTAGCATTGGAAGCTAATAACAAATGAATAATGATAAGAAAATATTAGAATAAATAAATATATATTAAAGCATAAGTCTAGTTGAAGGTATTAATGATTAGCAAACCTACATTAGTAGCTTTGTCATTGTTTGAGGTATAATGAAGTTGTTTTTGTATGACTTGAAGGCAAAATATCATTTTTACTTTGTTATGACAATGTACTAGAACAAGCTCTATTTTTTATGGTAAAAATTATATATATATATATATATAATATAATATAATATAATATAATATAATATAATATAAGTATAATGTTGTTATTGACTAGGAATTGAATTTCTAGCACCAGTTGATTAATGGGGTTAAAGTTGCACATCCCTCCATTCTATAATTTTTATAGCTTCCACCTTCTTCCATTTATTTCTACCAGGTGCCATTATGTTAGATATCTATAAAAAATGCATAGATGTTACTAATCTTTAATTTTTATAGACGCCGTCTTCTTCCATTTGTTTTTACTAAGTACTATTATATTGGATATCTATATTAAAAAATACATAAATGTTACCAACATTACAATATGACAATAGAAAGAGAACTTTCATGATACATTCAATTATTATAAGAAGATAAATTCAATCATAAACATTAATCATATTAGTAAGATAAATGTTATATTACATTAATCAATAGAAAAAACACTTTCATGATATATTTAATAATCATAATGAAGATACATTCCATCATCAACATTTATCACATTAGTAAGATGAATGATACCAACATTACAATAACTAATAAAAAAACCATTTTCATGATATATTCAATGATCATAATGAAGATACATTCAATTATAAACATTATTCATATTAGTAAGATAAACGTTACCGATATTACAATAACCAATATGCAAAGAACTTTCATGATACTTAATCACATTAATAACATAAATGTTACTGAATGAATTTTTCTAAGTGTGTCAATTGTCAATTATCTGCAAATGCATGACATAGTTGTAGCCAATACTGGTAAGTATAGGTTGATCGTACAAAGACGATAATAACTAGTAATTACCTTTGTCTTATTATTTAGTCTTTGATTTTTTTGTTTTTAATCAAAGAAAATAAAACTTAAGCAAATAAAATAAAATGATTAGCAATATTGAATAAAGAAATAAGAAATCACTTAGGGAAATACCTATATTGAGAATTAATGTTTAGGTTTCGAATCCCCTAAAAAACCTTAACTAGTTGATCTTTGATCATGCAATTTTTTTATTAACTATTGGAATGTGGAAATTCCTATCGTATGCTAATAGCTCTCTTGAGTATAATAGCAACTAATCCTAGGTTATCAACCAAATTAGTTAGGTTAAAGTTTATAGGGTTGCTTGACTAAATTGTGAATTATGCTATTAGGTTTGACCCTAATGGAGAGGATTTATGTCATTCTATATATAGGGTTGCAATCAATTCCTTCTAATTATGGTAGATCTATTCATACAAGGATTTCTCAATCTCCATTTTATGAAATCAGATTATGAAATAATAATCAAGATCTATTAGAACATATATAAACACGTAATCGAATCATAATAGATCAATCAAAACAATTGCATTAAATAAAAGAATCAAAATATGTTAAAGCATAATCATAGGGTTCATCTTACCTAGACACTAAAGAAATTTAGTTACATATGATAGAAAAAGAATTCAAACATAAGTAGAAAGAAAAACAAATAAAAAATGAAGGGTTCATAATTCTAAATCTCTCTTTTATCTCTTATTGATTTTTTCATATGAATTCTTCTCTTTTAAGTTTGTGAAGACAATTATATCCTATAAACACACTTAGAGCAAATTAATACCAAATATACAATAAAAGTATAACATATCAAGCAAAAATACATCAAATATGGGATTTAAATATAGTTAATTATACATTTATCACTTTCTAACATTACAATAATATAATAAAAAGAGCACTTTCATGATACCTTCAATCGTCACAATCAAGAGCTCCAAAATCATCATTATTAATTACATTATGATTTAGCTCTTCATTGTTATTATATTCAAAGAAAGTATCATCATTTTCATATAATTCATCCTTAATATAGTCTTCATCCTTTTTAACAACAAGATTGTCTTATATTTCGATTGCTTCTAGTATATTGGGATCAATATATCTCCTATAGAATGATGATATATCCTCATCGTTAATTTCAAGAGCTACATTATTTAGCTACAATTCAGTCTCTTGATATACTTCATCATCATCTTCACCCATTGGACTATTTTCCCTTCCACAAAAATATAAAAGATTTTGGTGTTCAAAATTTTGCACAACTTTCCAATTGCTTCCCAATATAGTGTTATTGAGATAACATACTTGCTTCACTTGACTTACAGGTATAAATGATTCATTTTCATTCCATATGTTACTAACATTGATGATATTTATAATGTCATTCACTTTTATGTTAATCACTTTGTCAAAAAGATTCAACCATTTGCACTTAAATAGAACAACCTTTTTTATGCTTAATGTAATGTAACTTAATTATTTCAGAGATAACACTATAGAAGTCAAATAAAATCATCCTTATGTCATCCCTTTGTAATAACTCTACAATTTTGGCTTCTAAGGTGACTGTTATGCTCTTTTATGTGAAATATAACTCCATTAGTAATGCAAATTGTATATTTTTCCCCACACATATAAGGCTTGCATGCAAAATATATATGGCTATTGTAGCTTTTGTATTAAATAAAATAACTATTATGCAGTCCGTTTTTAAGAAAATTAGGTTTAAAATAGAGTTAGTAGGTAGTTGAGAGTTGTGATATAGCTTAATAACTAGGGGCATTCACGATAAAATGCTTTTCTTCGTGTCAAAAAACTAGATTGACACTCTAACCAAGCATATTAAAAGGCTAAAATGACACTCCAACCTAGTTAAACAAATAATGTGACCTAGTTGAGTAATCAGGGAACTTTCACGAGAAGGTATTTGTCTTTGCACCAAAAGACTAGGTTAATGTTAAAGAAAATATTAAAAATAAATGGTGTTACCTGTTTGATTAGTTTAAAGCAATAATTGGATCTTAATTTTATATTTCAAGAGGTGTTTGATGTATTTGCAAGTATTGGAAAGAAGGAAATTAAAGGATGAAGAAGATGGAGGCTGAATGAAGAAGGTCAGTAAGTGGGTCCATTCATGACAAAAAAATTATCTTCACGTCAAAAGGTTAACAATAACATAATTATAAGCCTATATATATAATATTCATCTAAGAAACACTTAAATATCTAGCAAAACATGGTATAATTTACATCTATCAGTTGCTTATGGAAATTTACAATTATGTTAACGTATCATTTGTTAAAAAAAAAACTAAAAGTCAATGTTATAATCTTACCTACAATATTCTTTTTTTCATACTATTATATGAATAACTTGCTTATGTCGGAAACCATGATGATAAATTTATTTTGGGCCTTTCTTCAACGTTAACCTCACCTTTGCTTCTAATCTCACCTGTGTGCTCTCTATTTAAAAATTAAATTGATGTAAGAAAATAAAGGTTGAATGCTAAATTTTAATATGAAATAATGAATGAGAAGTAATATACATACTCTATAAAAATTAAATCCCTCATACTTATACAAAATGTAAAAATGGCCAATTTCGAGTTCGTTTGTAGTTAACTTCACATATTTCCTATTCTAAATGGGCTTACTTTTTGGGGGAAAGCTAACAAGCCACCATCTTGATCAAAATCAAAGTTATGTTCTTCTCTTTTGAATTGTGTCTCCATGTTGTTTAAGTACATATAACAAAATTTCAAGCATTCATTCAATACATAAGCCTCTACAATAGAGCCTTTAGGTTCAGCTCTATTGAGCATGTTGCGCCTAAAAGTGCCTAAAAACCTAAAAAAAATATAAAATTTTAGCATTTATTACTAAATAATATAAAAATATAGAAATGAATACAAATTACCTTTCAATTAGGAAGATCCATTGAAATTGAATTGATCTAAAAAGTTTTGCCTCGTATGGTAAGTGAATTACCAAATGCAACATAACATTAAAGAATGATGGTAGGAAAACTTAAAAATTCCCTAGAATCAAAGTTATGTATTTTTTTCCATTTTCTCATGTTCTTCTAGTTTTTATGTGTAGGACCCCGTTTCCAGAGCCCAACTGATGTCGGATCCCGTTGCCGGAATCCAACTACTTAATCCTAAACCATCATACC
>JAOSBK010000006.1:26292533-26309599 GCA_027568895.1 Erythroxylum shatona | reverse complement strand
TTTATCCCCACCTTGAATATCTTGGCTTGGTATTGACATTTTCTATCAACAACAAAATCCCCACTGCATATAACAATAAATTTAACAAGTATAAGGAAATATAAAAGCATAACCAAAATGTCTATGGAAGTTTATACACGTATAGAAATAAAATCAAAGTTAAGAGAATCAATGTTAAAAGTTTTACGTATTCTAAATCAATATGTAAACCAATATACCAACATATGCTCAGTTTCAGAAAATTCAGAACACAAGAAAAATTTTGAGCTTACCTCAACAACAACAAGTAGCATCTCTCCTTTTCTCTTTCTGCTTTCAGTGTTGATACTTGTGCACCAAGAGCATTTATAATATACTGCACAATATGAAGTCACGATGTTATTACATAAAATTTATTAATAATAATTGATGGCGTAACGCAGAGTCTCTGCATTCATCTGCATTGTTATTAACGCAGACGTCTCTGTGTTAACTCTGCGTTAAATGCAGAGACGTCTGCGTTGTTAACACAAATGAACGTCTGCGTGAACAACGCAGACCCAAATAAACATAGGGACGAAGGTAACGCAGACACCCAACAACAAAAGATATAAAGAGGAGATAATATTTGAACTAACCTATGAGTATCATGGGTGTCATCAATGAGTTGTGAGTGATTAGAGAAGATGAGAGTCGTGAGTGTGTGAGTGAAACAGAACAAAGCCAAAGAAGAAAGAGACGTCTCAAATTTTGATATATACGTAAGTGACGTGAATGGTCTACCTGAAGAAGTTGAAATTTGGGGCATTTCTGAAAAGCTCTAAATTTTAGCTTCTACAAAAGCTATATTTTAGCTTTTAAAAAAGCTATTTCTATTTGAAAAGTACTTTTGAAGTTTTCAGCCAAACACTCATTTTTTCCTTAAAATAGCTTTTGCGATAGAAAAAAGTACTTTTGAAGCTTCCAAAAGCTGAAGCAAACAGGTGCTTAATGTGCCTTGAATGTATCTCAAAATTCTCTTAGCAACTATGAGGTGATGTTTACTTGGATTGTCTATAAAGTGTGAGATAAGGCTCATAGGAAACATGAGATGTAGTTGATTTTAAGTGAGATACAACAAACCACCCACCAAGCTTTTGAAATACTTTTAATTTGCCTTCTCAACTTCATTACCAACAGACAATTTATCACTAACATTAAAGGGAGTCTTGACAACTTTGCAATTCAACATACGAAACGCGTTTAAAAGATCTATAACATTTTTTTTTTTGACAAAGAGAGATTCTACTTGCATCTTGAGCAACGTCTAAGCCCAAAAAATAATATAGTAATCTTAAATCAATCATATCAAAAGTTTTGATCTTGGACTCTTTGAAAGCTTTCATCAGCCCAAAGCATTTCGAGTATAAATTATATCATCTACATATAGGCAAACCACTAAAAAATTTTCCACAACTTTTAACATTCAAAGTGGGTTCGCTAGCACTCCTTAGAACATTATTTTTAGTAAAATACGAGTCAATTTTGCTATACCATATTGGTGGTGCTTGTTTAAGCTTATAGAGTGCTTTATGTAGTTTATATACCTTTTGTTCAGGCAATTTTACTACAAAACCTTCAAGTTGTTTAACATACACATCTTCATCTAAATCTCCATTAAGAAATGATTATATACATCTAATTGAAAAACAAACCAAACATGATCAGAAGCCATTGCAAGTATTAATCTCACTCTATCTAAATGTGCAACATGAGCAAAAGTTTCAGAGAAAAGACTTTTATTTCAAGTTTCTTAATATTGTATTAAATAATATTATTGAAATAATAGTATTGAATTGAATAAAATAGGATAGATCACCTAAGTTCGAGTCCATAAGTAGTGATAATTGTCTTATGAAGACTTACTTTTGCTATGGCTCCGATGGGGAATTAGTCAAAGGATCGAGAAACTCAACACCACTATTCTTGAACAACTTGGAAGAAGTTCGAATAGATATTGGTTGTCTAATGAATTTCAATTTATTTATAATTTCAAATTATGCAGAATTTAAAATTCAATTTGGAACAAGTTGTTTAGACTCGATACTGTCAACAATTCCTTTTATTTTCATTTTTTTTTAATTTTAACTGGAGTAGGAGAGTCAGAGTCGAAAAGAGGATTCCTCAATTCTTTCTCTTATTCAAATCTTTCTCTCATTCAAAATTGTGCATGAGACTTTCATCTCGCACGGCTCCTAGAGTTCTCGCAATTTCAATAGTTTTTTTTACTTCCAGGACAAATTATCCCCCTATCTTATAGGTACAACCTTTGAATCAATAAAGAACCTCTTGTTTTATATGTGAATAACTATGCCAGATATTTTTTGTAGAACAAGGACTATCGATGGAAGTCTTCTTTCGTTTCTTGACGATAAAGTAAGACCACATTCATAAGGTTATTATCCTAGGTTTGGATATCAGAAAGATTACAAGTCAGATAGGAAGTGGTATTTCCAGCGACGGATGGGTGAGGAATGTGTAAGAACTACCCTTGGGAGGGGAACAATAGTTAGAAACGACAAAGCAATTGGGATTTTTTTTTTCAAATTGGATGCAGTCAATCCAAATGGAATCGTCTTCCCCAGGATTTCGAAAAGGGTAAGAAAAAAGTATTAGTATGAGGTATATCAAGATTTATTCTTCAGTATATATTTAGTCGACCAATCTTTCCTAATTCACATTTTTGTTAAAAGAATTAATTTTTTGTAATTGACCTTTTAGAGAGCTCCCGTGTAGAAAGATTATCCTTGTCTTTGTTTTTGTTTAAGGTTGGGACAAATTACTATAACTCATCCCCATATACGTATCAGTTGACATTAGAGTCAAAACTCTTGCTAAGTTCACGAGTTAGAGATAAGCGGACTTTTAGCCCTTCACCATAAAGTGTGTTTTGTTTCTTTTAAATGTACCATTTAGATTGTATTTGGATTTGAAAATCCATTTGAGTCCAATTGCATCTTTCCTATTAGGCAAATCATGCAAACTCCATATATAGTTATGTTCAATAGCTGTCAACTCTTCTCTCATTGCTCTAACTCATTCTTCTTTATCAACTACATCTTCTTAACAAGTAGGTTCCATGGCAATGCAAACAAATTCAGCAAAAGCATAAATATCAGATAAACTTTTTACCCTTCTTGGAGGAGAGTCTAAAATATAATCAATTGAGAAAGGAGTAGGTGGATTGATGCTAGAAGCACCTAAGCTAGAATTTGAACTGAGGGGTTGCTTCGTTAGTTGGTATAGGAAGAAAGAAAAGGGCAAGGAATGAAAAAAAGGATGCTTGTTAGTATATTATGATTGGATGAACAATGTTTCTATATCAAATTTTATGGCAATATAGCATCCCGTCGATTAGATGATCATATGAAATAGATCAAAAAATTCCTCAAGTGATTTACATTTTTCCTTCTACCAAACCAAGCTTCATAAGGAGTTTTCCCTTTAGCAACTCGTGTTGGTGACTGATCGAAAACATAAACTGTTATAGCCACCACTTCAACCCAAAAATAGTATGGAAGGTGCTTATCATTCAACAAGGTGCTTATCATTGAACATACTCTTAGTTGCTTCAATGATTATTTATCATTTCACTTCGCTACACCACTTTGTTATGGTGTATAGCTTCCTATCAACTGCTTTTAAATCCTAAGTGGGATGCAAAATGATTCAAATTCTTAGGATGTAAATTCAACTCCATAATCAATTTGTAAATTAATGATAGAATTTTTAGACTCCTTTTCTACTACTGCTTTGAATTTCTTGAAGAATTTTAGGGCTTCTCATTTTTCCTTCAAAAAATATACCCCGGTCATTATTGAAAAATCATTCACAAAGATTAAGAAATATTTACTTCCTTTTAATGATAGTGTCTGCATCGAGCAATAAATATTTGTATGAACAAGCGTCAAAGAGCCCTCCAAGACTTATTCACTAAAAACTTTTCACGATGTTATTTCCTAAAAATGCAAGGATCACACATATTGGAATCATTGATCTGCAATGTTTTGGAGGTCCCATTGGTGACTGCTATCGTCTGCAATCAAATATAGAAAGAAACCAACTTCCTACAACACAAATTAATATAGTAGTGAAAAGTAGGCATCGTTCACACGAGGAATTCAAACGTTAGTAGTTGTGTAATAAAAGTAGGGTCTTAAATTATGAATTAAACAAAATTTAATTGGAATATGAAATTGAAAAATAACTAACAACAAAACAATAAAAATCTAATAATCAATTGGAACAAATCTTGGTTTCTGATCTCCTTCATTGCTGAACTTACGTTGATTATCGACTCTAAAAATAATCAATTTATTTGTTAAGCATTCGTTGTGATATATTTCCTTTCTTATGTTTAGTTAACCAAAACATGTATTCAAATTAACTCTCATTAATTAATAAATTAGATATGATCTCATATTTAATTAATTAATAGCTTTACGAATCAAGAAAATCAACAAACTAGACAACATACATATGATGTATATTTAGCCTAGACAACTATTTTTTCTAGAATCATATCCCTAACGTAGTAGACAAAAATCCTAGTCGCTACTTTTGATTAAAAGAATTGAATGTCAACCTGTTTGATCTAATGATTGATTGAATAAGTCATAAACTAGCTGCGCACCTATTTGTAAAATCAAACAATCAAATAATAACCTAGAAAAATAATTAATACTTGACAAATAAATCGATTGAAATAAAGAACGAAAGTCTCACAACATTCAAAGTTCAATAACTTGGATTCCGTAAACTAAGAAATAAGAGTTTAGTTACCCATCATCATAATTTTTCCTAACTATTTGGGATTATCATGGGTGTTGTTATAGCTTGATTTGTATTTGGGACTATCACCAACGTTGTTCTTCTGTTTTTGCCATTAGCCCTCTTCTCTTCTGTCGCCACTCTCGTTGGTTTTGCTGCAAGCTTTCTATTTTTCTCCTCTCTCACTACTATAGCTGATGGGATGAATAAAGATTGGGGTTACCCTACTATTTATGCCTCTGTTATTTTAATTATTGGCCAAACATTTGTGTTTTTCCCTTGTTTTTGCTCCTTATACTGTTACAAGCTAGCTTCTCTCTACTATTCACTGATGTGATAATTTAATCTTTTGTCCAATGGTACTGCTCACACCCTTTAAACCCACACTTCTTTATTTCTGTGTTTCACTCCTGTACTATTTTGTTTGTTTTATACTTCCAACCTGCTACGTTTCATGCTTCTGGTTGTTGCACGAGGCCATGTCTACTTAGGTTCAACGCCTAGTTCAGCTCTTTTTTCCCCAAACTATTTGCAGTTCTTTTTATTTGGTTTCAAAATACACCTTGACATAAAACAACATTAATTTCCATTAAGTATAACTTTAAACCTCAAGAACAAAGAAAATTAACATGCAAAAAGATAGAAAATAAAGACACTAACAAACTCTCGCACACTTAACATTTCATCAGTGCACATAAACGAACTCAACTTATAATAGTATCATTTAAAGATAAGCAAAAACTCACAATGGATTTTACTCATGGAATTCACTCATTTCACTCAAGTATTTATAGGTTGTGTTGCACTCAAAACTTCCTATAGGAAATCACACTACCACAGGCTTGCAAATACACTAAATCTCTTCTACAGTGATTACATGCTAAAATAGATCAAAAGGGCTTTATTTGAGGTTGTGATGGGGCTAAGGTTAAGGTGAGTCAAAAGGGATTTGAGGGGTTCTTCACAAGTAGTCATAAAGCACAAAATATACAAAAGCGATAACAAAATGTATTTCTGACAATTGCACGTAAATAACTAACTACTTAAAATTTATTATTGCTACTATACTTGATTCTTTTTTTTCTTTTCTCTTTTGTTTTTTTGTTTATTTTTTGTTTTTATTTTATAAATATTAAGGAAACAATAAACAATATAGCAACTAAATACAATGTACTTTATGAGTAGAAGTATTAGTAAACTCATCTCAGAAAAATATAGCCAAAAGTCCCAAAACTAGCTAACTTTGTACTTTATTAAACTTGTGAATGGGTAAGGCTAATAGAGTTTGATGTTTTAGAATGCATGTTTTCTTTAAGAAACAAAAGGGGTAAAGGCTCAAAGGGGTTTGCAAGGGCAAATAAGATAGGTGGGTCATTTAAGTCAAAGGTTAAAAGAAAAAGGGCCTTAATCATTTCTATCTAGCATGCATCTAATAGATTAAAACCAGTTTAAAGCAAGTCCTGAAGGTAATCACCTAAGGGAGTATCACACACACAAAGAAATGAAATGACTTTTGGATGGAATCATATAGGCTTAATTCTTTACATAGGCTCAAATGAAAATCCATTATGCTTTTATACATTACCTAATCACTTAAGCATCAATTTTTAGTAAGCTTATATAACCAACTACTTCAATCAATCAACATAATTCACCTTCTATTCAATTGTCCTAAATTGACTTCAAGCATGCAATTCAATCTCATTCTAACTATTAAGATAGAATTTTATGGTTTAACACACATCACATGCAAATTAAAAGACAAAAGAAAAAATCAAAATCAAAATGAACAAAGAAACAGTAAATTCAAAATACATAGTCACACAAACCAAACATTCAATGTTTTCCACACGTAATCTACATTGTCCTCAGTGTACTTGTAAAAAGAAAAACATAAGAAAATAAAGAAAAGGTAGTTGAAATTTTTGTCATTTGAAGAAAGCTAGCTGGTTGTGCTCTAATCTATCTAATATGTGCTCCATATGTTGTAAGATTGTTAAAATAGTTGAATCACTTCCATAAGGATGTGTCATGGTGGGAGCTAATTATTGTGAAGTTGTGTCTGTGGACATGTTTGTAGTTGCAGTTCTTTTTCGCTGATGCCGGCGAGGAGCAAGTTGTACAGCCATCCAGGTGGGGCATAAATGTGTATCCATCAGCTTCATCGACAACTACAAGTCCCATCTTGTACAAACACTCACAATCCAATGGTTCCATCTCACAAGCAATTTTTTGTTGTTGTTGTGGTTGGTGAGTAGTGGACAGACTTGAGAGGGCTTGGTATGTGCTAGGATAATTTGTCAAACACATGGTGGGCATGTTACTGCAAAATCTATTGAAGCAAGGTTATTGGGTATTTCTACCGATGAGCGAATGTTTAATATTGGAAAAAAGAAAGAACAGAGATAACAACAACCCAAATACATTGAGAATGATTTTAGAATGTTTAATATAGAGATAATAAAGGTTTGCAAGGGGCAGATGTTATCTGCAATGGGTTTTTGAAAAGAGAGAACGGATGCATAAAAAACAAGGGGTTTTAAGAAGTGAATAGTAGCTTGGGCCATGTATCTTTATTTGTCACTTCATTGAATAGTAGGAGAGAGCTAAAGAAGAGAGTTGTGTGAAGAGAGTTTTCTCTTTTTTATTTTTTAACAAATTAAAAATAAATCAAATAGAAAAACTGCAAGTTAAATTTTAATTTTTTATTTTTAAAATGAAATGAAATAACTTAAATTAAAATAAATCTTAAGATACCTCCCAAGAGTGCTTTTTTAACGTCATATTAGTTAGACAAAAAAATTATTAACTTACTCAGAGTAAACTAGCTCAGCCAGTTCAATTTCTTCCGCAGTTTCAACTTGTAAATTCTTATAATATAGTTTCAATCAGTGTCCATTAAATTTAAACACTTTAAAAGTGTCTAAAATCTGAAATTCAACTGCACCATATGAGAAAAAATTAGTAACAACAAATGGACCTATCCAACGAGATCGTAATTTACCAGGAAAGAGCTTTAGTTTAGAGTGATAAAGAAGACCATTTGACCTATGGAAAATTCTTTTCTAATTAAGATTTTGTAGTGAAAAGCCTTAGTCTTTTCTTTATAGATTTTAGCACTCTTATAAGCTTTATTACGTATCTCTTACAACTCTTGCAATTGTAATTTTTGATTAATTCAAACCTCAGTTAAATCCAAATTGCATTATTTGATAGCCTAGTAAGCCTTATATTCCAATTTTACAAGTAAATGACAAGGTTTTCCGAATACTAACCTGTATGGTGACATACCAATAGGAGTTCTATATGATGTCTTGTATGCCTATAGTGCATTGTCTAAACGTAAACTCCAATCCCTCCTGTTAGGATTAACCACTTTCTCCAAAATTGATTTTATTTCTCTATTAGAAACTTCATCTTGTCCAGTTGTCTAGGGATGGTATGATGTTGAAGTTTGGTGTGTAACACCATAATTCTTTAGTAAAACCTCAACAATTCGGTTACAAAAATGAGTCTCGCGGTTATTGATTATTGCTCTAGGCACTCCAAACTTGAGAAAATCATGAGACTAAACAAAATCGACAACAACTTTAGCATTATTAGTATGAGTAGCCTTAGCTTCAACCCATTTTGAAACACACTCCACAGCAACGAGAATATATGTCTTACAGAAAGAGGAAGAAAAAGAGCCCATAAAATCAATTCCATATACATCAAAATTTTCACATATCAGGATATTCGTGAGCAGCATTTGGTTTTTGGGTCCTAAACCACCTATTCTTTGAACTCGATCAAAAGACTTGCAAAATATATAAGCATCATAAAATAGTTTAGGCCAAAACAAACCATATTCAAGCAACTTACGAGCTGTCCTTCTGGGACCAAAGTGTCCATCACATGCAAAACAATGACAAAAATTAAATATAGAAGGGATTTCATCATCAGATACACATCGCCTAATAATTTGATCAAAATAATATTTCCACGGATATGGCTCATCCCATGCATAATATTTAGCCTCTCTTTTGATTTTATCTTTTTCAGCTTGTGATAAAATATTAGGTAAAGACTAGGTAATAAAAAAATTAACTATGTCAGCATACCAAGGTTTTACTTGTTAGGTGGCAAATAAATGTTTATCTGGAAATTCATCTTTTTGTTTAAAGTTGTGTCTAGACAGATACAACTAACGTGATCTACAACTAGATTGTCAGTTCTCTTTTTGTCCCATATCTCCACTTCAAATTCTTGCAATAGTATAATCCAACGAATAAGATGTGGCTTTGCTTCCTTTTTGGATAACAAATACTTCAATGTAGCATGATCTAAATAAACTATGACATGTGTGCCCAATAGATATGAACGGAATTTCTCTAGCCTTAAAAAACTACCCATAATTCTTTTTCTGTGTGTGGAATAGTTTTTCTGGACGTTGTTTAGCATCATGGAAGCATAGTAAATCACATAAGAAGCTTTGTTCATCCTTTGCCCCAGAACAACGCCTAATGCATAGTCTCTTGCATCGCACATTACCTTAAATGGGAGACTCCAATCTAGGGGCTAGATTATTGGAGCAGAATTTAGCTTCTCTTTTAATTCATCGAATGCTTTCCTACATGCTTTGTCAAACTTAAACTCCACATCTTTTTGATGTAATTTGCATAAGCATTGAGTGGTCTTCAAAAAGTCTTTCATAAAGTGTCAATAGAAACCTGCATATCTAAGAAAGAACGAACTTCCCGTACACTAATGAGGTAAGGAAGAGATTTAATGATTTCTATCTTAGCCTTATCAACCTCAATTTCCTTAAAAGACACTATATGAACTAAGATTATCCCTTGATCAACCATAAAATGACATTTTTCATAATTCAAAATCAAGTTATTTTCAATGCAAAGTTTAAAAAAAATTTCAAGGTTAATCAAGCAAGTATCAAAAGACTCACTATAAACTATAAAGTCGTCCCTAAAAACTTCAATACAGTCATCCACATAATCAGAGAAAGTACTTACCATACACCTTTGAAACATGGTAGGTGCGTTACATAGTCCAAATGACATTCTTCGATATGCAAAGGTGCCAAAAGGATATGTGAAAGTCATTTTGTCTTGGTCCTCTGGTGTAACAGAAATTTGGTGATAACCTGAATAACCATATAAACAATAATAACGAGTTTTCCTTACAAGTTTTTCAAGCATTTGGTCGATAAAAGGAAATGGAAAATGATCTTTATAAGTAATAGAATTTAACTTCCTATAATCTATAAAACCCTCCACCCATTTTATAAGGGATTGTGAACATACCTAGATCTAGACATTTAGGAGGTAATTTCTTTTGAAGCACAACAAAAACATTCTCACCTAATTGCACCTTTTTATTACACTTAACTTTCTCTTTGAGGTACAAAGTTCCTTAAGAAATTTATCATAATGAGGAATTTGTTTAATAGCATTAAGAGAATATTGGCCTATACCTTGCGAAAAGTTTCCAGAATTTCTTTCTCTTGCTCCTCCTTTTTCTGCTTGGCAAAACGACTAGAAAAAGGAGGTTTTACACTGAACTTAGGCGTGACAATGCAAGAATCACCCTCTTTTTTCTCTTATGGCTGCTTTGGAACTTCTTTCTCTACTTTTTCTTCAACCTCTTACTTAGAAACCTTTGGGGTAGATTCCTTTAACTCTTTACCACTTCGAAGTGTGATAGCACAAGCACTCTTCTTTGGATTCAACTCAAGTTGAGAAGGGAGCTTTCCTAAATTTTATGCCTCCAAGCTATTGATGACAATCGCCATTTGGCTCATTTGAGTCTCCATATTTTGTATGCTTGCTTACATATCTTGCTAAAATTTCATGGTATTCTGTTGAAAGTTCACAGTATTCGTGGCTAATGTCTTGACTATGTCCTCCAAGGAATTATTTTCACCAGAACTTTGTCCCATTTGCTGTTGTTGTCTAGGCACATAAGGCTGTTTATATGGTTGAAATTAGAACTTACTTGTTGTCCTTGATTATTGCCATAACAAAGGTTTGGATGATCTCACCAACCTGGATTATATGTATTTGAAAATGGGTCATACTTCCTTTGAGGTTGTCCCAAATACCCACCCATTACCTTGGGTTCTCCAACTTGGTCTTCTTGTAGAGTGGGAAACATATCTGTGGGATGGACAACCATAGAACAAATACCACAAGTCTTAACTTCCTCTTCCCTAGATACCGCAAGTTGACGCACTAAAGAAGTCAAATCATCTAATCTTTTTTCCAACGACAAAACTCTCATCTAATTAACATGCCTTGAACCATAATCATTCCAAGCTCTAAATTGTTGAGAGTTAGAAGCTATAGTTAAGATCAAATCCTATGTAGTTGTTGGTGTTTTATCAACTAGCGCTCGTCCACTTGCAGCATCTATCATACTCCTCTCAGTTGGTAAAAGACCTTCATAAAAATATTGAATCAATAATTGCTCGCTGATTTGATGATGGAAGCAGCTTGCACACAACTTCTTAAATCTCTCCCAATATTCATATAATGACTCCCTGCTGTTTTGTCAAATGTCACAGATTTCTTTTCTGATATTGGTGACTTTGGAAGTTGGGAAAAACTTCTCTAGAAATAATTTCTTTATCTCTACCTATATTCTAATACTTCCAACAGGTAAATAATATAACCAATCTTGGGCATCATCCTTCAAAGAAAAGGGAGAAGCCCTCAACTTTATCTGCTTTTCGATGACATTAGTAAGCTTTATCCCCATACAAACAACATCAAACTCCTTCAAGTTCTTATAAGGATCTTCTCCCAATGTGCCTCGAAAAGTGGGTAACAAGTGAATCAATCCTGACTTCAACTCAAAAGTGTTATTATCACCCAAATTTGAAAAATTAATGCAGTGAGGTTATCGGTCCTCAGCTAGAGTAGCTAGTTAGTGTACAATGCGATTTGCATCCATATTCCTTTCCCTCTGTTGTTCTTCTCTTAGTACTTGTTGTCTTTCTTTCATATGTTTTCTTATTGCCTTTGATGTTTTCTCAATTTTAGGATTGTAATACAAATTTTCATATTGATTCGAATGCATAACCCATATAAAACATCAAAAATTTTCTAGCAACAGTGCCAAAATTTAGTGACTATTGTTACCTACAACCAAATATAAAAAGAAATTAACTTCCTGCAACATAAAATAATGTAGTAGTGGAAAGTAGGGAACGTTCACACAAGGAATTCAAATGTTAGTAGTTACGAAATAAAAGTGGGGTTTAAAATTATGAATTAAACAGAATTTAATCAGAATATGAAATTGAATAATAACTAATAGCAAAACAATGAGAATCTAACAATCAATAGGAATAAATCATGGTTTTCGACCTCTTTCATTATTGAACTTACGTTGATCATTGACACAAAAATAATCAATTTATTTGTTAAGCATTCATCGTGGTAAATTTCTTTACCTATTTTCTCTTATATTTAGTTAACTAAAACATGTATTCGAATTAACTCTTATTAATGAATAACCTGGATACGATCTCATATTTAATTAATTAATAGCTTTACGAACCAAGAAAATCAACAAATTAGATAACATACATACGATGTGTATTTAGCCTAAACAACTATTTTTCCTAGAATCATGTCCCTAACGTAGTAGACAAAAATCCTAATCATTACTTTTGATTAAAAGAATTGAACATCAACCTGATTAATCTAGTGATTGATTGAATAAAATCATAAACTAGTTTCGTACCTAGCTGTAAAATCAAATAATTACCCAGAAAATAATTAATACTTGATTAATAAATCGATTGAAATAAAGAACGAAAGTCTCACAACATTCAGAGTTCAATAACGAGGATTATGTAAACTAAGAGATAAGACTTTAGTTACCCAACATCACAATTCTTCCTAACTATTTGGGACTATCATGGGCATTGTTATGGCTTGATTTTTATTTGGGACTGTCACGGGCATTATTCTTCTGTTTCTACCACCAGCCCTCTTCTCTTCTCCTACCACTCTTATTGGTTCTACCGCAAGCTTTCTATTTTTCTCCTCTCTCACTAATGTAGCTGATTGGACAAATAAAGATTGGGGATACCCTACTATTCATGCCTCCGTCGTTTTAATTATTGGCCAAATGTCTATGCTTTGGCCTTGTTTATGCTCCTTATACTCTTGCAAGCTAGCCTCTCTCTACTATTCATTGATGTGAATTTAATCTTTTGTCCAATGGTACTGTTCATGCCCTTTAAACCCACACTTCTTTGTTTCTGCATTTCACTCATGTGCTACGTCGTTTGCTTTATACTTCCAACATGCTGCATTTCATGCTTCTGCTTGTTGCACAAGGCCATTTCTACTTAGGTTCAATTCCTAATTAAGCTCTGTTTGTCCCAAACTATTTTCAGCTATTTTTATTTGGTTCCAAAATACACCTTGACATAAAACAAGATTAATTTCCATTAAGTATAACTTCAAACCTCAAGAACAAAGAAAATTAACACACATAAAGATAGAAAATAAAGACACTAACACCCATCACCATATTTAGGTATGTAACTTTTGCATTGTGTTAAAATTGAGATGACCAAACCTTCTATGCCAAAGCTCTAAACCATCACTCAAGGTTATAAAGGCATTAAAATCCAATTGCGAAAATATGATTGGAAACATTTGATTTTCATACATTTTTATTGAATGCACTAAATAGTTGCTCTTTTTTTTTATCATAAATCTTAGCTGACCCAAACTTAGAAGATTATTAGCTAAGGCAGGAAAATACATGACATTGTTTATGTATTTTGTACCAGTTTTGTAAATCATAGACACTGTGCTGACACCACTCACTTATGCCTAACTATTATTTCCCAAGGTCACTCTTGATGTCATTGAATCATAATTCTCCACAAAATAATTTTTGTTTCTTGTCATGTGATTACTACAACCACTATCTAAATACTAAACTTTTGAAGATATAGCAACATTAACAACTAAACAAGGAACAAATAAATTCTCAAAACAATTATCTTTCTCTTCATGAAACTTTGCTTGATTTTTGACTTCACAATTTTTTGCTATATGGCCTTTTTTTGCAATTATAACACTGATTTTCTTTTTTCATAATCTAATTTCTTTTTGTATTAGCATTTTCCTCAACATGATTAGTCTTACCACAATGAAATTGTGCATGTAGAGAGTTAACATTACCTATTTTCTTTTTTAGCCATATGATTTACTATGACCTCTACTATTACTTGAAACCTCTTCAACTACCACCAGATCCTCCTCCTCTTCTTAAGACATTAAAGTACTTCCCATAAAGCTTAGTTTGAAAAGCTTGCTCTAGAGATTTCCCAATTGATCTATTCAATCAAGCTTTATGAGGTTTAAGAGATCGCATCAGTTCAATAAATGAATAACTAGATAAATCCTAAGATTCCTCTATAGCTATAACAACATGATCATATTTAGGGGAAGTCTTCTTAAAACCTTCTCAACAACTTTTATTCTAACAAATCCTTACCAAAAAAATCGAGTTTGATTTTCAAGAGTAGAGATTTTAACAGAGAAATCTTGCATTGAATTTGTGGACTTCATTTACAAAATCTGAAAATCAGGGTGCAAAGATTGCATTTATAAATATGATGTGAGAGGAATTAGTAGAAGAAGTATCCCATTTGCTTATAAAATTTTATTGGTTAAATTGGATGTATTTTTGTGTTGCTCTCATGATAAGACCGAAGTTAGGTGATTTGGGATGTGTACTTTATTGAATAGATAGGTTCCACTTTTGTAATTTGACCATATCTTGGCCTGTAGACCTCCAAATTGGATAATTTCAATTAGAGATTAAACTGAAGATAGATCTAAAACTTCTATGAAGGAATTGAAATTTTGTTGTGTCTTTAAGATTTTTTAAATCTGGCTTGAAGTTGAGTTATGGTTGTTGTCCCTATTTTTGAATAGCCTATAGTGTTTCAAGTATAACTCCTGGAATAATTAACCAATCGCATAAAATTTATTACATTAGAAAATTAAGACATAAGGGAATGAAATTAATTGATAAGATTGTAGGCCAATGTTGGAAGTAAAGGAAGAAGAAGAACCAATATGCAATTTCCTAAAGGCAACTCATGAACCAATAAGATTAAACAATATGTGTCCAATAGAATTGTAACACATGGTCTAATAGAATTGTAACATATGGTCCAATAGCATTGCAACACATGGTCCAATAGAATTGTAACACGTGGTCCAATGAGATTGTAACACATGATCTAATAGGATTGTGACATATGGTCCAATGAGATTAAACATGTGTCTAAGACTAGAAAATTCATGAAAAGGCATATGGAGAGGGGAGATGGACGACACTTTGATGACTTAACCTCAGAATTTTCTCCTCTCCATTTCACCTTCTTCATCCCATCATTTTTCATGTAAGAAATCAAGCCAATCTTAGATGGAAAATAAGGTAAAAGTTAGGGATTTTCTCTTCACCTTTATCTCTTCTTATTTTTCTTATAAAGGAATGAAATTATAAGGTTGGAAGTGGGATTGAGAGGTACATTTTTGGTGTTTCTAGTTGGTGAGTCAAGCAAAGCCAAAGAGGAAGGGAAGGAAAGGCAATAAAAGACCTACTTTGTCAATTTTGAGTTTTGGGACTTCACTTAGTTCATTACTATATTTGTGTATATTTTAATGTGTAAAAAGTTTCTTTTGGATGTGGAATGGTTGTTGGGATGATGCGTTGGTGTTATTTCAGTGTTATCTTGCATAGAGATGGTTGAATATGACAAGAGATTATTGTGTAGTGGAATTCTGTCTTATTTGAACTAGTCACATTATTTAAGTCATAACTCAACCTAGAGACCTCAAATTTGGTGATTTTAGTTACATATGAAACCTAAGACATAGAGCCAAATATCTATAGAAGGGAATTTGACTTAATTCTAGCTCTATGACCTTGGAAATTGAGATCTAAAAAATGACCTGATGTTGTCCCTATTTTGGAGCAGCTTGTGATTTTTTGCCGATATTTCATGATTTAGAAGTCCAAATGGTCTAATTGTTAGTGCTATAGAAACTAGAGACATCGATAAAAAATGTCTAGAAGACCTAGAAACCCAGCTGACTTTTTCTATATGCATATTAAGGAACAATTAGTGATATTGAATGGAGAGAGTGTCTGTCACGACCATGGCATTGTTTTTGTTTGCAATATCTACCGCATCTTATCCGAACCTTTTTGAATGTGTATGAAACTTTTCAAATACCTAGAAATAAATGAAATAGGACTTCCTACTTGTGAATTGAGATACTAAACATTGGAATATAAGATTGAGCATATTGCATTCCAAAGAAAATTTACATGTACGTAAATGACCTGTATGCATATCCATTACTCATATGTGTATAATATGATTATAGAAGTGTGATTTTGATACCCTTCTAATGGTAACTAGCCACGAATTTCATGTATGAATGCAAATATACATTTTATGACTTGAACTGTATATCATATGATTTGTATATGATTTGTGAAATTTGTAAATGGTTAAAGGAAATGTTATAGTGCTTGATCTATTTTCTTGGTTGTGGATAGATAGGCATGCCTATATGGTTATAGTGCAATTGCTACAATTTGATACTATCAGTGTCCACAGTTTGATATCTTTGGGTATCCACAAGTTGATATCTTCGGATATCCACAACATCCATTATTTACACCCACAAAAAATGTACAGGCTTAACACAGAAAGGAAACATAACAGTCATAAACAAGAAATGCAACATTACAACACGAATAATTGGTATTGATGAGCACTTGTATTATTTGTATGTGGATTTACTAAAGGTTTAAATGGGAATTTCTTATACTTGTTTTGCAACATTTTTTCCATTTATATTTGTTATACTTATGTTTTCTTTGTCTTTGATAGGTAAAAGAGTCACATCCATATTGTTAAGGTACTTTTGAATATTTAAAACAACATAGTTGAATATCTTTATGTCTTAATGATTTATGTAAATTTGTTTCTAAGCATTTTTGTGATAATACTTCTTTTACTATTGAAATAGCACCTTCTAGATTATAAGTTACCAGATTATCATGTTGTTTTATTAAGAATGATTCTTCTACTGTTTTATTTATTGGATAAGGTAATTTTTGTTAGTGATCTAAAAGGGGGGGGGGGGGGTGTTGAATAGATCTTTTAAAATCTTTGCAAAAATCTACAATAAAATCAGAAGTTAATTCTCACACAAACAACTTAAACA
>JAOSBK010000006.1:26277204-26292433 GCA_027568895.1 Erythroxylum shatona | reverse complement strand
ATGATGAAATGATTTGAGCATAAATTTGCTTGTGTTTGGGCAAGAGAGGAACGTTTCGTTAGTCACGTGCACGTCGATATATAACGTTCTCCCGGCTGCTTGCTTGAGGCCACGAGATCCTGAGAAATTGGACTTGTTTTGTTCACAGTATACAGTTTATCCGTTTTGTTCCACGAAACTCTCGAGCCACTTGTTTGTGCATTGCATCTTTGCATAGTCATGAATGGTGCATAATGGAGTGTAGTGTGATGATCTTCAAACTATGAGTTTGAGTTAAGATTGTGAATTTGTTTGAAAATTTAAGAACTATGTGCTTTATAAATTTTCTATGACAAATGACACATTTCTATGATTTTGTTTATTCTTTGTTATAAACTTGTTACCCACGAGCTTTTAAGCTCACCTCCCTTCAATCCCACCTCCAGGTGATGAGCAAGAGATGGAGTGAAAGAGAGTCAAGACATCTCTCCAAATTTGCTTATATTGCATTTTAAGTTAGTTTTGAAAAATAGAAGGCTTTAGTCACCTTTCAAGAATTTGTAGTTCATATAACTTTTGTATTTTGTATTTTAAGATTTGTGATTATGTTGTATGTGGCTTGAAAGGCCATTATAGCTTTGTAAAATCCTTTCGTTTTGAGGATATTGAAATGTGAATGATGAAAATTAGTTATGATATTTCTGTAAGAGTTAGGTTCTGGCAACGACGCCTAACAGAAGGTGCATTACATAATTCAAATGACATTCTTTGATATGCGAAGGTGCCAAAAGGACATGTGGAAGTCGTTTTATCTTGGTCCTCTGTTGCAACAAAAATTGGTGATAACCTGAATAACCATCTAAACAACAATATTGAGTATTCCCTGTAATTTTCCCAAGCATTTGGTCAATAAAAGGAAGTAGAAAATGATCTTTACGAGTAACAGAATTTAACTTCCTGTAATATGTACAAACCCTCCACCCATTTTGCATACGGGTGGGTACCAATTCACCTAAAGTGTTCTCCACTACGGTTACTCTAGTTTTCTTAGGAACCACTTGTAGTAGACTTACCCATTTACTGTTTGAAATTGGATAGATTATTCTAGCATCGAGGAGCTTTATAATCTCTGTCTTGACTACCTCTATCATTGGTAGGTTCAATCTTCATTGAGGCTGTCTTATTTCCTTAGCTACATCTTCCAATAGAATTCGATGCATACAAATTGATAGGCTAATCTATTTCAAATCAACCACAGTCCATCCAAAAGCATCTTTGTAATTTTTCAACATACCCAATAATTGTATTTCCTGCAAAGATGTTATTCTGCTTGAAATAATAACAAGAAGAGTTTCATGCTCACCTAAATACACATATTTCAATTTACCTGGAAGAGCCCTCAACTCCAATTTTGGTGGCTGTATAAGAGATGGCTCAACTCCAACGTATCTGTTCCTCTAAGTATTTGTTCTACTATAAAATCTGAATAGTGGTATCTAGCTCCTCAGGAATAGCAAGATAATTGGCTAGTGTTTTTCCTTCCTGAATATCCAAGATATTTTCAAATGCAGTTCATCTGGTCCATCTAATCAGAACATTTCCTGCACTGAAGAATAAAAAAAAAACTCACAGAAACAAAAGATTAATCATCATTAGGAAATTTCATGGCATCGTAAATATTGAACTTAATCACATCATCATCAAACTCCATAGTTAAAGACCCATCATAGACATCAATTTTTGTTCTAGAAGTTTTCAAAAATGATCTTCCCAATAAAATTGGGACTATAGTGGATGAATCTTTATTACCCATATGTAAGAAATAAAAATCAACAGGAAAAATCATATTATCAACTTGAACTAGAACATCCTTAAGAACACCCTTAGGATGGGCATTAGATCGATCAGTAAGTTGGATTATGGCACCAGTTTCTTTCTGAGGCCCCATATTCACAGATTCATAAATATATTGAGGCATAAAATTAATCAACACACCTAAATCCAATAATGCTTTCTCAATTTTTAGATTACCTATTTTATAAGGGATTGTGAACATACCTGGATCTGGACACTTATTATGTAACTTCTTTTAAAGCTTAAAAGAAACATTCTCACCTAATTGCACCTTTTCATTGCCACTTAACTTTCTCTTTGAGGTACAAAGTTTCTTAAGAAATTTAACATAACATTAAATTTGTTTAATAGCATTAAGAAAAGGAATATTGACTTACCTTGTGAAAAGTTTTCAGAATTTCTTTCTCTTGCTCCTCCTCCTTCTACTTAGCAAAACAACTAGGCAAAGGAGGTTGTACTCTAAATTTAGGTGTGACAATGCAAGAATCACCCTCCATTTTCTCTTGTGACTACTTTGGTACTTCTTTCTCTACTTCTTCTTCAACTTCTCCCTTAGAATGCTTTAGGGTAGGATCTTTTAATTCTTTATCACTTCGAAGTGTGATAGCACAAGCACTCTTCTTTGGATTCACCTCAGATTGAGAGGGGAGCTTTGCTAAATTTTATACCCCAACTTATTGATGGCAATTGCCATTTGGCTCATTTGAGTGTTAAGACTCTATATGCTAGCTTATGTATCTTATTGAAATTTCATGGTATTCTGTTGAAAGTTCACAGTTGGTGGTGAATGCTATTGCCTGCAACCAAAGATAAAAAGAAACCAACTTCCAGCAATACAAATTAGTATAGTAATGGAAAGTAGGGATTGTTTTCACGAGAAATTAAGACGTTAGTAGTTACACAATCAAAGTGGGGTTTTAAATTGTAAATTAAACATAATTTAATTGGAATATGAAATTTAAAAAAAAACTAATAACAAAACAATGAGAATCTAACAATCAATAGAAACAAATCTTGGTTTCTAGTCTGCTTTATCATTAAACTTGCGTTGATCATCAACATTAAAAATAATCAATTTATTAGTTAAGCATTCATCATGGTAAATTTCTTGACCTATTTTCTATTATGTTTAGTTAACAAAAACATGTATTCTAATTAACCTATATTAATCAATAACCTAGATACAATCATGGATTTAATTAATTAATAGCTTTACAAATTAAAAAAATCGATAAACTAGACAACATATATATGATGTATATTTATCCTAGACAATTATTTTTCCTAGAATTATGTCCATAACGTAGTAGACAAAAATCCTATTCACTACTTTTGATTAAAAGAATTGAATGTCAACCTGTTTAATCTAGCGATTGATTGAATAAAATCATAAACTAGTTGCGCATCTAATTGTAAAATCAAACAATAAAATTGTAACCTAAAAAATAATTAATACTTGACTAATAAATTGATTGAAATAAAGAATAAAAGTCTCACAACATTTAGAGTTCAATAACTAGGATTCTGTAAACCAAGAAATAAAACTTTAGTTACCTAACATCACAATTTTTCCTAACTATTTCGACTGTCACGAGCGTTGTTCTTGATTTTTGCCGCTAGCCCTCTCTCTTCTTTTCACACTACTATTCTTCTCTATTTTCCTCACTATTCATTGATGGGACAAATTAAGACTTTGGACCAAAGCACTATTCATGCCTTATGCAAACTCTCTTCTTCCACCCCTCACTTCTACCACCCTCACTTTTGTAGCTTGATGTGACGAATAAGAATTGTTTCTACCTTACCATTCACTTAAAAACTTTGAAAACCGCACGCCCTTCTTTACGTTGTTGTTTTCTAATAAGAAAAACTCCCTACTTAGCTGTGCATCATCGTCTAGGTGTGGGACATGTTTACGTGTTGTATTTCCTACTTGCTTTTATCATACTGTTACGTTTCATACTCAACTGTATTGTTTTGCGTTTCCTTGGTAGATGTTCCTTGTTGGAGCCCAACTCCAGAATCATAGAACGTGATCCTATTACCTTGTTGGGCCCAGTCCCTTCCCCAATCCCAAGGTGGGTTTACCGCAGCAAAGTAATGACTTGTTGCAGTGAAACTATGGAAGTATTTCCGTAGCGAACCTTTGGCTTCGCCACGACAAAGTCCCCAGATCAAACCCCCGCACCCTTTAGGACAAATATGCCATAGCTAAAGGCTGGTTTTGCTGTGGTAAAGAACTCGATTAATTTCCATGTACCTTTCAACTTTCGTAATTGCAAAGTTGTCAAAATCAAACAGAAATACCCTTCGGGAAATGTTCGTTGTAGCCAAGTTTGGCTTCGTTACGATGAAACCTTCAAACCCAAACACCCAAACTCAACTATAAAGCACCAAATTTTGCACGTACACCTTTAAAACCATGTCTATAACTCAACCAAAAGATGAATACAACCATATATAAAAGAGTCTTCTTCAAATCCTTAGTCTCTTGAGAATGAAATGCAAAAACATGAAAAGTCATAACCAAACCCAAACATGTTTCATTAATTTCAATAGATAAGAGTTTTACAAAGCTTTAATGGGCATTTCAATCCATAATACAACATTGGTTTCAATCTCAAAAATATCAAAAGTATATGAACGAATAAAACTTGAAATGCGACTAAAGCCTTATGTTTTCCAAAAATTAGCTAAAAATATAGCGATATGCAAATTAGAGTGATGCCTTGCCTCTCGCTTACTCGATGTCTTGCTCATCACCTGAACATGGGGGATGGAATAGGGGCAAGCTTAAAAGCTCATGCATAATAAGTTTATACTTGAGAACAAGAAAAACCATTTAACATATTCATAACCATAGTAATTCTGCATTAAAATTATAAAATACATATTTCTTAAATTACCAACTTATTAAACAATTCATCAGCAATATAAGTGATGCATTCATCAAACTTGTCAACACATGTTAAACACATAAGCAAATCAGAATGGTTTGGGTAGGTCCACAGGGGAGTTCTTGCAAACCTTCAGAAATAATAGAATGTATTAACACAATCCCACATAATGGTCTTGTGTAGTTCGTAAACAGAACGTACTATTGCAATCCCACATATAACGTGGGGGAGTCCATGAAGGAGCTCCATACCACTAGCGGGTAGGTGGCAGAAGCCTTTAACAGAGTTAATGTACACTTGACAGAACATAATGGACTACCATAAACTCACACAACATGTATTTCATAACCTGTAAACATTGCCCAAAAAGGCACATTTTGGAAACATGATTTCATAGGCACAATATATTTCCAAAAATCATTTCAATTTTCATTTTATAATTCATCCACAAATTCATATACAAAACATGTAGCACTTTCTCAAAACATTTAAAGAACAATAAATGCAAATCTACAAGGTAGTTGAAATCATTTGATTCCATTTATTTGAAAGGAACATTAATGGCTTATTAACTCAATTATAATCACGTAAACCACCTTGAATTTCCTTGCTTAAAAATTATCTTAAGGATGCGTCTCCTCTTTCTCCTCTTGCCTTTCTTGATTTCCTTTAACAATAGCCAAAAATTCCATTAAATAAGAATTCAAGTTTAGAACCCAGAAAAACATATTCACTAAAATGGATTCTAGAATACTAAGACTCATGCATTTCCTATGCTTCATGAACCAAAACCCTTTCAAAAAATCGAAAGGATTAAAAATAAAATTACCTTGAATCTTTACCAAATAAAAATATTCTTGGTTCAAATGAAAGCTCTTCTCTTCCTCTCTCTTTTTCTCTTCTTGAACAACCTCAACATCTCTCTTAAAAACTAAGAAAAGATGAACCCTAACTATCTTCCTTCTTTTCTCTCCTCTCTATGATTTCCTCTACAACTCACGTTTTTCTTCTTCTTCTAAGAGCAAGACCACTCTTCTTCTTCTAATTCTACCCTTAATGAGTGTGTAATGTCCAATTTGCCCTTCCTTCAATGTCTTATGGGTTTTAAACTTAAGTGACTTGCCAAAAATGCCCTTTTTTTACACTACACTCTTACTAATTTAATTCAATTAACCAAAGTACTAAAATCTACCAACATTGACATACCTATTATCTCTAAAAAAATAATATATCAAGGCCTCATAATTTAATTAAATCATGCTTAACAATAATAAAAATATTCGTGGCCAATATTTCTCCCCCCTTAAAAGAATTTCATCCTCAAAATTCTTACCTGAGTTATTGAAAATGTGTGGATACTTCTCCTTCATAGCCTCTAAGGGCTCCCACGTAGCCTCTTTCATAGAATGGTTTTTCTATAGGACTTTAACTAGTTGAACTGTCTTGTTCCTGAGGATCTTTTCCTTATTGTCCGAAATCTCCACTGGTGTCTCCTCATAAGTCAGGTCATCTCTCAACTGAACCTTATTGGTCTGATAAGAGGGATCTGATCTATATCTTCTTAACATGGAAACATGAAAGACATCATGTATCTGTGGCAATTCTAGTGGTAGTGCCAACCTATAGGCTAGTGGTCCAATCCTCTTAACAATCTTGTAAGGACCCACATATCTTAGGCTCAACTTTCCCTTCTTGCTAAACCTCATGAGTCCTTTCCAAGGACATGTCTTAAGAAAGACTTTCTCACTAACTCCATACTCTATTTCCTTTTGGTGTGCATCAGTATAGCTTTTCATTCTATCTTGAGCTGCTTTAAACCTTTGCTTAACTAGATTGACCTTGTTGAATGTCATCTAAAGTAACTCTAGTGCTATTAATTTCCTTTCTCCTTCTTCATCCCAGCATATAGGAGTTCTATATCTTCTTCCATACAGTTCTTCATAAGGAGCCATTTGAATGCTCAAATGGTACAAATTGTTGTAAGTAAATTCAACCCATCCCAAGTTCCATTAAAATCCATCACACATGCCCTGAGTATTCTTTCAAGGGTTCGAATGGTCCTCTTAGATTGGTCATCTGTTTAGGGATGGAAAGCTGTGCTAAAATTTAACTTAGTCCCCAGAGCTTCTTACATACTTTCCCAAAATCTCAAAATGAACTAAGGATCTCTATCAAGAATTATAGAGTCTAGAATCCTATGCAATCTCACTATCTCATCAATATACTTCTTTGCTAGCATATGTAGAGAATCAATCTGTTTAATTGCTAGGAAATGGGCTGACTTAGTCAAACGATCAACAATAATCCATAAACCATTATGCTTCTACTGGTTTTACCTATTAGAAAATCCATGGTTAACCTTTGCCACTTCCACTCTGAAATTGACAATGGCTTTAACTTGCCTGAAGGTGCCTGGTGTTTAGCCTTGACTTGTTGACACACTAGACACTTCGTTACATATTCTTCTACATCCCTCTTTGTGCCTTTCCACAAAAAATGCTCTTTCAAATCTCTATCTATCCTAATGCTACTTGGGTACATGACATAAGGTGCATTGTATGCCTCGTCGAGTATCTCATCCTTTACTTCCTTGACATTTGGAATACAAAGTGTATCTCCTATAATCATAAGTCCATCAGCCCTCACTACCACTTCCAATTTCTTGCCATTTTTAATTTCTTCTCAAAGCTTGTTCAAATTTGCATCTTGTGCTTATAAGTCCTTAACTTTCTCCCTGAGTATCGATCCCACTTTGAAATTAGCTATAATGTAATTAGGTTCCTCCTAGTTCAAGCTTATTGTAAGCTTAGCCATCTTTTTCAACAACGATAGATAAATTGTCTGAACATGGGCTATGGAGGATTTCCTACTCAAGGCATCTGTCACTACATTTGCCTTTCCTAGAAGGTACTCAATCAGCAAGTCATAATCTTTAAGTAACTCAAACCACCTTCTCTGTCTCAAATTTAACTCTTTCTAGCTCAATAAGTACTTGATACTTTTATGATCTGTAAAAAATTCTCGTCTGAACTCCATATAGATAATGTCTCCAAATTTTCAAGGAAAAAATTATTGCTGCTAACTCTAGATCATGAGTCGGGTAATTCAATTCATAAGGCTTTAATTGTCGCAAGGCATAAGCTATTACGTTGTCTCCTTGCATCAACATATAACCCAAACACTTTCTTGAGGCATCACTATAAACTGTGTAACCCTCATCTCCCATAGGCAAAGTCAAAATTGGAGCACTTGTCAATCTATGCTTAAGCTCCTCAAAGCTCTTCTGACATTCATCACTCCAGATAAACTTATAATTTTTCCTTAATAACTTGGTAATTGGAGTAGCTATCATAGAGAATCCTTCAAGAAACCCCCTATAATATCTTGCCAGACCTAAAAAACTTCTCACTTTTGCCACTATCTTTGTTGCATACCATTTCACAACTGCTTCAGTTTTTTTCGGATCAATATGTACCCCATCCTTTGAAATTATATGCCCAAGGAATACCACCTTGTGAAGCCAAAATTCACACTTTTTGAATTTAGCATAAAGCTCCTTCTCCTTTAAAATCTGCAACATTGCCCGGAGATGCTCCTTATGTTCCTCTTCACTCTTAGAATAAACCAAAATGTCAACTATAAACACTATGAAAAATTGATCTAGATACTCTTTGAAAATCCTGTTTATAAGATCCATAAATGTAGCTAGAGCATTGGTCAACCCGAATGGCATGACTAGGAACTTATAATGCCTATAATATGTCCTAAAGGTTATCTTGTTTACATTAGATTCCCTAATTTAAGTTGAAGATAGCTTGACCTGAGATCAATTTTGGAAAAGATGCTCCCTACAGCTGATCAAACAGATCATTGATTCGTGGCAGAGGATACTTGTTCTTAATGGTCACCTTGTTGAGTCTCCTATAGTCAATGCACATGTGCCATGTTTCATCCTTCTTTTTAACAAATAAAATCGGTGCTCGCCACGGCGACGAACTTGGCCTTCTATACCCCTTCTCTAACAGTTCTTCCAATTATTTCTTAAACTCTTTCAGTTCAGCTAGAGTCATTCTAAATGGCGGTACGGAGATAGGTGTAGTACCTAGAATCAGATCAGTGGAAAACTTAGTTTCCCTCACTAGTGGGAAACCAGGTAAGTCTTCTAGAAACACGTCTGGAAATTCTCTCACAATCAGAAATTCTTCTAACTTCCCCTCATTCACATTGGTGTCCACAACGTGAGCCAAGAATGCTTCACATCTTTTACTCATCATCCTGTCAGCTAGCAAAGCTTAAATAATTTTTGGTGATGGTGTTCTTCTGTCTCCTCTAAAAATCACCTTCTTACCCTTGCCAAGATCAAATTCTACCACTTTAAGGCTACAATCTAACTTTGATATTGCTCTATGGTATCCATTCCAAGTATAACGTCTAGGCCCTTTAAATCCAAAGATAGTAAGTCCACTACCAGTCTAGCACCTTTAAAAAGAAATTTACAGTCTCTATACGCTTGACTTATTATTACCTACCTCCCTAAAGGAGTACTAACAATTAATAGACTATCCAATGGCACCAAATTAACATCATGTAATGTCATGCTTGTAGAAACAAAAGAATATGTGGAGCCAGAATCAATCTATAAATATATTTCTGAATTAAATAATTGAGGCATACCTATAATAACTTCAAATGTGGCTACAACTTCATCTCTAGTCATGGCAAACACCCTTGCCTGTGTCGGATCCCTTGAACTCCCTAGAGGAATAACCTTCCTTGCTGCTCCAAAACTTCCTACCTCAGTGACTGGCCTAGTTCCTAATGTTTCAACTCTTTTTCGAGCTTGCAACTGAGATACCTCTTGTCTTGGTGTTTAGGGACAATCCCCGACCATGTGTTCCTTCTTTCCATATTGGAAACATACTCCTAGTAGCTTGAAGCACTCCCCGTTATGAAACTTCCCGCAATGTTTACATTGGGGGTTTATGTACCTACTCTCCATCTTACTATTGCCTCCCATAGTTGAGGCTTGCACTAAAACTGCCCTTGCTTGCCTGTTTTTAGCAGAGCCACTACTCTCCACTTCACTATGTATATAGAAGCTCCTCATACTCCTCTCAGGCATTGGGGCACTCATTCCCTTCTTGGAAGACTATTACAATTTTTCCTGTTCCTATTCACTTAAGACTTTATGTTCTCTAATTTCTCAGCTTGGAGTACAACATCTACCAATAGCTGGTAGTCACAAAAGTTGTGGATCAATACTTTCTCCTTGATCCCCATGCGAAGTCCTTTTTTAAACTTACGACACTTGTCCTCCTCATTAGCAACAATATTGGCCATATACTATAAAAGCTAGGTGAACTTCAACTCATATTCACTCACACTCATATCCCTCTGTGTGAGATTTAAGAATTCTATGGCCTTCTCCTAGACATAGACTCTCGAGAAGTATTTCTTCCTAGAAAGTTTCTTTATGTCAATACCGACAGTATGACCTAATTGTAATGCACTAATTCCTACCAATGGAGTGCGTCCCCTTGTAGCAAGCTAACTGCATAATCTAGTTTCTCTTCATCGGTGCACTTCATCTGAACCATGATTCTTTTAGTCCTTCTCAACCATGCCTCAACTTCTTCAGGATTAGTAGTCCCATTAAAGTCGACAGCCCCATACTTGTGGAGCTTATTATACTGTGTGCTCCTTTCCACTAGAGCTTACATTGGAACTTTTAGTGCTTGGACCATAGCATACGTGAAAGCCTTAGGGCATAGGAGGAGGAGCTGGTGACATTTTATGTTGCACACTAGGTACCTTAGAATTAGGAGCAGAATGTGTACCCACGTCCTGTGGGACATAAGATTCATCTGTACTTCCCTAATAAGAGCAAGATCGAGTCTTAGCTCCTCGAGTTCTCTTTCGAGGCAACATAATCACTCCTTCAATTTAAAACCATGTAAAAATCTTTAGTTCATGCTTCATGTAAAACAAATTTCAAATAGTGTAAAACAACACAAAAATAATGCATGTCCATTTTGTAATTAAAAACTACTCATTTAATGGCAAGGATACTCCTAAACCTTGTCTCTTTGATACCATAAGATGCTAGACCCTGTTTCTTGAGTCTAGCTCTGGAATTACTAAATGTGAGTGTATTACCTTGTTGGGCCTGGTCCCTTCATTAATCCCAAGCCAACTAGTTGGAACGATTAGGTGAAGTTTGTGGGAGAGGAAAGTTGAAAACATGAAATTTGAAATGAAAATTTTGTAGTCAACAATGGTAGGTTTGCCATGACAAAGTAATGTTTCGCTGTGGCGAAACTGTGGAAGTATTTCCAAAGACCTTTTAGGGTAAGTTCACCACGGTCAACCTTGGGCTTCATTGCGGTGAAGTTCCTAGATCAAACCCCTACATCGTTCAAGATAAATATGCTCTGACAAAAGGCTAGTTTCGTTGTGGCGAAGAACCCAGATAATTCCTAAGTACCTCTCGAGACAAATACGTCGTGGTGAAAGTTTGCGTTTGTTGCAGCAAAGTTACCAAAACCAAATAAAAATACCTTCTAGGAAAGGTTCGCCGTAGCTAAGTTTGGCTTCGCCTAGGCGAAACCTTCTAACCCAGACACGCAAACTCAATGATCAAACACCAAATTTTGCATATACACCTCAAAAACCACATCTATAACTTAACCAAAAGATGAATACAACCATATACAAAAGAAACTTCTTCAAATCCTTAGTCTCTTGAGAATGAAATGTGAAAACATGAAAAGTCATAAGCAAACCCAAATATGTTTCATTAATTTCAATAGATAAGAATTTTACAAAGCTTTAATGGGCATTTCAAGCCACAATACAACATTGGTCTCAATCCAAACTATCAAAAGTACATGAATTAATAAAACTCGAAATGTGACTAAAGCCTTGTGTTTTCCAAAAATTAGCTAAAAATACAACGATATGCAAATTGGAGCGATGCCTTGCCTCTTGTTCCCTTAATCTCTTGCTCATCACTTGAAGATGGGGAGAGAATGGGGGTGAGCATAAAAGCTTGTGGGTAACAAGATTATACTCGAGAACAAGCAAAACCATTTAACATCTCGATAACTATAGTAATTCTACATTAAAATCATAAAACACTTATTTCTCAAATTCCCAACTTATCAAACAATTCATAAGCAACATAAGTTATGCATTCATCAGACTTGTCAAAACATTCTAAACACATAAGCAAATCAGAATGGTTTGGGTAGGTCTATAGGGGAGTTCTTGCAAACCTCTAGAAATAACAGAATGTACTAACACAATCCCACATAATGTTCTTGTGTAGTTCGTAAACAGAATGTACTATTGCAATCCCACATAATTGTTTTGCATAGTCGTAACATGAGGGAGTCCATAAAGGAGCACCATGCCACTAGCAGGCAAGCAGGAGAAGCCTTTAACAGAGTCAATGTGCACTTGACAAAACAGAATGGACCACCACAAAACCACACAACATATATTTCATAACTTGTAAACATATTTCCCAAAAAGGCACATTTCGGAAACATCATTTCATAAGCACAATATATTTCCAAAAATCATTTTGATTTTTATTTCATAATTCACTCATAAAATTCATATACAAAACATGTAACACTTTCTCAAAGCATTTAAAGAACAATAAATGCACATTTATAAGGGAGTTGAAATCATTTAATTCCATTTATTTGAAATGAACATTAATGACTTATTAACTCAATTATAAACATGTAACCTGCCTTGAATTTCCTTGCTTAAAAATTTTCTTAGGGATGCCTCTCCTCTTTCTCCTTTTGGCTTCCTTGATTTCCTTTAATAATTGGCAAAAATTCCATTCAGTAGGAATTTTTAGAACCCAAAGAAACATATTCACTAAATTTGATTCTAGAATACTAAGACTCACGCATTTCCTAAGCTTCATGAACCAAAACCCTTTCAAAAAATCCAAAGGATTAAAAATGCACTTACCTTGAATCTTTACCAAATAAAAAGATTGTTGGCCCAAATGAAAGCTCTTCTCTTCCTCTCTCTTTTTCTCTTCTTGAACAACCTCAAAATCTCTCTTAAAAACTAAGAAAAGATGAAACCTTAACTATCTTCCTTCTTTTCTCTCCTCTCCACGATTTCCTCTTCAACTCACGTTTTTCTTCTTCTTCTAAGAGCAAGACCACTCATCTTCTTCCAATTCGACCCTTAATGAGTGCGCAATGTCCAATTTGCCTTTCCTTCAATGTCTTATGATTTTTAAACTTAAGTGACTTACCAAAATGCCCTTTTTTACACTACACTCTTACTAATTTAAATTAATTAACCAAAGTACTAAAATCCTACCAACATTGACATACCTTTTAACTCTAAAAATAATTAATCTATCAAGGTCTCATAAGTTAATTTAACTCTGGATTGTTCACCACTTAATTCATTGCAGGAGGCTATGTCTATTTAGGTTCACCATCTGGTTCAGCTCTTTTTATCCCAAACTATTTGCAGTTCTTTTGATTTGATTCCAAAATACACATTGGCATAAAAGAAGGTTAATTTCCATTAAGTACAACTTCCAACTTTAAGAACAAAGAAAATTAACACACAAAAAGATAGAAAATAAAGTCACTAATAGTTGACATTAGTATAAATACTTCTTTAATAGCACAAGTGTGAAAACATCAATAAATTTGATAAAAGTGGTCATGTATGTGTTGTGAACAAAAGTTACATATGATGTGCCAATAGTTTACTGAGAGAAAGGGGGAAAATAAAAGTCAAATAAACATGTGATTTTAATGAATATATAACCCAATCTAGGTCATAGGAAAAATCATGTTTAATTATAAAGTGAAGGTGTTGATTTTGTTATGATCCCTATAAAAAACTATTGGTTGGCAACATTAATAGTTGTGATAATAAAAAGCTATAGAGAGTCAGATGGTGTAAGATTTTATTCTTCACAAAAGAGAGTCGGTTGAATTTTCAACTCTACTTTGTCCAAGATGGTGTAAGATGAAATTAACAAGGCACAATCAGGCCAATCGAAATCGAAGTAAAGGGAAAAGAGTTTGATGCCATAATTATTTGTTGGAATGGAAATGGAAATATCACCTAGGAAACTAAAATATGGCATCAACAAAGAAGATAAAGAATCAACACTAGAATGATGGGTACGTAAGTGAATATATTGTCAGTGATGATAGTATTAATTGTCAGTGTGGATAGTCCTTAAGTCATGAATTCTGGATTTAGCTTATATTCTTTCACGCCAATTTATATAAAGAATTGTTACATAATTACGTTGCAGAGAAAGCTTAGCCAGTAGAAAAATAAAGCTGCAAAGAATTTTAGAAAAGCTTATCTAGTAAGTGGTAAAACTGTTAAGCAATTCAAGAATGGCGAGGTTCAAATAAAATGACCAACATGGTATAACAAACATTACAAAATAATAGACATGTTTTAGATCTTAAGAGGAACTTAAATTTTTATGAGGCAATTAGATACTAACGAATGCATAAATTGTATCAGAAGTGGCGGTGAAGATATATAACGAAAGAATATAATATTATCTTGTTAATACCAAGTCGTAAAGGCTGGTATACTCACTACAACAAAAATATATAATTCGCGACTTTTTTTTAATAAAACGTCTCGAATTGTTCAGACTTTTTGCAACGTTTTAAAAATGCCACAAATTGTTTAGATTTTTTGCGACATTTAACTAAAACGTCACGAAATTGTCTAACTTTTTGTGACATTTTTTTATTAAAATGTCAAAAAGTAACTTCAATGACGTTTTATTGAACAAAATGTCATTGAACCCTTCAGTAATAAATTAATTAAAATGATATTTTTGGTTTCGTTTATGACCGCATCCTCACTACTACCTTTCTCTTTTTCCCTATTCCTTCAACACCTTTAAATCTCCCTCTCAAATTCACCCTTGGTCCTCTGCGCTTGCGGTTCTTCAAAAGCAGCAGCTGCCTTATGTGTCCCTCTTAGACCTACGGAATCTCTTCGTCTGTCCAGCCTCCCCGAAATTAAAACCTAGCCTTAAAACATTTTTTCTCCACTGAAAATGTCCTCTAGCCCACTACTTGTTTTTTTAAGTCTCATATGCTATTGTTTTACTCTTTTTATTACTCATGGCTAATGTTTGCTAGTTGTCGTTTGTAATTCCCATTTGCTGCATTTTTGTTCTGTCTTTGCTGATGGTGTTTTAGTTTTAGTTTTAGTTTCCGGGAGGTTTTTATCACTATGGTTGTTTCTTTTGTTGTGATTCAAGGGTTGAATTGCTTGCTAGTAGTTCTTTGTCGTCATTTTCTCTCTTATCACCGTGTAAAGAGAATCGGAGTGATTTTTAAATGAATCTAAGAAGGATATGGACATTTCCTACTGTCTGTATGAGTAGCCGTTCTTGAAAAATCCCTAGAAGAAAGGTCTTTATATATATATATATATATATATATATATATATATATATATATCTCTTT
>JAOSBK010000006.1:26265361-26277104 GCA_027568895.1 Erythroxylum shatona | reverse complement strand
AGAGATGATGAGAAATTAAGTTATGATATAAAGTAACCAAGTGTTCTTGAGGTGTAAGCTTATGAATAAGCTAGACACATGAAAAAGGTAAAGATTGAAAGGAGAGTTTAGAAAGATTATGTACAAATGAAGTGTAAAGCTAAGTTAAATAGACACATATGAATTATGAAATGGGAATGAGCATAATATGTGTTCTAGAACATTTGCCCGGGATTGTCATTGAGCATGCATTATACACGGTCCATTATTACAATTGTGCAAAAATAAATGTTTTTATGTGTGCAATTATTGATGAGTGTGCAATATGTGTTTTTCATAAATGGGTTGTGCATGTCAAGTGTTCGTCTTCAGGTGTTCCTAGAATTTGAAAGCAAATGCTAATCTGGAGCGTACTGTGAGTAGACCGAGATGGTCTCACTTCATTGTTTGTTATTTGAATTCTGTATTATTTGACTATTGAATGATTTTGTAAATGTGATTGATTATGTTAGTTTCTGGACAGGAGGTCCGATGATTGTGATGATTGACTTGGATATTGAAGTGCTACTTGAATGTGAATTGAATGAACTAGGTGCATTGAAGTGATTGCTAAGTGTTTTCGGAATGTGTAATAGCTTGCGAGTGAAAGTGTGAATTCTCAACTATATATTGAATGTCGGACTTTAGTCTGATGATAAATGAATATGATTGAATAAGAGCATGCAAATATGAGTGATGTATTCCATGTTATGAATGCATGAATCATAATGGAAGTTGTGACCAGAGTAGTCACCGATCAAAGCTTAAAGCTCAACGAGTGAAAAGAGCCTCGAGCTCAAAAGTGATTCAGAGCCTCAGGCTCAACGTTATCAATGAGCCTTATATAGGACAGTTATCAATGAGTCCTATATGGGACAGTTTAGGCACTCGGTCACAATAAAGTAACAAATGGAAAGTGAGTCTCATGTGCATTGCATATGCATAAAATGAATGATTAAATGTGTTGAATGTGAAATAATGTGAATGTGTGATTTATGTGTTATGTGACTGGGTGAGCCATCGATGATGGTCACTCATTAAGTTCGCAAAACTCACGCAAAATTTGCAAATATTTTTCAGGACTTTGAAAAATACCCCGTTAGGCCAACGGGAGCATACATACAACATTCAAGTAAAGGACAGAGGTCGGGATCAGTTCGCGTCTGCATTGCATTTCTCTCTTTTTGTATTGCATTGTATATTCCACAAACTTTTGTATAAATTTGTATTTCAAAATGACTCGAGTGTTTTGTATTTGTGAAAGGGCCCGAATGGTTATTGAAATTGGTTATGCATGAATGTGGGCCTAATGTGAGTTTCGATTTCCGCATATATGTTCGTGGTTTTGGAAAAAAATGTACCAATTTCTGAATGATTGAGTGCTTTAGCACGCCACTCTCGTGGGGCACAAACTCTGGTATCACCATCGATGTCGAGTTCGGGTCATCACGGGAGTGGGGTGCTACATGATATGTTTGCGAATTGCAATTAAATAATACATTGTCTGCAGGTATGAAATCCTTGTAATATATGAATAATTATTAAAATTAATGATATCCTAAAAAATTGAAGAATTATTAAATTAATAAAATTCGTAAATAATGTTGAATAGTTATTAAACAAATAAGATTAAAAATTGTATTTTAAAAAATAATTATTAAAATTAAAAATTATTACATTTTTGATAAATGGAAAAAATAATAAATAATAAAAAATCGTGGAAGAGATTCCGTGACGTTTCTAAAAACATCATGGATTCCTTCACATCCTGCGACGTTTTAAAAATGTCGTGGAATGTTAAACAGTCCATGATATTTTTTAAAACTATCGCGGATTGTCCAAACTTTTAGTGACATTTTTATAAACGTCGTAGAATGTCAGTATTTTTTGTGACGTTTTTCATAAAACGTCGCAGATACCTTTTTCCTACACCACATTCCGTGAAGTTTTTAAAACGTCGCAAATGCTCTTCTGCGACATTTTAGGACCTTTTGTGACATTTTATAAACGTCGCAAAAGTGCTTGTTTTCTTGTAGTGACTTTCCACGTTTCCAATAAATGATGAAAATTAATAATGGCTAGTCCTTTGGAGGCTCTTTTTTTTACATTACTTCTATTCATTTTAAAGATAACATCTTTATTTAAATAAAAATAAAATTTATCTGCTACTCTTCAAATCAAGTTAATTAACATTTTCTACTTCATGAGCAAGTATAAAAAAATGGGTTCCTCTGAATCTGGATTATAATCCTTAAGTCAAAATATGGGTCAGTATTTGATTGAGTAGTGATAAGGATTTTTTTTGAAAAGTAAGTAATAAGTTAATTAAAAAAAGTGGAAAGTACGATATGTTCAAAGTTACAACTCTACGGAGAGGAACTATTACATAAAATAAGTAACTACAATAACATAAACTTCAAAAGTAGCATCTCCTATTGTAACAGCCCACTCTCATAGGGATATCCCTGAATATATCGACAATATTCGAGAACATACTCTACGAGGGTGGCATGCTAGAACAATCAATTAATCGAACTCATTACAAAATTTTCATAAATGACACGCATATTATAGAAAACTACTGATCAAATTGAGCCCATATTTTTATTTCATAAACATCGTAATCACAGTTATTATTCCACTTATTGATCAATCTCATTTACAAACATTTCCAATTTGGAAAGTTATTACAAACATGTGATACAATAATTGCGGAATACATTTTATAATATAAAATAATGAAAAAATCTATACAAATGTGAACTGATCCTGACCTCTATCTCTTACTCGAATTCCCGTTTGACTATTGGGATAACTCCTATGAGCCTGAAAAATAATGTTGCAATTTTGGTAAGTTTTTGCAAGCTTAATGAGTTAACCATTCTTGGCTCCCTCATATCACATAACACATACAATTCATGTAATCAGTAATTCACATCAATCCACTGGTAATCATTTAACATCACATATCACTTTGATCACTTATTTTACTTTTCACATTCAGAGTAGTCAAACAGTTCATCTTAATCATTCAAAACATACATATCAATTTTATATGCAATGCCCATAAGACTCACTTTCAATTGTTATTTTTGTGATCGAGTGCCTATAACTGTCCCGTATCTATTGTGAATATCAAACTCATTGATAACTATCCCGTATTCATTGGGGATACCAGGATCATTATATATTGAGCCTTTGGCTCTTAATCAAATTATAAGCTTTAAGCTCTTTTATACTTTTTAAGCTTTAAGCTCTTTTTCAGTGGCTACTCCAGTCACAACGGCCTTTATGTTCTCATGGATTCGTGTAATGATTGATTGAATTATTAAATACTCAGGAATTTTTATAAGTTTGCATACGAAAGTAGCTTCTGCTCTTTCCACTTTCCACAAGTACTAATTGGATTTCCTACATCACTATCCAATCTAATTCAAGACCTAATCAGTAAACACTACATTTGTCGTGGAAGGACTCTTATATTAAAATTGACCAGTCCCCTATTTTGGGGAACATCCAGTGCCAAAGCAGCAATCACATAAGATTAATCAGTCACTTTATTTTGCTTTACACATTCACTTTCACATGTCATCGGACCTAATTCCAGCATTCAACAGTTCTGTTGAGTACACATATTTTTGTCATATTCAAATACAAGGAGCGCTTCCTATGTTCTTACATTTATCAAATTCCATGGACTATTAATTTCCAAAATTTTCTTAATCACATGCACATTCAGTAGTAATTCAATACAAAATTTTAAAATAGATTAAACAAAGAAAATGAGACCATCTAGGTCGATTCATAGTACGCTCCAAATTAGCATTAGCTTTCACAATCTAGAAATGTCTGGATGTGGATGTTTTATCTTGCACATCAACATTATGCAATACATATATTGCACACACACATTATTAATTTCACAATCTTATGAACACTTAATCACATACATATGTAGATATGTTATGTATAATGTATGCTCATTGACAATACCTAAATTCACATCTTATGTTCATTGACATTTCTTAAATCATATTTGCCTAATTGAACTTAGGTTTACACTTCATTTGTACATGATCATCCTTAGTTCACCATTCAATCCTTATCCTTTGTATGTGTCTAGGTTATTCTTGGGCTTACACCTCAAGAATGCTTGGTTATACTAATATCATAAATCAATTTCTCTTCATTTCTTTTCTAACGTTACATGCTCTCATAATACCCAATTCTCATTCACATTTACTTAATATATATTATTCAACTCCTTTGAATCATAACTATAATCATATGAACATCTTCATTCACATTATACTCATGCCTTTGTTACTTTGATATTAATAATTCATTCACTAAGTTATAACCTCCATTATCACTTCACACATATCACACATTTTGTCACTTAATCCAATCATCATTCTAGGTTCAATTCAAGCTCCATTTAAGCCTAAATTAAGTCCAATTGGCCAGTGAATGTACGTTGGGTGGACTTTATGTTTGTTGGGTGGACCTTCTTGGGTTTTTCAGTTTTCCAACTTTTCTTACGTCTGTTTGAAGGGACATCATGTCCACTGGATGGACCTTCATAGGTCACTTATAGAAATGTGAAATTTTAACTCTCTAGACAATAAAATGTCTCCTTGAGGTTTTCACAAAAGTTGTAAAACTCGAAGTCCTCTTCAAAAGCATACTTAAATGAGCTCAATCTGACCTGCACAGAAAAATTATGCCTCTTTCCCTAAAATATATCCAATTGCATGTATATTTTCCAGATTTTTAACTCTTTCCTTACTACATTCAACACCCTATGCTTGGTCTATCATTTCTAGAATAATTACCCATTATTTTCCCATCATTCTTAACTCCATTTCAGCTTAATATCATCTATAAACAAATTATAGTCCATGATTGATCATGAACACTAAAAATAGAAAATATACATATATACATTCATCGTCAACTTTTTGCACATATTCATCTTCATTTGTATTTCACTTCTAACTATCACCTTAATTCTTCCAATTTCAAGACACCACATTAGTTCCTTTCTTTAGCTCTAGACTCATTTTTGTTCATCTTTAAAACACCCAAAGAGGACCATATTAATACACTAAGAAAACAGAACATAAAACCCATTATCTATCAAAATTTTCTACACTTTTTCCTATATCATCTTTAATGATCATTCTAACTCAAACCATCTCAACAACTTATGAAATATTGATCATCATGAACAAAGAAAAAGAAATCAATGTCTTCATTTCTTTGCCCATGTTCCAACATATATAAAACACCATTTGCTATATTAATCCAACATTATATCATTCCATAATCTATTACCCATCAAAACAAAAAAGTAAAACATGGATATGTTCATTGTTCAGCCACGTTACACATATGTTTTCAACATCTTTTTCATGATCATTCATCCTTTTAAACTATCATAAAATATGCTTCATTTAACAAACCCATAAATATTAATATATTACTTACTTGATTCACCTAAAGCTTCTTCAAGAGTCTCCAAGAACCCTAGCTCCTCCAACATACTCGATCATAAACTTTTAAGGTGGAATAGGTTGGGTCCTTTAGCAACAAAAAGAAGATAACAAGGTATTTAAGTGGCTAGTAATGGAAGAAAGCAAGGTTCAACTTTGATGCTTAGAGAATAGAGTGTCGTGAGAAGGAGAGGAAGATAAAGAAGATGAAGATCAAAGAAGCTAACAAAGAGAGGAGTAAATAGAAAGTGAAAGACCAAAATGTGGGTCTTTCACTTAATAAACATCGTAATTTAAACTAGTGCTATGGCAAGTGACACTTGGCACTTGTTATATGTCACTTTCTCATGGTCCTCTTCTGGTCTTTTAATTAACTAGTTAATTTGTCTCCAATTTTCACCCACTTTTCTCCCAATTTTCAATGACATTTGTCAATAAATCTTAACGTCATTCATAAAAGTTTCCACTACCATTTGACTCTTATTTCTACAACTATTCATCAATTATTTTGTCACTTGGCATTTTTCTTAGTCCAAAAATACCCTTAATTCTAGAAAATTATCGTATTTCACAAAAATTCTAAAACAATAATTTAATTCACCAGATTAATTTTTAAGGCAAAATATTCTCTATCCATATCATAATTACATTAAAACAATCATTTATATCCAAAAAATGTCAAATGAGTCCATGAACAATTCATTGTAATCGGTTCAATAATCAAATTCACTTATGTGTATGCTAATATTATGCATGAGCATGAAGTGCAATTTTTTAATCTCTCATTATTTTTTCTCAATTATAGAAATCTAGGGTTCTAACCCTTAATATGGAAATGAGATGTTACACCTATAATTGCAGTTGCACTTTAAGATTTGAAATGTGTTGTTGATTAGTAGTAACCATGGTTTAAGGTAAAATTATACCCATCCATACTTTGCAAACTCTTCTGCCTTACAGAAGATTTTAGTATTCCTCATCCTCCATATATAATGCAATAATGTGGCAAAGCCTCTCTTGAAGACCTTTTGATCTTCCCTATTAGTCCAACTTAACTGATTGACCCAAGATAAATAGTTTATTCAGCTAAGATTTTGGTTTTGTAGGCTAAAAAGGTTGAGAAATGCATTCCAAATTGGCTTTGTATGAAAGAACTCAAAGTATATGTGATCTAGTGTTTCATTCACTCTAGAACATAAAGGGTAACTTGGGTCAAGAATTTGAAACTTGATTTTATCTCTGGTTCCTATTATGTATAGTGCAACTAACCATAAGATAAAAGAATAAGCTGGTGATATACCTAAGCCTCATATAAGAATAAGAAGGAATATATCCATAGGACCCAGTAACAATTGCTTGCAAGATTGAGCAATAAATATATGAGAATTGTGAAGTTCCTATCGGATTACATCATCTTTGGCTTGGTCTACAAGATATGTATGTTGGCCCCCGAATGTTTTTTTTAGTTAAGCATGATTTAGATAATTATGAGGTTTGGATAGGTGAAGTTTTGGGAGTTAAATTTTTTTATTTATGTCTATGTTAGTAGAATTTATTTCATGGGTTAGTTGAATTAAAGGTGGTAAAAATGCATAAAGGGGTATTTTGGGTAGTTTACCTAAGGTTAAAAACACTAAGGCATTAAAGGAAGGGCAAGGTGGACTTTTCTCAATCATTAAGGGTTAAATGGCAAAGGAAAGGTGTTGTCTTGTGCTTGAGAAGAAGAAAAACGTGGATTAGGAGAAAGAAGAAGTGAATACGAAAATAAAAAGTGAGAAAGAAAGGTTTCAGTGAAGTAGAGAAAGGAATGGAGTTTTGAGCTAGGTTTCATCTTTTCTAGTCTTAAAAAGAGAGTTTAAGGTTACTCAAGAAGGGGAAAAGAAAGAGGAAGGGAAGAGCTTTCTTTAGAGCCAATAATCTAATAAATTGTTGAAGATTCAAGGTAAGTTTGATTTTTATGCTTTGGATATATGGAAGGGTTTTGATTCATGAAGTTTAGGAAATACATAGGCTTAAGCAATCTAGAGTCAATTTTAATGAATGTGCTTTATGGGTTCTTAAATTGAATTCCTATTGAATGGAAATTTTGTCATTTATGAAGGAAATCAAGAAGGGGATCAAGAGAGGCTAGAGGAGCAAGAGGAAAGATAATACCCTTAAGGCAACTTATTAAGCAAGGAATTTAAGGTGGGTTACATTTTTATAATTGAGTAATAAGCTATTAATGTTTTGTTTTCCAAATCAAGAAAGTTAAATGTTTTCAATTGTGTTATAAATGTGCATTTTGTTACTATTTGAATGCTTTGAAAAAATGCTACGAGTTTAGTATGTGGATATTGTGTTGATAATTTACAAAAAGGATGCAAAGATGATTTTTGAAAGGATACTATGGTTATGAAATCACTTTTCAAAAATGTGCCATTTTGGGCAATATGTTTTCAAGATGTGAAATGCATGATTATGATGATTATGTGAGTTTGTGGTAGTCCCCTAAGTTAAGTCAAGTGCATTTCGACAAAAAGGCTTCTCCTGCCTACCTGTTAGTGGCATGGAGCTCCTTCATGGATTCCCCTAAGTTCACGGCTACATAAGACCATTATGTGGAAATGTGTAGTATGTTTTTTTTATCCACCCAAACCATTCCGATGTGCTTATGTGTTTATGATTGGTGACAAGTTTGATGAATTCATTATTCTTGATATTATGAATTGCTTCATAAGTTGTGAATTTGGGAAATATGTGTTGTATGGATCTCAATGTGAATTTTACCATGGAAATAAATAGTTCAAGGGTTTTTGCTTGTTTCTCATTATAAAATTGTTACCCACGAGCTTTAAGCTCACCCCCATTCCTTCTCATCTTTAGGTGTCGAGAAAGAGATCAAGTGAAAGAGAATTAAGGCATCACTCCAAAATTTGCATCTTTCTGTGTTTTAAGCTAGATTTGTAACTAAAAGTCTTTAGTTTCATTTTGAGCAAATTACTATTCATGTATCTTTTTGTATTTTGACATTTTGAGATATTGATGTATTGTGGCCTAAAATGACTGTTAAAGCTTTGTAAAAACTCTTTTATTTTAATGTTAATAAAGTATGTTTATGTTTTGCCGATGATATTTCAAATTTGTTCATTTCACTTTCAAGTTCTTCATAAGGATAAGAATGTGTGTTCTGACTTTAGGGAAAATACTATATTGATCTAGGCTAAATTGGACAAAGTTGTCTTCTTAGAAGTTGTAGATTATTTTTCTATATTTACAATGATATATAGTATGAAATTTTTGAACATTGGAGTTGAGAGACATGATCATTACAAATTTGTGATGCTGCTTAGGATGGACATTTGGGATAGCTACATTATTTTGAAAATTTGACCCTTATAGAGGCAAAATTTGTTATCTAAGTCTTCATAGAAGTTGTAGGTCTAGAAGACCTCTTTGAAACAGTCTTTAAATGTCCTTAATACAATATTTTTAGGGAAAGTTATGCCTTTTTTACCAATACAGGTCGAAAGAAGAAAAGCAAAAAGGAAGAAGTCACGATCACGACTATACAGATGTTACGCGAAAGTCGTGATCACACAAAAGCTCGATCGTGACCTTCTGACCTTCCCTCCTAAAACCTGAATATATTCCACTCTTTTGACCATAACATTGTCATCCGACCTTCAAATGACTTGATTTTTAAAGAATTGGATTTCTATTACATTCGTCTATCTCTCTATAACTATTTATAGCTTTTGGTATTAATTTGAAAAAGATTGATTGAATCAAATAAGGATATCGATTGAAAGAGTATGAATTGGATATTTTACTAAATATACTTCAGTATTTTGATGATATGTTGATCTATAGAGCTCTAAATGATATGATTCTTATTTCTAAATAAACTAGAGATATAGAGCTATAACTCCTATGAAGATATTGAATTTTAATTCATATTTTAAGACTTTCAATTTCTTGATGGAAGTTGAGTATAGTGTACTATGTCAATTTAATAACAGTCCAAAAATGTGTGGGCTATAACTTTTAGATTTTTGCACCAAATTGAATGATTTTGGTGTCATTAGAAACTTAAGACAATGTGGAACAAATTTTATGAAGAAGCCAAATTAAAATTCTTATTTGAGGTTTCCTAAAATTTGTTCGAAAATAGTAGAAATGAGTTCATTTTTTATGATTGACTTGTGTGTGGGCATGCCACCCATGTGGGATGATGGCTAATGAGGGTTTATTAAAACAACCCTACAAGGTAATACGCACGCTCAAGTGTTAAGATATTTGGAATGATTGTTGGGCTCTGAAAACAAAGTTCAACAATAATATATATGATATATTTTGGCAAAGAGTTGTCACCTAACGGATCTAGGAGTCACATGAGACATTGATAAAGTAGTTACCTACCCAATTTAAATTTAGTTGGTTTGTTAAACAAACTCAAGATTAATTAATTTTAAATGGGATCCTAGCCCATTAGAAAATTATTTGATAATTTCTTGATTTAATAGTGAGCGTTATTATTTTGAAGAAAATAGTAGGAGTAATTAAATATTTTAAAGTTCTTATTTTATTTAATTTGGATATAAACTAATACTTGCTCCTTTTATGTTGGTCAGTTATCAAATCTAAAGATGAGTATCAACCTGAGGAGCATCATGTATGATAATAAGCTAATTGGACTTGGACTGGTTTCAAAACTTAAGAATAGTTTTTAGGAAAGAAAAGAAGTTTTACATTCTTTACACTCCTGCTTCACGAGAACCTAGTTTGGATGTAGCTAATGAAGTCTGGGAGAGGTATCAACGTTATATTGATGACATTAAGCAAGTCACATGTGTGATGTTGGCTAGCATGTCTTCTAAGCTTTAGAGGCAGCATGAGAACATGGATGTGCCTATTATGATTCTGCATCTCAAGGAGTTGTTTAATATATAAAGTAGGCTGGAGAGATATGAAATTTCCAAGGAATTGTTTCAATGAAAGATAACAGAAGGATCTTCAGTCAATTTGCATATGCTGAAGATAATTGGGTATATTGAAAATTATCCTAATTAGGTTTTATCATGGATGATGCAAGCATTTTTATTATTGAAATGAGTGGCATTTTCTCTTAGTTTTTGCATATGATCATTAGGTTTTATACATATATTTCCTGCTAAATTGTTTAGTTTACCTGAATTTGCATTTATAATTGTCCTGTTTAATTTGTAGGAAATGCACTTGATTTTAGTTGCAAAGACTACAACAACAATTACATGAGGGAAAGTCCAAAACTTTGTCACAGACATTAGAAGGAGCTACACCAAAACGCCCACCCACTCAGCCAAGAAGAAAATGATGCAGACCCCACAAGAGAAAACAAAAAGGAGGCTGACCCACCAGCAAGAGGAAACAAACGAAACCAACACACCAAGGAAGAAAAATCATGCATAGCCACACTAATTAAAGCTGCTGGTGGAGATATATGAGAGCACGTTAGCAGCATGGTGGACATTTTTTGAATGAAGAGTGAAGCAACGTGGACACATGTAGACAAGAGGAGCTGAAAACGTTGAAGAGAAGAAATGAAAGCCAAAGGCAGTTGATGGCACAACAAAAGAAAACAACGTGAGCATCAGGCGTGAATGAGGAGCAGCTCCAGTGCGTGGACAACAAAGCAGAAAAAGGACAACTCTAAGGACTCACAAAAGAAAGAAAATCACGCAATTTTTGGGAGAGACACAAACATCACGCTAGTGTGAGAAAAAGAGCACTAACATGACAGCAAAAGGAGGAGGATTGACGCATATTAGAGAGGCTCCAACTCTTCAATGTTATACAGGCAGCAAAAAAAAATGAAAAGAAGCATGTAGTGGAGGCGTGGACAAAAGCAAGGGAGACCCACCAGTGGAGACTAATGTGAAAGACCAAAGAAAAAAATAGGCTCCACTCAAAAAGCTCAAGCACACAAGCTACATTGAGGGACTCACTCTACATCCAATTCACGCACATTAATAAAGGGGGCTCCATTTACTTAAGGATACTCTGACAAGGAAGCTCTCAACTTTACACAAGAAAAGGAGGCTCTCAACGTGACAGAAAACCAGCAGAGGGGCTCCAGCACTCTCCAACGTTGGCAGAAGGAGGGACCAACTTTAGAGCTAAAAAGGTTACACCAAGGTTACACAAAAGGAGGGAGGCACCACCAAAGTAACAACGCAGTCAGGAGACGCACCAATAGTGAGGGACGCAAC
>JAOSBK010000006.1:26249460-26265261 GCA_027568895.1 Erythroxylum shatona | reverse complement strand
ATTGTGGATATGATGCGAAATTTAATAATATATCTAAAAATGAAATGACGAGTAATTGAGTTATAAAATGACATTGTGGATATGATGTGAAATTTAATAATATATCCGATATTGTCAAGAACATGTATTATATATAGTTTGTATACACATTTGTGCATAAATAAATGCTGATAATTGTGTAAAGTTATTAATATGTGTGTGTAATATGTGTATTGCATAATTTTGATGTGTAGGATAAACGTCCACATTTAGACGTTTCTAGATTTTGGAAGCAATTGCTAATCTGGAGTGTACTATGAGGCGACCTAGATGGTCTTACTTACTATTTGTTCTGTTTAAATTTTGTATTGAATTACTAATGAATGAGATTGTGATTGTACTGATTTTCAGACATTGAAGGTCCGAGACTTTTGATGCTTAAATATGAATGTGATATCAAAGTGATACTTGAATGTAAATTGGACAAAATATGTGATTCCTTAACTTGATTGTTAAATGTCAGACTGAGTTTCGAATAGAAATGTGAATATTCATATAAATGAAAAAAAGTGATTCTCAACTTTAATGTTAAATGTCGAACTAAGGTCTGATGACATGTGTAAAGTGAAATAAATTAACTAATTGAAAATATGTGAATGTGATGCATTTCATTTCATGAATGCATGAAAGATAAAGGCTATTATGACTGGAGTAGCTACCAAAAAAGAGCTTAAAGCTCAGAGCATGAAAAAGATCTTAAAGCTCAGACTGTGAAAAAGAGCTTAAACCTCAGAAAGTGTATAAGAGCCAAAGGCTCACTATATAAAATGAGCCTGGTATCTCCAACAGATACAGGATAGTTATTAATAAGCCCAGTATCCATAATGGATACGAGACAGCTATAGGCGCTTGGTCACAATAATAACAAATTGAATGTGAGTCTCATAAGCATTACATATGCATTTAATGTGTATGATTTGAGAAGTTTGACTGATTTTCTAAATTTGAGATATGTTATAAGCGAATGCGAAATATATGTGACTCAATATGATTAATAATGAAATGATGCAAATTATGTGAATATGTGAAATGTATGTGTTATGTGATGAAGTGAGCCATCGAGGATGGTCACTCGCTAAGTTCGCAAAACTCACCCAAGATTTGCAATGTTTTTTAGGTTCAGAAGAGTTACTCATTGGGAAAATGAGAGTATAGCCACCGCATTCAAGTAAGAAGTAGAGGTTGGGATCAATTTGCATTTGGATTTGTATTTTCTTATTTTTGTGTAAATTTGTGTATTCTGCGATTTCTGTACAATGTGTAGTCAAATATTTCTGTGTATAATAACTGATGAAAATTGGAAATTCTTTGTAAAAGAGATTGATTAAAGTGTAATGGCAATTGTGATTTCAACTTTTATCAAATAAAAGTATGAGTCCGATTTGATTACTGCTTTCCTCATATGCTTAGAATAAATGTGAAAAAAAATTGTACAAAGTTTCAATGATTTTTGATTCTATCATGCCACTTTTGTGGGATTCAAACTCAGACATCACTCAGGATGTCAAGCACGTGTCTTGCGATGGTGGATAGTGCACTACCTGATAATTCCATTATTTAAGCATCATTCCAACTTTTCTCCAAAACTAATTTTTGGGTCAATTTGTGCATGGCCATTTTGACAAGAAAAATGAATTATTTAAGTAATAAATTTCATAAAAATTATTCCTTTATGTCTTAATTTTCTAATGACACCAATTTCATGCAGTTTGGTTCAGTATTCTGCAAGTTATACCTAAAATACTACAAACTATTATCAAACCATGACAACAAAATGTAAGCCAAAATTTGAAACTTTTAGACATAGAATTAAAATTCAATTCCTTCATGAAAAATGTATCCATATGTCTCTAGTTTAATCTAAACTTAAAATCATCCTATTTGGATATCCACATATCAAGATATGGCCAAAAAAACAAATGCATGTTTAGTGAAAGCACTACATCAAACGTATTCCAACCTTTCTCTTTTAATTTTTTGAGATTTTTAACTCCTACATTTTACATCTAACACATCTTATATATAGATCATCAACTTTACATCGTTTCCTCATCATTCTTAACTCCATTTTAGCTTAATATCATTTATAAACAAATTATAGTCCATGATTGACCATGAACACTAAAAACATAACATATACATATATACATTCATCATCAAAATATATACATATATACATTCATTATCAACTTTCTGCACATATTCAACTTCATTTCCACTTTTATTTCACTTCTAACTATCACCTTAATTCTTCCCATTTTAAGACACCATATTAATCATTCACTTTTTATCATGTACCCTTCCTCATTTTATGATCTTTTGACTCTTAACTATCATCAAAACATGTTTCATTCCATAAATAAAGGAGAGTAATGATTTATACTTACTTTATTTAAGCTCCAAGATTCTTCAAACTCTTCACGATCTCTCTTAAACCTAGCTTTCTTCTCTTACACATGCATCATCATTCAAGGGTGGTAGGGTTGGGTCTTCTTGTGGCAAATAGGAAGACAACAAAATGATAGTAGCAAAGAAGGGTGAGAGTAAGAATTATGCTAATAAGGAAAAAAGAGAGGATCGTAGGTGAAGAAGATTGAATGAGATGAGAAGAGATATTAACAAAAGGTGAAGCAATTAATACATTGAAAGACCAATTAAAGAGAAGATAGCCCTTCACTTGGGAGAGTTTCGTGTGTTATGGCATGTGGTGTGGCAAATGACACTTGTCATTTGCCATATGTCACTTTCTTATGGTCTTTTCTTGGTCTTTTATTTAACCAGTTCATTTATCTCCAATTTCTAAATTTTCAATGACATATGTCATTAAAACCCATTGTCATTAATAATAATTTCCACTACTATTTGACTCTTATTTTTACTACCATTTATCAATTGTCTTGTTACTTGACATTTTTCCTAGCCCAAAAATACCTTTAATTTCAAAAAATTTTCAAATTTCACCAAAAATTCTAAATCACTACTTGTACACACCAACTTAATTTTTAAGACACATAATCGCCAATTCATATTATAATCACATTAAAACAATCATTTATACCCAGAAAGTGTCATATGAGTGTATGAACAAATCATTGTACTGTGTGCAATAATCAAATTTATATGTGTGTATGCTAACATTATGCATGAATACGAAATGCATTTTCTAATCTTTCATTATTATTCTCGTTTACAAAAATCTAGGGTTCTAACTCTTTGTATGAGAACGGGATATTTTGGTACTTCCATAGCAAGAGTGAACAGATAAGGAGATAAGGGGTCTCTTTGTCTGATTCCTTTGATAGGTTTGAGGGGAGTAGAGAGGATATCGTTGACCAATATATCCATTGAACAAATTTATTTAAAAGATGAAGTGCTTTAAGACATAGCTAGATAAAGTCCTATTTAACCGAATCAAAAAATTTAAAAATTTTGATCTTTGACTTTAACATTGAGCAAAACATCAAGGATGCTTTGATGGCTTCTAACAAGGAGATGCCTCAGTTCCAACCTCGACATGAAGTGATGACTTATGAGCAACTACCACAGTAGGATTAACCTAGAAGTTCTGGGTAAGTCACCAAATTTAGTATTCTCAACTTGAACATTAGCCACATTCAGATTATCCATCAGAGCATTAGAATCATAACCAATAATTCATCATGCTAGCCTACGTTAAACATTTTACTTGTAGGAATATTTTTTTAATGGAATTGCTTGATTTCTATGGATATGAAATATGTATGTTATCCCTTTCCATGTCACTAAAACAACACAGCCTTAGGAAAATAAGGCTATTAGGAAAAGGAGAGTTTTATGTATTTTAATACATAATTTCACAGAACAGATCCTTTGTATGGTGGTATTTTGTGTATCCATATAGATGGGCTTCCCAAATGATCGAGCGATATAACTTATCCCCTCAATTGTCCAAAACTCTATAGGAAGATTGTGAAAATTGACCCGCATAGGTAGAACATCAATCCTACCACGGTCGAGTTCCATAACAGGTTTCCATTATTGAATAAATAGAGGTTGACCTCCTATCTACCAAGAGCCTTGCTCAATAATCTTAAATAAGTTAGCATCTGCTGTAAACTTTAAAAGGATTGAGTCGTCCTCTCTGAGCACCACCTTTTTAAGACCCTTCTTTTCCTATCAAGCTTTAGCCTAAGTAATACAACTGGAAAGCATAGTCTCCTAGACCAAAAAAAACCCACTAATGTACAGGACCACGCTTTTGCACCAACATTTAGGAGTTTAAATGGAGGTGAAATAATGCCCTCCTTAACAACATTCTGATAATGCTTAAGAGTAACTTTATTATGTTGGAGTTGCACTTGACTTTTCTAAGCACCAGTAGGCCAAGGAGCATAAGATTTTGTAACTGTTGCCACCTTTGTACCTGTCAGCTTGTCTCCATTATTAGCTAACGAGCGTCTCTTTGCCAAGGGCTAGGAATTCCTCATTTGAGAGAGAGGAAGTTCCTTCTTCCAAAACCATTTGAAAAGCCATATAGTGGTCATACAAAGAGGCAGATGCCTTAATGTCCGTGTTACAGTCAAAGAACCAGAAGAGGAAGAAGATTGAAGGCGGGAAGTACAATTTCTAAAAAAGGAAAGAGGAAGGGGCAGTATGGTCAAATTGGTAGAGAGAAGTCATAGGATTTGTAAGGTAGAGAGAGAAATAATAGTTTGAAGGAAATTCATAATTAAATAATTGTTAAATTAAGATTGTTAATTTCTATTTTAGTGGTTAAATGCGTAACTAAATAATTAGAATATTGTTAGTTGTTAAACATAATATTTTCAATTTCAATTTAGGGATTAGTTAGATTATTAGCTAATTGTACAATTATTTTGTTTTATTTATTTATTTATTTTATTGACACTAGGTTTATATTATTTGTTTAAGTTTCACTTTTCTAGTTCATTTTGCGTTTAATAATTTAGTGAACATAAAAAATAAGTGTGGAGAAATAGGTATTTTTATAATTTATTTGCAATTTTCTCACATTTATGTAAAGTGTCAGGCATAATGATGGGACTATGATGCCCAAAGGAAGTACCAAAAAAGATGCAAAAGGAGAAAGGTCCTCTAGAGACCTAAGAGGAGCTCACACAACCTAACTACCCGAGCAACCTCTGATGCTACTATTAAATGCAACAACACATAAAGAGTAGTGTCAATAGCTTAAAGAGAAGACATACTTAACAGGCTGCATCATTAACTAGGAGGAGCTAAGGTAGGTCGGTTTGATCCAACAAGTTTTGGAACTTATTGACATAGGAGGATGGTCCTAATTTTTTGAGATAGTGGAGCTCACTTACTAGGAGCTAATACTTAAGGTGCTCTGCACATTGTTTGTGGAGGAAGGATGACACGAATGGGACCAACCTAACATAATTCAATTCTAGCTACTAGGAGAGATGATCCAAATGACCTATTCAGATTTTTTTGTCACCATGGGGCTATACGACTAAAAGTTCAATGGGATGCAAGCTTATTTATCCTTGCAGATAGACTTATTGTATGGGACATCTTGGAAATTATAGCATATTTTTAGCAAAAATGGTGACTACGACCTGACTAGATCCAATGCCTCTATGACACCCAATAGTCATATATGTTCACAGAGTATTTGGTCACATGCTGAGTGGACGAGATGACAACAATGATGCTGTCAGGAACCTGGATGTGTTCTGCCTTTGGAGCATAAGCGAGAGGATGGTAATATACCTGGCGCACTCATTAGCCCAATTTATCAGGTGTTAAAGTGAAGAGAAGAAATCCGCACCATCTATATTGGGCTTTATATGACTAGATTTATAACATCGGACCTTCTGAGCCCTTTGGCGATTGTTCTATATTTGGAGATACTACTATGTATTGATATATACATGGTTGTATATGAGTTAAAAGATGAATTTAAGTCCTATGAATATATATGTAATGATTTATGATGTTATATGCCCTTAAATAAACTTAGAGTTCTTCGGTATGCGAAATCTTAGAGATTTTCGACATATAAGCTTCTAAGTGTGTAAAACTGAGTTCATTGGATGGATATGACTATGGTGGTTAAGTTAATGTGTTTTAATGCCTTAGAGGTGATTAGACAAGATCTATAAACTTACTGGACACTTAGAAAGCTTAATTGGAAAAGTTGATATACATAAGGACTTATTTGCAAATTGTCAAAAGTTAAAGGACTTAAACGTAGTTTTTCAATTGTTGGAGAACCAATACGTAATTTTATAAATTTAAGGGGCTCAATTATTATTTACAAGAGTTTAAGGACCAAAATAAAAATAAAAGTTTTGGAGATTGCTAAACTTTGGGCTTAATTGCAAATTTAGGGAAGTTTGGAGGGTAAAATGGTAGTTTTATACAACCTAAGGGCAAAATGGTAAATTCATCATATTTGGTCAAAGAAGAGTCAAATTCTAGACCTTTCTTCGTGGTGTGGCCATGCAACCCATTACTTGGACATTAAAACGCTTTGTTTTAACTAAAAGAAAGAAGAAGAAAGGAGAAGAGAGGAGAGAAAGAAGGAAGTTTTGGCCATCACCATATTTCACCCTTCTTTTTGATTCTTCAGCCTCAATAGAGGTGTTATAACCTAATTTGGAGTCAAAGAACTCAAATCTATTATTATATTTGAGAAAATCTCAAAGGATTTGAAGATATCATCAAAGGAAGGTTTATCTCTCTTTACATTATGATTTTGAGTTTGGTGTTAAGATATATTGTTATCCATGCTTTAATATGCATGAAACATGGTTTAGATGAATAAAATGTGTCATGGAGAGGCTTCTTTAAGTCAAAACCCAAATTTTCCCCTTTAGGTGAAAGTTTGTTAATTGTTAAATATCTTTTGAAATTGATGGTCTAAATGAATTCTATGGTGTTAATTATACATGTATGATGTGAATTGATGATGAAGAATGGAGAAGATGTGTGTTGGTTAAGGTTAGGTCAAAATGATGGAGAAGAGGTGGATTAATGTAATGAGTTGTACAATTGATAAAATGTAGCTTAAATGAAGGAAATTTGTTTGAATGGAGTGGTGGAATGTTTTATTGATTGGAAGTGTTACTATACGCCATGATAGGAGAATGAATTATTATGATAAAGTCTTGGAAATGTGATGTGAAAATCATGCACATTAGGTGCTTAGTAAAATGCCTAGGTGAACTTGGCTTAGGATTTAAGGCTTTATAATGGTACGCATTGGAAAACACTTTTATGTTTACTTAGAGTGAACTTGAATTGTTGCTTAGATTGACAAGTAAAGGCCTAATGTGCTTGGATAAATATGTGTTTAATTATGTTTTGAAAATAAATAAGTATGGGATTAAAGGCATTAAATGCCTTAGAAAATGCAAAAGAAAAACTAATGTGAATAGTAAGGAAGAAACCCTGTGAGAAGTTTAATGGTTAGATTATATAGCTTATAGGGAGTGATATTGTGTTTTATACACTTATGTGAGGGTATATAAACATGAAATTTTTGTTTAGGTAGTAATTTCATTGTATATCCTTTTTATGTATAAAGGCTCGGGAGCTGTGAATCAAGAAGTCTGTACCTAAGATTGTTGAAGCTAAGAGAGTGTATACCTTCTTTTGAGGTGAGTTGGAGAAACTGCATTTCTCAATTCAGATTAGAACATCCTAAGACAAGTATGATGACTAGCAAGTGAATTTTGAACCTAGGCAACGTATGGTAGAATTGAATTTCAAATGGATGCTAATACGTTTAGGTATTTAATAAACATCATTATTTTGAACAACTACGCATTTGAAGTGCAAAAGATAACTTTTATTGTATGAAATAATGTTTCAACATGGTTTTTGAAACTTATATTTTGACAATTGTTATTTTTTTAACAAATCTAAGTTTAAAGTGCAAAGAATAATGCTTTATTTTATGAAACTATATTTTTGAATAACTTTACACTTGGATTGCAAAAGATAACTTTTATTGCATGAAATAATGTTATGTAATTTACATAAGCATAACCGAGTCATGTTTTTTGCCTGTATTTGTTCTCTTTGGCTTTGAGCCATGGTACAGTTTTATTTTATTGGTTGGACCGATAAATAAAAACATGGTGCTTTATTTGATTTTTTTTCTCAATTTTTGTATATGATTTCTGCGATTGGTGAGAAAACGATTGGCCAATCGTTTGCTAGGCACAGCTGATTAAGCAACCTCCATACCCTTGACATTTGTACATAAAATTTGAGGCTCATATTGACACTTTTCTATGGGATTTGCCGATGATTCCACACTTAGGGTTTGGACACTAACAAGGTCATCACTTAGGGTTATGATGCTTGATTGAGCCCAAGTTTGTTATATAAATTAGCGACATTTTCATGACTTTTACTACACTTTTTGACTCCTATTTCTAGATTTTATGCTTAAATTAACTCTTGGGTGTGTACTTTTATTTTATGTAGTTTGAGAGTAAAAATTGTCACAAATCAGTATTAATTGTACTAATTAATTTTCTGAGAACAATTGATACTGCAAACTACCATTGTTCATTGTAGGAGACTCAAAGAGAAGGGACTCAAGAAGAAGATGTAAAGTCAAGGAAGGCTGAAGTGAAGTCACCAAGTGAACAGGTGCAACAGGAAGTTTCCCATGGTGAAAGGGATCTGTCGCTGTGGTGAAGTACGAAGAATTCTAGGCCAAACTGTCAGGAAAAGTTTGCTGCGGCGAAAGAACCAGCAATGAAGCAAAAACCTTTCGGGAAAAGTTCGCTGTAGCGAACCTTCGAGTACCCAAACCATTTTTGGAAATTTACCCACTGTTTAACCCAATCCAAATTATCTTTCTTTTAAAAACCTACCATATTAGGTTAAGAGCCGACATATACACAAAACATATACACAACACCTGGCTCTCTCTCAACTTCGGACATCCATCATCACCTCTCCTCCATTTTCATCATTAATTCCTTCATCAACAACTGCTGCAATGGATGCTTCTGGTGGGTTTCCAGTTGTGAGTTCTCCTAAAGTAATGCTTGGCTAAGCAACTTTTCCTCCTGAAGAAGTAGCAATGGTTGGAGTTCAATGGGCTTCAAAGGGGAGTAGTTTAATCATGTTCAGCTACATTGTTATGAACTCCTAAGTTTAGGATTCGTAATTTGTAGTTGAATTTTCTTAATTAGAGTTTAATCAAGTGTTGAACATTTAATGTGTTATTAGGTTTGTTGATATAGAACTTGGAGCTTGAATATATGAAGTCTCATATATATCTATTTGTGATTTTGTTAATTCTCATTTATCTGCCTAGTTGTGTTTGATATTGAGATGATGCTAGATCCTAAAATGACCATTTGCTTTGACTTACCCATTGCACAAACTAAGATACATTCAACAAGGTTTTAAGAAATGGAGTTCATTGATTAAAACATTGGACTTAAAGAGTTCTTTAAGGTTTATCATTTGTAACTTAGTGATTTTCACTCCCACCAAGATTTATTTTGAACTATGATAGCCAAAGCACAATTTTCAAGAGGATTCTATCACATTTGATCATTGTTGTTTTTAACTTTCAAATTTCTATTTCCAAAATCTAAAAACACTATTTACACGTTTCTCTTATAATTCGTTCAATTTTATTAGTTTTCTAAAAGAATCAAAACCCCCCTCCTAACTACTTTAGTTTGCATTGCATGACATTTAGGCTAACTTAGGTCTATTTCTTTGGGCTCCAATTAAGTGAGACGACCCGAGATTGCATTTTATATTGCAATCCTTGGAATTAAATTTTTGATTTAACCTCCAAGGGTAAGAACAAAAGGCTTCTAATCAATATCACATAATCTTATGCAAACAATAAAATGGTGAAGGCAATTAGGTTTTACCCATTTTGCTTAAAAAGCCACCATGATGTTACCTTTAGTGAACCCCTTTGAGCTTAACATGAAACCTTTTCTTTCTTTAAACCCAAAATATGAGCCTTGACCTTATTATTTATCATCTTCATTGTAACTACCATAAGGCATGTTGAGCATTTAAATGTGTATGATTGGGTTTAGGGAATAATTGTTTGAACAAGGGATAGGGTTATAATAATTTGTATCTCTCCTCTACATTTCTTCTTTTATAAACTTGATCTTGTTTTAAATCAATAAATGTAAAATATAGTAAAAAAGGACAAAGAAAAAATCAAAAATAAAAAATAAAAGAAAAGAAAAATAAATAGAAACAAAAAAGAAAAGGAAGGAAGAGAGGATAAAGAAATTGAAAAGAAAAGGAGAGAAGTAAAAATAGGAAGTATTAATTTTGTTAAGTGAGAGGAAAGAATTGAGTATTTTATGGTTCATTGTTTTGTGTTATTTTAAATGTTCAATTTGTGACGTGGTTTTAAACAGTAATTTTACTTTTTTCTACCCTTAGGTTGGTCCCTTTACAACCAAAATAAAGATCTTCGGATTGATGTTTATGTTTGATATAAGTGGTGGAGATTGAATTAGTAAGCAAGCTTATAGTAGATGCCTTACATAAAATGAACTATGAGTGAATACATTGTTGGATCGAAAACAAAAGCATACTAGACTTGGTTAAATGGTAGGTTTCAAAAACTTTTTTTAAAATCAAATCGCAGCGAAAGAATAATAACCAAATCAACATGTTTAATCCATACATGATACGGTATTAGAAAAATAAATAGAATAAGAACAAGATTGAAGTTTTACCAACTCCTTTGCTACAACTTTGACTCCTCACTATTGTATCCTCTTCTCGCTGTTGTATCTTCAACTAATCTAATCTACCACTTGTTCTCCTTAGATAACTTAGTTAACGAGATCCTTTGGTGGGAAAGGAGAAGAAATATTGAAGAGGTTTTCCTTAGTTGTCGAAAGAACTAAAATGAGACTCTTCTCATTACAAATTTCAGCAAAGGAACAAGGAGAGGCAACTTTTGCACCACTTCATTCTCTTAATCAAAAAAAATGAACGAGAGAACCATAAATGAGACATTCACATTTGTCTAATATGGCTAGATTAAAAGATAAAAAAAATGATAATCTCATTTTTAGTTGCAAGATGAAAGAAGGGAGAGAGAGCAACAAATGCACTTACTCCATCTTTAATCAAAAGAATGCTAAAAGTTGATATGTTTTTCTACATGCCAACATTAAATGACAACCATTAAATTACTTAATGATAAGACCATTAGACCATTTAATGTGGACACCATTAAACCTTTTAATGAGGACACTATTAAACCATGAAATGATGATGAAGCATGATAAAAACCCATCTTATATTTAGTAATTCAATGCTACATGTGCAACTATCCATTTAGCTATAAAATTGAAAACTACATCATTGTAGTTTTGATTTTCGCCCTCATTTTTTAATCTTTACTAATCTTGTTTTAATTCAACTAATCTAATTAATTAAATTAAACCAAAATCTAGCCCAATATTATTTGTTTACTTTGGGCTTCTAATTAACACTTAATTAAAGTAAGCCCATCATTTAATCATAGGCTTAAAAGCTAATTTAATTAACTCTTAATTAAATTGTTTCGGTATTATTATTCTAAATCTAAATCGGTCCTTTCTTCTTTCTTATTTGTGGTAACCTCTATTTATTTTCTTACTTTGTTTGATAACCTTTCCTAGAAACCGAGTGGGGAATCTAATTGGACTTATATAATTCAAGCTCCAATAAGTCCATAATCAATTTAATCTCATTATAATTAATCTCAACTTATTAACCAAATATCATTCTACTAAAGACAATTAGATGAACTCTTGAATTACTAAATATTATGAGAACACATATTTCAAATAAGATGCCCAATTGCAAACTTTATTATGAACCATATTATAGCCATCCGCACAATAAATGGTAAAATTACCGTTTTGCCCTTGATAGGTTTTTCCTTCTAGATCTCTTGTTTTATTTTATATGGTGATTAACACACAAGCTCTCATCTTAATGTTAAGAATTGATGGGTAGTTATTCCATCAAACTACTGGCGCCAGTTTAATCACCAATCTTTGTAAAACATGTAGAAGTGATGATATCACTATAAACTCTTTATTTGAGTGAATTTTCCCTAATACATGTTTCAATTAAAAATTTCAACATGCAAATACTAGACTGATAGTCTCTAAAAATCCATTCTTATCATATCAAGAATTATAATGAAATACATATGAGTTCACTACTCAACAAGATTATGGTTCGTAATAAAAGAATGCTAAGGTGTATGTTTCAAGATTAAAGTAATGGCCTATTTTATTCTTTAAAAACAAGCATGATTCCATATTCATTTAATAGTGCCATTATCAATTGTCAACTACTATCATAAAATGAAACTCATCATTCCCTTGATGTAAATTCATTTACTTATACGGAGATAAATCGCAACACTACAGTCTAAACCATAATCAATGACCAACTTGATTATTCAACTATGAATCAACTATTTTAGATTCTAATAATATGCATGTTTCCCATACATCTCCATGTATATGTATATTACTTATGAAAGAATCTTGGTACCTTATGACTAATTATATAATGCTCATATAAATAAAACCAAACTCTTTTATTTTATTAATAATAAATATTTTCATTACAAAAGTAACTGAAAGAAAATTATATTATATGTAAATACACTTGCTTTCCAAGGCACTATATTTACATAACTCTAACAATCTCCCACTTTCCCTAAAGTAAGTTTGACATATCCCTCATTCCCATCCCTTCTAGGTGACCCTCAAATCTCTTTTGAGACAATGTCTTTGTGAACAAATCAATAAGGTTTTACTCTGTGGGAATCTTTACCACATTCACCTTACCACGTTGTATTATCTCCCTTATAAGATGATACTTTCACTCAATGTGCTTGGCAGCTTTATGGTTTCAAGGTTCTTTAGAATTAGCCACTGCTCCATTATTATCACAATAAAGTGTAATGGCCTTTTCTACCTCAGGAATTACCTGCAAATCATTTAGGAACTTACAAAGCCAGATTACTTCCTTTGTTGTTTCACAAGCAGCAACATACTCAGCCTCTATAGTCAAATTAGCAACACAAGATTGCTTGACACTCCTCCAGACTATGACTCCACCTCCTAAAGTAAATATAGAACTAGAAGTTGATTTCCTTGAATCAACATCTGATTGAAAATTAGAATCTGTATATCCTGTTGGAATAAGGTTACTTCTAGAATAGACAAGCCTTAAGTTCTTCGTCCTACAAAGATACTTTAGTATGTACTTGACTACAATCTAATGCTTCATTCTTGGATTGGACTAGAATATACTTACCAGTCCCACTACGTAATAGATATCTGGTCTAGTGCAAAGCATAACATACATTAAACTTCCAACTACTGAAGCATATGAAATGTTATGCATGCGTTCGACCTCCTCTTGGGTCTTAGGTGCTTGCTCTTTTGAAAGTTTGATTCCATGTCTAATAGGCTGAAACCCTTATTGAAATCTTGCATGGAAAACTTATTGAGCGTGTTCTCAATGTAGATTAATTAAGATAAGGCTATCTATTTGTTCTTACGATCCCTTATAAGCTTGATCCCTATAACATAGTTAGCCTCTCCTAAATCCTTCATTGAGAACTATATTCAGCCATCCCTTAACCATATATAACATTCCTACATCATTCTCAATGAGTTATCCTTTAATAGACACAAGGCTCATCTAGGTTTTGTATGAATCCATAGGTTTTGATAGACTTATCAAACCTACTATTCCAAGACCTAAATGCTTGCTTAAGTTCATAAATAGACCTTTGCAACTTGCATACCTTATACTCATTACCTGGCTCAAAGAATTCTTTTGGTTGGGCCATGTAAATGGTCTCCTCAAGATCCCCATTAATAAATGTGGTCTTGAGTCCATTTGCCATATTTCATAATAGAAATAGGCTGCTATGACCAAAAGAATTCTGATGGACTTAAGCATAGCAACCGGAGAAAAAGTCTCCTTATAGTCTATACCATCTTTTTAAGTACAGCCCTTAGCTACCAATCTAACTTTAAAAGTCTCTACCTTTCCATCAAATCCTCTTTTCCTTTTGAAGATCCATTTTCACCCTATGGCTTTTACACCTGGTGGTAGATCTACAAGGATCCAGACTTCACTAGTGCATATGGAATCTATTTTTGATTCCATTGCCTTAAGCTATTTTTCTGCATCAACATCATTAATAGCCTGTGTACAAGTAATGAGATCTATTTCTTCTTGGTCCTAGATAGCAATTATGCCTTCTCCTAGAGATAGATACCTGTTTGGTTGTTTCACAACCCTCCCACTACGTTTAGGAACTACTTGATGTTCAGGCTGCTCTTCTGATTCAACTTTTGAATCCATTTCAACATCTTGTTCTGCTATATCCAAATCAACTCTTGGTTATGATGAAATAGCTAACTCTTTGAGTACTGCTTCACTTCTTCCTTTCTAATTTCTCACAAATTATTCCTCCAAGAAGGTCGCATTTGTCGACACAAATATCTCTGTATCTCGAAGATTGTAAAAATAGTACCCTCTTGTACCCGTAGGATATCTTACAAACAAACATACTTTCGACCTTGGTTCCATCTTTGTAGATTCAGGCCTTAGAATATGGGCTGGGCAGCCCCAAGCCCTTAAGTCCGGCAATGAAGGCACTCGGTTAGTCCATAACTCCCTAGTTGTTTTAGGCACCGATTTGGATTGAGCAAAGTTAAGAAGATAAGTTGTCGTTTGTATGGCATATCCCCAGAATGATTATGGAAGGCTAACATAGGATATCATTGATCTTACCATTTCCAATAGAGTTATATTCCTCCTCTCTGCTACACCATTCTGTTGAGGTGTTCAAGGATTTGACAAGTTGGAAACAATTCTATTGTCAATTAGAAATTGTTGGAACTCTCCAGATAAGTACTCACCACCTTGATCTGATCAAAGTTGTTTTAATGGCTTGCCTAGCTTCTTCTCAACTTCAGATTTGAATTCTTTGAACTTTTTAAAAGACTCACTCTTTTTATGCTTAAAATGCAAATATGTTGGATCGAAAACAAAAGCATGCGAGATTTGGCTAAAACAGTAGATTTCAAAACTTTGTCGAAATCAAAACGTAGTGGAAATAAACATAACCAAATCAAGATTTTTTAGCCATACATGATACGGTATAAGGAAAATAATTTACATAAAAAAACAAGGTGGTAGAAATATACCGACTCCTTGCTACAGTTTTGACTCCTTGCTTTTGTATCTCTCCGAATCCTTGTTATAGCTTTGACTCTTTTGTATCCTTTCCTTTGTCAATGTATCCTCTCCTTGTTGTTGTATCCCCGACCAATCTGATCTACCACTTGTTCTTTTTGAACGACTTAGTTAACAAGAATCTTTGGTGAGAAAGGAGAAGAAGTATTTTGAGGAGATTTTTCTTAGAAGAAAGAAGCCAAAAATGAGACTTTTCTCATTCAAGTTTTGGTTATGCATGCATGAGAGGAGAGAGTGAGTCAAAAATGCAAAAACACTTCTTACTCTCTTTGTCAATTTCGGTTATCATGAAAGAAAGAAGTGATGTGCATCCAATGCATGACTTCATTCTTTAATCAATCATAAAGAAGCCAATAAATGAAACTCTTCTCATTTGTTTAAGATGACTATATGAAAAGACTAATAACCTAAATGGGACCTTCTCATTTTTGGTTATGGATGAAAGAAGGAAGAGAGAGTACATCAAATGCACCTCTTCCTTTCTTTAATCAA
>JAOSBK010000006.1:26222169-26234631 GCA_027568895.1 Erythroxylum shatona | reverse complement strand
TGCACTCAAATTGGTAATTGAATGTTTAAGGAGTGTTATTGCATTAGAAGAAGTGAAGTTGGGAAGATTATGAATGAATATGGTGTTAGAATAGATGTAGGAACCTTTGGACAGGTTTTGGAACACCAATGTCTGTTAGACGGACTTTAGGTCCGTTAAATGGACCTTCTTGGGTTTGGGAGGACCCCTAACATTGCCAATGTCATGTCTATTAAACGGACCTTCTCAAGTCAAAAATGGCCCCCAACCCCATGTATGATCGTTAGGTAGACATGTATGTCCGTTTAACAGACATACACTGTATAGCTATAGGAAATTTGCTTTTTCGACCCTTTTGGAGGTAGAATACGCTTTTTCAAACCATCTAAGAATGAACTCAATCCAAGATTTCTAGAGAATGTTATGCCAATTCTTCCAAGATAGGTACAATATGATTGGGGATATAAACACGAATGAATCTTTTGGCCATAACTTCATCATCGACCCCCAAATGAAGTTATTCTTGAAGAAATGGTTTCCTAACACATTTATCTACGCTTTCATAAAAATTGGTAGCTTTTGGTTTTGATCTGAAAAAGATAGATGGAAAGATAGTGAGGGGCCGATTAAGAGAGCATGATTGGGGCATAAACATTCTTGGGCTTCTTTAGCATAACTTCATTTATAGAGCTCCATTTAAGATGGTTCTTGCTTCAATTTAAACTAGAGACTTAGAGATACAATTGTCTTGAAGAGGTCATATGGTGTTTATGGTGATTGACTGGTGTGGGGCACTACCCTTGTGGGATGATGGAAAATGAGGGTTCAATGAAATAACCCTACGGGGTAATATGTTCATGTGTGATGACTTCGAACATTAGGCTTTGAAAATAAGGTCTAACAGAGTATTCATGATAAGGTGTTTATTTTCACATTAAAAGGTTAGATGAATATTTGAACAAGCCTTTAATTACTCTTGTGTTAGTTTAAAGATAGTGTTTTGCTTTTCTATCACTAAGGGTTATAAAAAATTTAAAAGTTAAATCATCTATCTCTTGTATGTTCATTTTATGCATTATATTAAATTTTATGGATTAGGTGAAAGTTTGAAGGATTATGGAGTTAAAATTAAATTGATTTATAACTTGACGTACGTAGTTAAATACCTAGCAAATTAATGAACTTTGCAACTAAATAAATTAGAGAGATTTTGAATAATCTAATGGATCTGTTAAATTCTTTCTTGGAGTTGCAACCTATTTAAAGATAAAGTGATGAAATTGATTTTCTTGAGGGTAAGCAAATGCTTAAAGCTGGAAAATTTTGATAAGTGCTAACTAGACTATGCTTAACATAATTTTGGAAGCATTTTTTTCTTATATTTGGATTATTTTTATAAGATTTGATATGTAATATAGCCTATATGTTGAACTAGGCCTTGTTTTAGTTCCCAAATAAAGAATGGACAAATTTAGGCAAATTGAGGCAAGTTTTGACATGTTTTTATAAGAAAGATTCGAAACATGGTCCATAATATGTATCTATGTTCAATCTTTGTACATAGTTAAGCAGTATAGGTCTAAAGTGAATCTATGTTGGGACCCATATTGGTAGTGGATTTTATAAAACAATTTAGGTATTTTGCAAGGTGGTGATACAGGTCTAACATAGATCTGTGTTAGAACTATGTTTGTCATAGTGTATGAAATTTTTTAGGGTTTTTTAGATATAAAAAGATTAAGGGAGAATTAGACATAAGGGAGTTATAAGAAAACCAAATTAGAGTATCTTGAGATAAGAAAGTATCAATTTTGGAGAGAAAGAAGGGATTTTTATTATGATTTAAGTGAAGAATTTTAAGATATCAAGATCAATGAAAATGAATTCTTTTGTTTTGGATTCTTTCTTGTTTGTTCTTGGTTTTCTTTATACTAGAATTGAAATATATCCATATGAGATAAACCCTAGAACTATTTACTTAGATTCATTCTTTTATTTTAGATTGATTCTTTTTATTTTAGATCAAGTTATCTTATAAATTATTCATGATTACTTCTTGTGTTTGGATTGAAATTTGATAGTGTTTCGATTGAATTTTAGATTCCATAAATAAAAATTAAGAAATGATATTTATGAATAGACAATGACATGAATAATAAGAGTTGCATGGAATCTTATAAGTAGGATCTATAAATCTTTTAGGTTAGAGACAAATATCAATGATTTCTTAATTTTTATATAGGATCCTATAAATCTTTTAGGTTAAAGACAAATATAATACATAATTCATAAAACAAGTTAATGTGTTCTTAAGATTTTTATTAGGAAGATATTTCAATAATTCAACTTATAAATGGGAGCTATATTTCTTGAGAAAGAATATGGTTGTAACTTTTAATTTTTTACCAAACCAAAAGCTTATTGCTAATAATTGAATAAAGATAAATTTAAGCATAGAAACATTCTAGAAGGATTCTACTTTTAGATTTTAATTTTCTATTGATTGCTTCATTCTTGTTCTTTGCTTTTGTTAGTTATTTTAGATTACTCATTTTAATTGTTAACTGGTTATTTTAAATCAATCATTCATTTTGTTAGATTATATAATAAAAATTAATTATTACTAGTACTTGTAGCTCACATAAGAATAATAATCAGATTCAATATACCATATTATAAGAACAATAGGTGCACTTTTGTAATTGTGATAGGTCGATATTTCATGTGTTAGATAGGATTTATTACTTGGTATTTGGTACCTTTATAATGTGTTTTACATAAATTTTGTTATGCTTTTCTATATTTAGTTTACTCTTATAGGTGACTGAATTTAAAGGATAAATGCACGATTTAGTGTTCTATAGTTTTCTAATTTTGTAGAAGAATTTAGGAGCTAAATTTAACTTAAAGAGGGAAAAAGCGGAGACGTTGAAAGAGAAAAGCACAACAAACACTAAAACTTGAAGCATAACAAGCAACTTTCTTTCGTGAAGTTCTTATATGTTGAGATACAATACCAGGTCGATAGTGGATATGAATTACAACCAACACTAGAATCATATTTATTTTATAGATAGAAATAGGCAAAATTGATACAAACTATGAAGCATGCTAAGCATTAGTTACATAGTAGTCAACCAAGAGCAAATGAAGTCAAACAAGATCAAATTTGATCTTAGATTTATAATAAACATCGATTCTCATACTTGATTGATATGATTATGGAATTCTTCAAGTTTAAGTTACTCAAAGCACTATTTTTGTAATCCTCGCTATAGATAGTTGTACTATAATTAATATAGCGGACTCATATTAGATTTTTATTGGACTTCTCTTAGATATATACCCATCCTTAACATATTTTTTGAGGATTCCCTTATAATTTCTTTAAATTAAAGAATTTCACTGTCTAATTATATAAGGATTATCTTACAATGGAAACATTGTTTCTAAATATAAAGCATTACTATTCTATTTCACATAACAACTCTATCAGTGGATCTTAATTTCCCATATGCCATCTAATCCTCATTGAAGAGCTAGCATCCAAATGAGCTTTGTGAGCCTATAAAATTTATTTAATCCACTAAAAGTATTATAAGCATACTTGGCCTATGAACATTTTATGATTCTTTTCTCTCCAAATTGAATAAACACAACAGTGAAAGAAGTTCTAAAGAAGTAGCTATTTTGAGGATTCTTTTAGACTTGTTTAAAGATTCTCCAAATTCTCTTAATTTTCAGTAGATTTTCTCTTACTTTCTAATTAGTTCTTTTACATAATTTTTGGTTTTGTTCCATCAAGGAAGAAGGTTTGGAACAAGGATTGAAAAAGCTACTAACAATTTCTCTCAATTTTTTTCTTATACTCTTTTCTTTTATGAAGGGATTTATTTGTTTATTTATTTATTACCTTAGTTAGAGTTAGGGATATAATTTAATTATTTACACATGGTTTGAATATTTATTGGTTAAATTTATTCTCTTTAATCTTAATTATTGAATTTGTAATTGGATACTGTAGATTTAATCGTAGGAATTGTGTGATGGACTGACAGATGAAGTATGATTTGTGCACTAAGAGAATAAACACTTTAATACTAGAGAAATATGATATCTTATACTTTATTGATAACTAAATATCTTAACTATATTTAATAAGTTTGATTAGGTTAAATTGCACACCAACAGATGGTAGATACTTTAGGTTAATTATTATTTCAACCTAAACAATCAATCGTATGGATATCCATATAAGTGAACTTTGAATCCCTAACAATTTTTAATTTCTTTCATTATTTTAATTGCAATCAACTAAGGCTAGTAGGATTTAATCCTACTTTTATATTAGATTGGCAATCTAGAATATCTCCAAGTTTATTTAACTATTTATGATTGATTATATTTGCTTGCAAATATAAAAATATATATCAAGTTAATCTTTAGTATAGCTCAGAAAGTATGCAATCAGTGTCATGTGGGAATGAATTAAGGTTTTGCTCATATAGCTATAATAGTGAAGTAGGTATTTATACTTTATGTATTTTTATTTTTTCCTAGTTGGTTTATGTCATTATGTTTTAATTATGATTTAAAGTTATGAACCTAAGGAAAAGTATGAGGACTAGGTAGATTATTTGTGCGACATAGCTAGAGAAATATATTTTAAAGAACCCCTAAATAGAAATACCTTAATAGTTAGTTTTTGATATTTGAGATTATTTTTATTATAATTTAAAGATTTGCTGACTTATATGCTTGATGAGTTTGATTAAATTAAATTGTATATGGATGGATGGTAGTTGCCTAGTTATACGTGTGTATATGTGTGTATGTGTGTCTCGACAAAGGGTACAGATATTTTAAATTAATTATTATTTTAACCTAAATAATTAATTGGGTATGATAATTGGATATCTATATAAGTGAATCTCAAGTCCTAAACATTTGTTTATTTGTTTTTTTTTCTCCATTAGTTTAGTTGCTTTGAATTAGTGGATTGTTAGTTTAATAAGCTTCAATCAACTCTCCTTATTTTATTTAGTTTTGGCATTTAACTAAGATTAATAGGACTTAGAACTAGTTTTATATGGGAACAAGACTCTGGATATCTCTTATTTAGACGGTTGACTTTAATACGATTGTAGATATAAAGAATAGATAAAATGGATCTTTAGTATTATTTAGAAAGCATGCAATCAAGAATCATGTATGCACGGATGCTAAGGCTTTTGCTCGTATAGTAATAAAAGAGTGGAGTAGGTATTTATACTTTTATTTTATTTATATTCTCTTTTTATAGTTAACGTACGTTATTATGTTCCAATTGCGATTTAAAGTGATGAGCCTACGGAATAGTACGAGGACTAGGCAAATAATTAGTAAGACATAGTTAGAAAAAATTATTTAAAAGAGAAATGAACGATGTGGAAATAAGGAGAAGATGGGATTTATTTTTGATTAAATAAATCAATTTCAGATAGATTAGTTAGAATTTTTGTACTCATTTTTGAAGATTATTTGTAGTTATAAGTATCATGGCATAATGAATAAACATGTGCGACTAATTTTCATCCTGCTTAATTACTAAATATGTCAATCGTGAGTATTCATCTTTATCTTAGGCGTTTTCACAATAATCGTACAAATTGGAGTCCTAGGTGTATATGAGAAAAAGACGAAGAATATTAATACTAAGAAAAAGCATCTCTAATACAAACTTAAGCAAAATTTAGAAAGAGCATTTCTACTTGAAAACTCGTAATTCTACCAAAATTTCATCAAGCGGAGGTGAACATGTATCGAAACTCATATAACACTCTTGGCATATTATGGAAGTGATATTAGCCACTACTTAAGTGAGTAACTCCCTGAACGCCACTGTTATAGTGTGGTGGTAATAGAAACATGTATGTAGCAATAATGAAGTAATAATGAAATGGAGATCAAACAGGGACCCATGGGGGGCCAAGAAGAGAGAATTGAATCATTCCATCATGATGACCCCATAACCTGATCAGGCTAATAAGTAGTGCCTGTGATACTATGGGCCAGGACCCTAGGAGGGAAGATGAATTGGAAGAGAGGACAAGTAGATAGGCATTTGGGAAGAGCAGCGGTAGATTCCAAAATTGTGACACAGTAACTGTGATAGCACGTAAAAGTGTAACAACATCATTCTACCATTCACACACATATAAATACAACATACTATAACGCAAAATAGGACAATACCAGCACATGAGTACTTTACATGGCAGCTTGTAAGAAAGAGGCATATTGGAAATAATTCACAACAAAAAGGCAAGGGTAGAGTAGGGATTATGTAGCATGGTCATGGGAGTCTGAGCAACTAATACTATATAGGTGTCCGTACGGGAACCCACGTATCTGTGGGGAAGAAAAAAACAGAAAAGAAAAAAGAGGGAATGTTGACAAAGAAAAGGGTAAGGTAGCAGAGGGACGAGAGGGGCAGTTCGGATTGAGAATAAGTGTGAAAGGCACGAGACGGACATGAGAAGGCCTAAAAATAAATGAGAAGGGTAAAGAAGAGAGTGATGAGGCTTATGATAGGCCTCATGATCGTCACGTCGTTTTTCATTTGCTACTCCCAATGTCTTCCTCCCAGAATTCCACGCTTCTCCCTCTCAACTTTTTTTAACTTTTGTCCTCTGCTACCACTACTACTACTTCTCTCAAAATTGGCCTAGTCAACCTCATGTCTTTGCTCTCTCTTCGCTTCATGTCTTTGCTCTCTCTTCGCTTTTCTTGTTCCTTACTAAACCAACACATACACCCTGTAATCTATCCCTTTCTCTATCTACATCTACATTGCAGTAGAATGATCCATCCCCATCTCAATCTCAAATCAAATGCTACTACTGTTTCATCTCTCAGCTACCAACACCTTTATTGTTAAGCATCAGTTTTATGCTATATATGACCATCGTCTATTACCCTATGTTATAAAGGTAGGGACTTGCCATTTTCAACCACCTCCATACTATTCCCTTGCATGCTCTCCATTCCTGTTCCTTCTATCACCTCATCTCACATTTCCCTCCAAGGTAAAAGGAGATATAGATTGAAAAAGAGACTACAAGATCTTTCAAACAACCTCCCTTTACTTCTTTTTCTTGTTTTATTATTCGTTTCTGCTACATGCTCTAACACCCTATGCTCGTCCTCTTTTCATATCATCACTTTTACATTCAGACCTCAAACTCAAACAAAATCCTTTTCCTGTCATAGTCAGAAGCAGGGAGCTACATCATTACTCGTATCAAAATGTGGATGATGGGCTATAGCGACGGTGGCGAGTTCAACATGTCTGATAACTTCCATGGCAGGAAGCTTAGGCCTCTCATGCCAAGGCCAATGCCTTCTACCAACAACACTCCATCTTCTAGCCCTTCTCGGGTCGGCCGTCTTCATGGCACTGATTTCTTATCACTAAATCAACATCTGGGTATGCATGTTTCTTATTTATCTCCCTGTTAAGGATTGAGTTCCTATGAACCTATCTCAGGATTGCATTTTGCTTTTGATGTCACTCATGTTGCAGCAACAGTGTCTGATCAAGGGAAAAAAGACTATAACACACAACCAGTGGTCGTGAGCTCGAGATGGAATCCAACACCAGAGCAGCTCAGAACCCTTGAAGAATTATACAGACGAGGGATAAGAACTCCATCAGCTGATGAGATTCAACACATCACTGCGCAACTTCGAAGATACGGAAAAATTGAAGGTAAGAATGTTTTCTACTGGTTCCAAAATCACAAAGCGCGAGAGAGGCAAAAACGCCGCCGTCAGATGGAATCTGGTCCTGATGATCAGCAACAACGCAATGACAATATTGAAATCATGGAAAGGAAAGAGTTAGGTAAGCAACAAAACCCTTTTTCTAGTACCGTAGCTTACTTATTCCAAATCTTTGCCTCGAAAAAGAGAAAGGTGTTTTGTTATGCGTGGCTTTTTACAATTATTCCATTTTGTTGTTAGTTAGACATGTTTGATGTATTGCTTTTTAGCGCAACATTTGTTTGTTTTAGGAATGTAAAGTTGCATTCTTTTTGTTTTTCTTTTTGTCTACAGGGGCAAGTAGGACAGGCTATGAAGGTGAACAGACCAAGAACTGGGCACCCTCTACAAACTGCAGTACATTAACAGAGGTCCATTCTTTGTCTTTCTCAATAGACCAAGGCCCCCCCTTTTCGACCTCAGATTCCCATACATGTTTTTTTTTTTTAAATGTAATCCCCAAAAAAATATCGGTAAAAAAAAACAATTAACCTTTGATAACGAGCTTATGATTACCAAGGTCAAATCTTTTTTAAGGTTATGAAGCTAAAATAAAAAAAGTTAATACATGCAGGGAAGAGAGGAGAAGCTACGAAAGCCTTATTTGTTGGCAAATGAAAAAGGTTTAAAAGCTGCTTTCCTTCCTTTCTGTCGGGTCTGTTGTTTGTAAAACTTGCTGGATCTCTTCGGGTCCTGCGCTGAGTATTTGTGCTATATGGGCACCCCATGTATTCCCATGAAAATGAAATAGAGGCACCTTTTATAGTGAAAAGGCAAGAATAACCCTGTTAATGCACAGCTCAAAAAAATAGAGAGCTTGTAAATGCCAGCTAGTTGCTTGATTACTCTAGTCATTTCACAAAATGAAGAGTGGCCTAACGTGTAAGAAAATTAGGAGCATTCAATTCATATTTTGATTACTTTGCATGGGTGATTAATAAATTCCAGGAATCTGCTTCAATACAAAGGGCAACAAAAGCAGGAGTAGTTGCAGAATGTAGAGCAGAGGGGCTGATCCAGTTAGATGGAGAATCCCAGCAAAGGAAGAACTTTATTGAAACGAATGCCACGTGGCAGATGATGCAGTTTCCTTGTCCATATCTTACCACCCACCACCACATAAACACTACCACTAGTATAACAGCAACTACTTCTAATCCTACTCCTACTCCTATTACTACGACGGCAACCCCAGCAGCAAGAACACAAGCACCAACAATAAGAACAATGGACCAAAACCTCATTAAGGCTAACGACATCAACAGCTTTATATCGCCTTACGAAGAATATGGGCACGGCTATATGCAGTTCAATAACAGTACTGCAATCAATGAAGAAAATGGTTTTTGTGATGAGTCTCAAACCCTTCAACTCTTTCCTCTTCGCAGCTGCGTTGATGATGTTAGTGACATCAGTAACGAGAAAGAGACTGAAATGCCACTTTCTGCAGCCATGAATGCCAACTTGGCTCCTCACCAGTTTTTTGAGTTCCTTCCATTGAAGAATTAGTTGACATTTTCCTTTATTATATGAACTCATTGCTCTGTATGTAGGGTGATGGGTTGGCTCCCGATTTTGTATGTTGTTGGAAGTTGGGATCTTTTATCTGGTGTAGTTGGTGTTAAATTACACGGAATTGGTGCAGTGGTCCACTGCGGATGTGAAAGAATGGGATTTTCCTTAAAATGCACATGGACCATGTTGGTTGGTTCAATGAAACTACATTTAAGGGAATTTCAAAAAGGCTAATGTTGACAGGTTTAGGCAACTGAATATGCGTGTGGTTAGTTTGTGAATAAGAGAAAGTAAGTTGTGTTCTCCAACGAAGAGATCTAAAATAGAACTGGATGTGAAAGTTTGATGTTGAAACTAGGGATCTAAAACGGGAATTTTCTTTGGAATTGACTTTGATGTTGAAGTGACAATGGATTTAGTTTAGAGAGTATTTTTGTTCTTGGGTGGCAAATTTAGCATATTATATGGCTGCATCTGGTATTATTACACTCAAACCAACTTCAAAATCTAAGATGAGGAGGAAAGATCAGCCAGAAAGTTAATGGTATAAATGATAATACAATAGAAACATAAAGAAAAAGAGCCAATATGTTTTGTGAGTTCTAATTCAATATTGTTAATTACAGCATATTCAAACTTGGATTTTATATTAATTCAAAAATAGATGTCTTTTTTTTTAGATAATTAAGTTTGTTTTGTTGGCAAAGTATTATGAATCCATTAATAAGATAATTATTTTTTATATTTTGTAAATTAGAGTTCTTTAAGTTCATTTTAAAATACTGTTTTTTTTTTTAAGTATCCATTATAAAGTTTTGTTAGCTATTGAAGACATTAGACATGCCTTTCCCTATACAGTTTATGTCTAGACTTTAGAGCTTGAACGTAAATTAGTTGTGTGTAATATATACTAGCAGTTTTGTCTAAGAATTACTCAAGTTTTATATTTACGCTGATCCTGAAATCTGAGATAGCAATAATAATGTAGGGTTGGGGCGCAAGGACAAGTGAGAGAGATAAAAGTAAATTTATGTGCGTTTTTAATAAAGACTAGAGGGAAAGACAAAAGTAGAAGAAAAAGATGGGGGGTGATGGAATTAAATGCTTAACATAGTGAAGGCGGTGTCATGGGCTCGTATCGTATCTGAAAGATGATGGTCTCTTGCTCGGCAATAAGCATTGTATCTCACACCTCCTTTTTGGTCTGCAACTTGGCTGAACCATATCTACGATCTATGTGTACTAGCAGCAGCAGCTAGCAGACACCAGTGTCTCTCTTCCATAGTCATGTGTTGCTTTCTTTCTCTCTTTCATGCATGCTAACTTTTGCTTGAAATTAGGGCTCACAGTTCAAACTGTTCCAAGTAACATATGCAAAAAGTAAAAGTCAAATGCAAGCCTAAAAGCGTCTCTCTATGCTCTCCTCCTTCTCTCCTCTCTATCTCCATCAATATTCCTTCTTTTAATTTTTCTTTTTTTAAATATATACTCCTACTTCAGAGTCCGGATATTTATGAATCTAATTCTCGTATATATACACACTATACCTACAATACAAAATTATAGTTGTCACCCTGCCAAATAAATACACAAGAGGTAGCATAAGCAACATCCTTAATCAGGGGAAACCACCAAAAGAAACAATCAAAAACTTGTATGCTCATATATCTGGCTGTTTTTGCTTCTTAATGTTTTCTCTCCCTTTTCTATACAAAGTTTTGTCCATTTAACTAGGCATCACAAACTAGAGATCCTCAACATTGTGGAATATTTAAAACAAGCTGCGCGAAGTTAATTTGGACCCATACATTCAAGAATTTCCTGTCAGTTCGCTTGTAAATTAATTAGAAGACATAGGTGAGCTGTTGAGGAATTTTATTTGCAGTTACGTATAAATTGATTCTTAAGATATTTCTAAATTAACATTCATAAAAGATGAATGAGAGTTAAACATCAACTGATTATTGACTTGGTATATATTGTGAAGGTGATATTGTAACTTTCTTAAGAGCTTGATGTATTTTTTTGGAAATTTTTTAACTTATGATGAGTGTTTTATAGAAAGACCAAAATTATATTAAAACTCCTAGTCATTTTCCTGAATAACTGTTTATACCATATTCTTTTGTTAACAAAAAGAGATCTAAAATTATATACAGATATCCTGATCAAGCCATAGTTTGTGAGTATTTATGATATGAACTAAGGGGAAGAAAAACTATTTCTGAGCCGTTACATCTGATTGTTTCTGAGTCATCAATCCCATCTATTTTATGTCTCACTATTTCTGGTTTTAACTTTAATATTAAACTAGAGTTGACTTGATATGAGACAGACAAGCGTAGGTAAAAACCAGATATTGGTAAATTTACATTTACCATCACGCAATTACAAAATATCTATTCCATATATATGTACATATGTGAAGAATAGTCGTACCAGAAAATTTAAGAGATAAAGTATACAAAAATTTGAGAATTTGGCAGTAAACTGTAAGGAATACATATCTGAGATATCAATTCAGCAAATAACGTTACCCAATAAGTTCTATATTGAACAATATCTTCCAACGTGTTTGTGTCTTGTAATTCAGAATAGTAAGCATTTCCCTAATTATTATTATTATTATTATTATACAAAAATTTGACCTTGTTTATCTATATCTCTTTTTTTAAATAGAGGTCATGCATAAACAACTTCTCTACTAGTTAAAAGTAACGTTGTGTATTATTAGATCTTTTCAGATCTCATATATTAGTGAAATTTTTACTATATTGTTGTAATTTGTCTAATTAAGACCATCTAATGACTAATGACTTAATTTAAACTTTTTTAAAAACATTTTTGCATGTATGTATATCTGACTCAATTTGCTTGACAAATTTATCTCACTACAAGAAAAATGTAGATTAGCGATGGAAACTTAGCAACGGAAACATTTCCATCGGCAATTAGAGACGGAAAGCAAATTTTTGTCGCTAAAATTGAGTGATTTAGCGACGGTGCTAATATTCGTCGCTAAATTTGGAGGGAATTTGTCCCGGTAAAATTTGCAACGGACATTAACGACGGAAAAATATAGCCGTCGGTAATAAATTACCGACGGAAAATATTCCGTTGGAAATTAGCGACGGAACACATATTTCCGTCGCTAAAATTGAGTAA
>JAOSBK010000006.1:26200029-26214374 GCA_027568895.1 Erythroxylum shatona | reverse complement strand
AAGGGGTCAAAAATCTAAATCAAAGTTACTGCCTCCAATTTATAATTCCCTAAACAATAACTCAACTTTGAAAATTTCTATCTGTCAACTCCAAAGTCCAAAAATGTCATACTTTATATCAATACAAAGATCAAAAAGAAATCTACTACTTTCATGAAGGACATAAAAATCAATTTATCCTCTAAGGGAGTCAAAAATCCACTCAAAGTTTCTGTCCTAATCAACTCTTCCTAAACAGCTTCCAAATTTTAGTCGATCATAACTCCTAGCCCCGATATCGAAAAATTGCATACTTTATGGAGATAAAAAGCTGGGAATATAAGATACAACTTTCATGTAGACCATTTGCTCCAATTCAAACTACAATCCAGCAATTTGCCTCAAAGCACAGCGTACACAATCTTACACTTGGAGCATTTTCAAAACCAAAACAAAATACGCTTAACTTCGAAAGATCATAACCTTCACTCCCGATATCAGAAAATATCAAACTTTATGGCGACAGAAAGCTCTCAACAGAAGCTACAAGTTCTATGAAGATCATTTTCTCAAATTTTGCTTAAATCAAAAAGTCAACTCTCGAGTCAAACTTTCTATCACTATTCATCCCCAAAAGGGCAAACTTTCTTAAATTCTCACACTTTTTCTCTTTATTTCTTGATTTTTCAACTTCTATTTCAATCCACTAATTCACGTTAACTTTCATAACTATACAAAATCTATTCAAATCCCAAAATTATCAAAATCAATCAATTCTTTTTCTTACCACTTTCCTTTAAGTATTAATACATCTATACCATAACATATACACAAAAACACTCATTTCTTTTCAATTATTATTTCTAAATTTCACTTAAAAATCGGGGTCCAACATGTCAAAACTGATTCAATGAATATTGTTTCCGATAGAGTTTTGTATGTTGAAAAATGACTCAAAAACTCTTACAAGATCTTATCAATTTCTAGGCATGTTATGCATCACACAAATATTGAATGTAAGAAGAATTAAGGAAACAAAATTATATGCCAACTAAAGAATATAAGTCGGGGAATAACACAATATAATAATAGAAAATCGTATAAAACTAGTGGTGTTTAGTAATCAATAATCAAAATGGGAATAAGATAAAAGGCGACTAGTAGAAGGGCACATCATTAGAAACGTATGTGTAAAAATAGTACCCTAAGTTAAACCCAGGTTTTATTTTCTGACCCAAGTGGTGAAAGAAATAAGAGAAGGCACTACCTGAGAACCACGATGGTGAGAAAAGAAGAACAACTATAGGTGGAACAAAGGAGGGGCATTTATAGCTAAAACATGAAAAGAGAAGATTAATCAGAGTAAAAGATGAGAGCAAACCATTATGTTATTAGCTACAAGAAGCAGACATCGTTTAAACTATTGTCTTCTTTTTTTCACTACGAACAAATTTTTATAGACAAAAAGTTTTACTTATGAAATTTATTTCGTAGCCAAATGTAGCTAAGAGCTATAAATTTGAATCAGATTTATGTTTTAGGTGCAAACTCTATTCATAGTTGAAAAATGTCAATAAATGTTATTCGACGCAAATATTAAATATAACCTATTCACAAATTAGCTTTTACTACAAACCAAATTCATAGCCAAATTAAATGTAGCTACAGTCTTAAACATCCCACAAAAAATTTATTTATGGGGATACTGCTTCAATAGGCTACAATTTAGAAAATTCGTAGCCAAATTGTTACTATTAATTTTGAATTTCAAATTGTAGCAAAAAAGTAGCTCATAGTCATAGTTGTTGTAGTGTTTATATATTAATCAATGTCCTATATTTAAGTTTATTGATATCCTATATTTAAAATGTAGATATAATAAAAAAGAAGAATGCAATTTAGTGAATATATTTGCAATATGATATTGTGAATATATGAAAGCAAGATTCGATAAATTATACACAATAAGAATATAAGTAGTATAAAAGAAATAAATGAAAATAAAGGAAGATTTTTTATAAGGTTCAACTAATTTGATATATTTATGACTTAGAGAGGATGGACAAGGAAAACGATAAAATTTTTAATAAGATCGCAGTTTTTTTTCAATATATCAACCACAATTCGACAATATAAGAGAAATTGATATCAATATTCAATTGAATCATATATCAATATTCAATTGAATAATTCTCCTTATAAAGATTATAGATTTTCTATATAAAGACTAGATGTACATAAGTATAATTATGTGTAAACTTTACTTGATAAAATCCTACACAATTTATCCCTTACCATATTCAACCTAAATTAAATATGATTCTAATAAGTCTGAAGATGCTTATAGAGTTTCAAATCCATCAAAACTACATATTTAACCCATTTTATTTTTGAAATTGATAAATCATTATTTAATCAAAATTATATATAGGTATTTAATGTGTTTTACTTGTTACTTAATAGTTTTGTAGTATTTTTGATACTTAATTCGCTTTAAGTGTGTTAATAGGTTATAATTGCCTTCTTCGACCAAAAGGAGAAGAATTTAAATGAGTCGTGGCATGGAACAAAGATTTAAAGCAAGTTAGGACCTAGATGATCTTGTACAGTGACTGTGTAAGTCTTTGTAAACATGTGGAGATTTGAAGAATATTGTTTCTAGTCATGTGAAGTTACATCCCCATGTATATAGATATACACGACCCTGTATGTTGCCCAAGTAAGTCTCTGTGCCCATGTAAAATCACGAATTATGGTGTTTTTAGAGATACAAGGTTAACTCCATAATCCTATAAGTGACCATGTATATCCTAGAAATCTTATTGTTTATTATAAAAGGATGTTATTGGAGGCAAAACAAAAGCGAGACGAGTTTTATATCATTTTTAAGTAGTAAGAAATACAAAGAAGAGGTAGTTTTGATCAAAGGATGAGGAAAATATGAAGATTACATCACAAGATTCGATAGATAGCATCATTTAATACAAATTGCAAGAAGATTCATTAGAGAAAAAAAGGATATTTAGAATATGATTTGTTTGAGTTCTATTTGTTCTTCTGAATATTTGTCATTGGTTTTGTTTTCTATAAGTAGGAACTAATTTGTTTAGTGCCTACGTGTGATGAACCCTAAGTTATGATGACAATATGATTTAATTCTTTATTCAATGCTAGTTTATTGGTTGATTTATTGTGATTTAATTATCCATTATATTCTTGATCTAATATGTCCGAAATATTAGTTCATTATTTGAATCATATGATTGAGATTGAGAAATCCTTCTATGTAAATAAATCAACCATAATTAGAAGGAGTTACATGTAAACCTAGAGATAGGTCGACATAAATCCTCTAGATTAAGGTCAAACTTAATAGTGAAATTCACGAATCAATAATGCAATCATAGGATGACTAGAAAGAGATTTCAGTTAATCAACTAAGGGGTTAGTTATTAATAGTCTTAAGAAAGATATTAACATAAGATAGGAATTTTCATGGTCTAATAATCAATAATTTAGTTGTATGATAAAGGGTTAATATTTCATAATTCTTATAGGGATTCATCACCTAGGTACTATTTATTTTATATCAACTTTTCATAGTATTTTCCTTTGTCTTAGTTCATTATTGCTTCAATCTTAGTTTAGTTATCTAGTTTAATTTTTAATTAAATCCACAATTTGAGTCGAAGGTTAGATAATAGGAAAAAGGTTAATTATATTACTTACATTTCTCGTGGGAATTATAATACTTACATTTCTCGTGGGATCGACCTGTATTTGTTTGTGCTAGTTATAGCTACATCACGCACTAACGGTTTCATATTGATAAATTCTTATAAGCATAATAAACACATCAATCAAATTTTTTGCACCGTTTTAGGGACTAGCAATATTAGGAAAGCATAGCTTTTATTAATCTAGTCATTTTTACTTTATTTTATTTTATTTTTGTTTCTAATTTATTTAATTTTATTGAATCTTTGATTTTCTTACTCTCACAAATATTGACTCTTTGGTCAGTTTATGACCCGAAGTTATCCAACGAGCTTAGTGAATGAGAATCCAAAAAATAAGAGAACAACTAGTAAGAATATCCTAACAACACAACTTAGATAGTTCGAGTTAGATCGATACATAGAGGACTTAGGAGGTCAAATTGATACTAAAGCATTGAGAACCATGGCAAACCAACTAAGAACTATGTTCAATTATGCTAGACTGGACTTGATAAGAGTGGAGTCCAACATTGTTTGATCGACTATGAATGCCAACAATTTTGAGATCAAGTCGAGTATCATTCAGGTGGTGTAAAAGCCTATCCAAATTGATGGACTACGGGATGAAGATCTAAATGCACATATCTCAAATTTTCTGGGGATTTGTGATATGTTTAAGAATAATGGAGTTTATGACGATGCAATAAGATTACGTTTATTCCCGATTTCATTAAGGGGAAAGGCAAAGCATTGATTAAACTCTCTGCAAAGATCATCACTTACTACATCGGATCAAGTAGTAGAGAAACTTTTATTAAAGTACTTCCTACTGGTGAAGATTGCAAAGTTAAGGAATGATATCTCCTCCCACCAGTGAAGATTGCAAAGTTAAAGAGTGATATCTCCTCCTACTCCGAGACTAATTTCGAAGAACTATATGACACATAGGAAAGGTTTAAGGAGATGTTGATAAAATGCCCACATCATGTTCTACTACTTTGGAGGTAGATTCAGACCATCTATAATGGGCTAAATTAGAATACAATGTAGATAATAAATGCAATGACTAGGGGTAATTTAAATAATAAGACACTAGAAGTAACCTACAACCTTATTTAAAACATAAGGATGAATAACTATCAGTAGTGCTCTTCTTGAGCAACACTTAATCAACCAATGAGAGTATATGAATTGGACGTAGTGGCATAGTTGAAAAACTAAATGGAAGCTCTGAGCAAAAAAATTGATAGACTGACTATGAATCCACATGCCAAATGATAGTGTAAATTACATCATGCTTAGGGCATAGTTTGATATGTTTTTAGCTATTAATTCAATCATTTAGTATGTGTTTAAGTTATAATTGAGTTAATTTGTTAATTATTTCTTTTTAAAGTGTTTTATGGGTGAGTACAAGTCTTTGAGCTTAAATATTATGTTTTTGAGGTACCTTGATTTGTTATCTAGTATTTCAAGGTCAAAATCAAAGAATGGAGAAGTTTTAGAGATATTCGGGCTGAAACAATGGCCTAATATCTTGACACAATAGGCCACGATCGTGACAGAAGTACCAAAGTTAGCCCATGATCGTGGTCTACATGCAACGATTGTGACAGAAGGCTTATAAGTAGGCCAAGATCATGGCTTGCAGGGATATGGTCATGGCCTGCATCAGCCAGATGCATAGACGCTTACAAACTTCAAGTTTCGAGGATTGGTTGGACCTTTCGGACCCAACTCTAAGGTTACCCAAAATATAAAAGACTATTTACAGAATAAAAAAAGAAAAGAAAAGGGAGTTTTTACATCAGCCATTTTTTAGAGAAAACCCTAGAGAATATTGTTAAAAGATTTAGAAAGAGAAGAAGGAATAGAGAAGTGGAGAAGAAGCTGACATTGACATATTTCCTAGGTTTGGAGTTTCCCGACATCACTACCTCCCATCTGCATCCAATATCTTATTTCTTGTTATTTTCCACTTTTATTATTGTATATAATTGGGAATAGCAGTTTGATGATAGAATTTGTGAATGTTGAGATATTCTATAGTCACCTGTGGGGTTTTTTTTATCTTTGATTTAATAAAATCTTATTGTTTTATGTCTATTGGATTTATTGTGATTGATTTCTATGATTGCGTAATTTGGTAAAAGACTGGGAGAGTAAATCGAATAAAAAATAATTAAATTGGGCTAGTGAGAGTTAGGTGATTTAATAAGAATGAGAAATTAATCAAATTGATAATTGTGGGAAGAGAGATCTCACATAGGTTCCCGATAGTTCATTAGACAAATTCAGATCTAATTAGGGCTTTGGATAGAAATTGCAATTTTTCATAATCTAATTAGGGTTTATAATTTAGGGTTAATAGTTATAACTTAAGAGAGAGTAATCAACCCTAGGATCATCTAGGACCAATAATCCGATAATTCATAATTGATTAGGTTAGCGTTAAAGATAGGTAAAAGTTCTCCTTTCTCTTAATTGATTGTTCCTTTAGGTTGATTCTTGAGTATAGGTTGCAACTGCTACTTTCTTAATATTTTCGTAATTGATTCTTAGAATTGAGTTGCGTGATTGAATTAAATTCTTACTTTAGTTTTGTTACATTTTGCATTATTGTGAATTGTTTTGGCCTTAGATTTTATTGTTAGATTATCCCTCTACGTGGGATTGACACCTTAGGTACTATGCGAATGACCTGTATGCATACAAATTATTGAGGTTATTAATTAGAACTTGCACATATCGAAAAACCACTATCAAGCTTTTGGCGCCATTGCTAGGGAGGCAATTAGTTTAGTTCTTTAGTCTAAGGCTTTTTTACTATCTTTTCTTTTTTAAAAAATAAAAAAAGAAGTTTAAGGCATAAAGTAGCGATATAGCAAGACATCTTAGAATGAGAAATGAGACATCTGAAGAGCTAGATGTTAAGAAGAAATGGAAAGAACACTGATGGAAGATAGATATTATAGGGAGCAAGGTACTTTTGCGAATTACAATGAGGCATAATATGGTTGGAGAAGTAACAATCCTTATTAGAATATGTACACTTCGGGGTGGCAGAACCACCTCGATTTCTATTGGTCCAACAATTTAGGGACTCATATAGAATGTCAAGAACTATTAGGACTTCAGCATGATGAGTCCAGTTCATGGGATTCTAAATTGGACAAGATCCTAGATAAGCTCACGGATATGGAAGAGGGCCAGAAGAGACTAGAAGAGCAAATTGAGCAAGTAACAAAAAATTATTTCTTGTCTATTCATAACTTAGAGATTTGAGTGAGACAACTTTCCTGTAAATTTTGTAAGAGAAGTATGGAAGACTCTCTAAGTAATATGGAAATACATCAAAGAGAGCAATATGAGGCTATCGTACTTAAGAATGGGGGAGAGCCAGAAGGACCAGTGGAAAACCAAACTGAACCCTACCTTATTAAAGACCAAAAGACGAAGAAATATATTGAAGAAAAGAATGCCAACCCTCCCTATTATTCCCTAGATCTTAGTATACTATACTTAAACATAGAAAAAATTAGGGTAGATTTCTATGAAGAGAACCTCATCATTTAGATTAGTGATGACCAAGTGACATTTAACATGAAAGATGTATTAAAGAATCTAGAGTAGGGTGACTCATTAAGAAAATTTGAGGAGCTCGAATCTTTGAAGGGACGAGAGGATGAAGAACATATGACAATAGACATCATGTTTGAAGATGCTATGAAAGTTTTTGTTCAGAAAGCAAAAGAAGAAGAGAAGATGAGGGCGAATGAGGAAGACCCAAGAAGAGAACGACTCACCCTCTTACTGAGAAAACCGCTGGATTCTATGGAAGATACAGGGAGTTTTGCTATTCCCTATTTTATTGACAGTTCGCTCGAAAAAAGGGGCATTACTTAGCTTAATTGATTTTTATAATTTTATCAATATTGTCCTTCACCTCTTACTGAGAAAACTGCTGGATTCTATGGAAGATACAGGGAGTTTTGCTATTCCTTATTTTATTGACAGTTCGCTCGAAAAAAGGGGCATTACTTAGCTTAATTGGTTTTTATAATTTTATCAATATTGTCCTTCTAATTATTTTGCCATTTGTAGCTTACGTACAGGCTACAAAATTGATGTTGAATGAAAAGGAAAAAAGCACGTCATTTATAACTAACCCCGACTGAGCTTTCAAGGATGCAACGTCAAGCTAATGAACCTAAATTAGCACGTTTAGTTGTTAGATTTAAATTGTTACATAGTTAGGTTTGTTCTAAATTCTAAAATAAGTTTTAAATGATTTGGATTGCTAGTTCTTTTACTTTCTTGAATTACTTATAAAATAGGGAAACACTCTCGATGTCAAACAGATTTGGTCTCAACACTATCGCCATCACCACCTTCATCACCATAAACGGTTTCGTTTTCTAACCCTTTCTTTTCATTTTTGTTAGTATTTTCTTCTTATGTTTTTTGTATATTGTGATTATTTCCCCTGGTGTTTTTATGTACCCTTCTCACGTTGAGGACAATGTGTTGTTTAAGTGTGGGGAGGGTTATGTGTTTTTATCTTGAGTGTGAATTTTACATATTATATTATAGTTTGTTTAGGTTGCATGATGTGAATTTTGTGAATGCGTCAATGGCTAGGACTTAATAGGATAAATTAGCCTTAAACATAGCCTTTTAGGTTGTGAAGATTTATTAGCTTGTGACATTAGTGACCTTAGTTACTTAGGGCTACATATGCTAGTTAATTAGGATATGATGCTAGTCCATTCACCCTAGGAATTTGCAATACTCATTTATAATTTTAGACTAAACAATTAAGTGGCATTATTAGTACATTTTCATGAGAATGATTAGCTAAAGAAATAAGGTAGGCAAAATTTGTGTTAAAAATTGTATAATTTTAACTAAAATAACTATTCCGCTAGCCTTCGGGTTATGAATAGAGCTAGTAGCCAGTTGAGAATGTGATGAAGCTGAGCAACCAAATTGACATGCATCACAAATATGTGCCCTCATTGTAAAAAGGCTATAATTACATTCCAACTAAGTAGCTTAATAACTGTATGACTTAGTTGAGTAACTGAATTGACATTCATCACAAATGTTTGCCTTTGTGTAAAAAGACTAAGTTCAGGTCCTTGAAGAAAAATAAACAAAAAAAATGTTTTCAAATAAAAACCTACCAAACATGTTAGTAGCTTGACTTTTTTTTAATGAAATCCTACTGAGGAATAGCTACACTTTTATTTTGACTGAATGATTATCAATATGTGTGTGCAAGTGATAGAGGTGAATAGACTTAACATTAAAATTTTGATTTGTTTGTATATTTAGTCCAAGGTGCTTAAACGTGGATTTCACTTGTTAATAAGTTAAAACGACTTGAAGGAATGTGTTTATAGTTGAATATGTTTCTCTAAGTTGAATCCGTTGTCTCATTATTGCATATGCATGTTTTGTGTTTTCTTGATTTGTTTGATTTTTTTTTGTTTTCTTGAGGACAAGAAAATGTTAAAGCGTGGGATTTTGATAAGTGTAAATTGCATCACGTTTTAAGGCATAGTTTGATATGTGTTTAGTTATTAATTCAATCTTTTAATATGTGTTTAGGTTAAAATTGTGTTAGTTTGTAAATATTTGTGTTAGAGTGTTTTATGGGTTAGTACAAGTCTTTGAGCTTAAATATTATGTTTTTGAGATACCTTGATGTGTTAGCTAGTATTTCAAGGTCAACAACGAAGAACAGAGAAGTTTTAGAGACAATCGGGCTGAAACAACGACCCACGATTATGACAAAAGCACTAGAGTTAGCCCACAATCGTGGCATGTATGCCACGATCGTGAAAGAAGGCTTAGAAGTAGGCCATGGTTATAGCCTGCATTGGGCAGATGCATAGATGCTTACAAACTTCACTTTTCTAGGAATTTTTGGACCTTTAGGATCTTAAAAAACCCTAAGGTTACCTAAAAAATAAAAGACTATTTAAAGAAAACCATAGGGAGGATTGTTGAAAGATTGAGAAAGAGAAGAAGGAAGAGAGAAGTGGAGTAGAGGTCGACATCTACGTACTTCCCAGATTTGGAGTTTCCTAACATCACAGCCACTCATCTCCATCCAAGATCTTATTTCCTATTATTTTCCAATTTTATTACTGTATAAAATTGGGAATAGCAGTTTGATGATAGGATTTGTGAATGTTGAGATATTATATACTCACCTTTAAGTTTTTAATCTCTGATTTAATAAAATATGATTGTCTTATATTTATTGGATTTGTGGTGATTGATTTCTGTGATTGCATAATTCAGTAATAGAATGAGAGGGCAAATCGAATGAAAATAATTAAATTAGGCTAATGAGAGTTAGGTGATTTAATAAGAATGAGAAATTTAAATCGGTAATTATATGAAGAGAGATCTCATATAGGTTCCCGATAGCTTATTGGATAACTTCAAATCTAATTAAGGTTTTGGATAGATAGTTAATTGAGAAATTGCAATTTTCAATAATCTGATTAGGGTTTTTATTTTAGGGTTAATAGTTATAACTCGAGAGAGAGTAATCAACCTTAGGATTATTTAAGACCAATAATTTGGTAATTCATAATCGATTAGGTTAGCATTAAATATAATTAAAAATTCCCTTTTCTCTCAATTGATAATTCTTTTAGGTTTGATTCTTGAGTGTGGGTTGCAACTTCTACTTTGTTAATATTTTCATAATTAATTCTTAGAATTGAGTTGCATGATTGAATTAAATACTTTAGTTTTGATACATTTTGAATTACTACAAATTATTGTGGCCTTAGATTTTACGATTACATTTTGAATTACTACGAATGACCTGTACACTTATGGATTCTTGAGGTTATTAATTAGAACTTACACAAATAGGAAAATCATGATCACTAAGTTATACAGTGTGTGGTGTGCGGGCTAGAACATTTAGATCAAAACTGTTAATAATTAAAGCCCAACATGTGGATTATATGGGGAATGCTCCTAGACCTTAAAATAATTTGTAAAGTAATACATATAATCTATGGAGGAATAACCCCAATTTCTCTTGGGGAAATCAAGGGCAAGCCAAGATCATCCCTCATTCGAGATTTCAATGACTACCACATCAAGCTAAGAACCTAGCTTTGGAAGAGATGGTGGTTAAATTTATTTAAGAATCAGACATGAGAAATCAAAGAATAGAGGCTTCTATTCATAACATAGAGATTCAGACCGACCAACCAGTAAAAATATTATCTGGAAGAGGGGAGTTTCCCTAATACCACAAAGAGAAATCCTAAATAATATATGAAGGCAATTAACCGTAGGAGTGGAAAGGAATTGCAATTAGAAAGTAATATCCAAAGTGGAGGGAGGGTAATAAGAACAGTTAAGAAAATATATAGTGCACCCTCACCCTCCAAAATTTAAAGAATTTCAACCTACCGTCCTATATCCAAGAAAGTTGAAGAAAGATCACATGGATGAGTAATTTGGTAAATTCCTTGAACTGTTTAAAAAAATTCATATTTACTTACCTCGTCATATATCCAATACGTAAAATTTTCGAAGGTGCTACTATCAAACAAAAGGAAGCTGAATGGGATAACTACTATAAGACTAAGTGAGAGTATGCATCAATTACAATAAGTTGAATTATGTAAAAAGGAAATACCATTTTCCTTTGCCTTGCATAGACCAAATGTTGGAACAACTAGCTGGGCAAGTACTACTACTTCCTGGATGGACTTTTGGGCTACCTTTAAATTCCAATTGCTCCAAAGGATCAAGAGAAAACAACATCCATATGTCCTTATGATAAGTTTTCTTATAGGTGGATGCCTTTTAGATTATGCAATTCAACTGCTACATTTCAAATGTGTATGATGGCTATCTTTGATGATATGGTTGAGGGTATAACGGAGGTATTTATGGATCATTTTTTTTTCGATGACACTTTTGATTTATGCCTCAATAATTTTGAAAAAGTGTTAGAGAGATGTGAGAAAATAAATCTAATGCTCACTTGGGAAAACTATCATTTTTCTGGTACAAGAGGGTATAGTTTTTGGCCATAAAATTTCTCACAGGGATATTGAGGTAGATAAAGCTAAAATTAAAGTTATAGAGAAATTACCATCCCCATCCTCAGTTAAGGCTATAAGAATTTTTTTAAGGATATGTAGGCTTTTATAGAAGATTTATCAAGGATTTTTCTAAAATTGTTAAGCCTTTAACCAAGTTATTAGAAAAATATATGTCATTTACATTTACTCAAGAATATTTAAATTCTTTAAACATTCTTAAGGAAAAGTTGAGTAACACCCCGATTGGGGTTACATCAGATTGGAATTTACCGTTTGAGCTATTATGTGATGTAAGTGATTTTGCAGAAGGTACAGTACTTAAACAGCGAAAGGACAAACACATTTAACCAATTTACTATGCTAATAATACTTTGATGGATGCCAAAGAGAATTATACTATAAGTGAGAAAGAATTGTTAGCAGTAGTTGTTTGTGTTTGAGAAATTTAATCTTATTTACTTTGGTCTAAAGTTTTTGTATATACTAACCATTCTACATTGAGATACTTGTTAAGTAAACTGGATGCTAAGCCTAAATAAATTAGATGGATGTTTTTGCTTTAGGAATTTGATTTAGAGATTATGAACAAGAAAGGGGTGTTATGCCTAAAAAGTTCTAAAAATTACCTAGGCCATCCTATTCACAAGTATACAAGGTAGTTGTAATGATTACCCAAGGTCATCTCACACGGAGGTGAAATTGGTTCACTTAAATTAATTTTGAACAAAAAAATAAATACAATCCTAAACATTCTATCTCGATTTTTGAGTGAAGGCTTTAAAAGAAAATCACAAATTAGTCTGAAAAGTAAACAATTTAACCAAAAGCAAAGATGAATAGATTAATCGACATGGAAGACTCTTGAGAATTAATTTCACTAATTTAATCTCCTATGCATGATTAAGGGAAATGATTGATTAATTGTCTTACTAAAATTAATAGTCGGATTCTAAGATCAACTGAAATAATAGACTAAATCAAGCTTTCGCATTCAACAAGAATTAATTATGAAAACCTGACTGCTAATTATCACTTAAGTTAATATATTTATAATTCTTAACCTAAGCGTCTATAGTTTCTCATTCCATATTAAACTTCTCCTCTCGATCCTGCATTTAATACTAAAATGATGTAAAGTTTACTCATGCTATTTCATTCAATCAGTTTAGAAACTATGGCAAACATAAGACAACACAATCCCTCAATCATACATATTTGACTAAAATAATTACATTAATCCTAAAGAAAAAGAGATCATCCCGTCACGAATGTTATAGAATTCATCATCATTAAACACTTCAATCCCATCTTTATCAGTATAAGTTAAGTAATTAAGCAATAAACCAAGTAAATAACTAAGATAAATTGTCAAAAGAAACAAAGTATGGGTTTAGTTAAGCTAAAAAAAAAAATCCAATAAACAACAGATAATAATGCAGTAAATAAGGAACATAGTAAGAAAACAAAGGTTGTCGTACGAATGAGTTGCGGTAGCCTCCTGCAACTCTCAATCCTTCTGCTTTTGGTTGATGTTCACCAATACAACTAAATGCTCCCATTGCCTTAACCTTTGAAGCTCTTCTTCTTCACCGACTCTCTCTATTTCTTTTCTCATCTTCCCTTCTTTCTCTCTATCCCTCTCTTCTCAATTGTCTCTGTGATGTGTGGAATGTGGAATGTGGAATGAATGAAAGATCTCGCTGCCACCCTCCTATCCTTTCTATTTGTAGCCTCGTCTAGTTTAGGTTTTCGTGCCAATTCAACCTACAGTTGCCACGTAATAAAACAGATGGATTAAAGGAGTGTATGAGAATTTGCATGAGGGTGACTATATTGGTCATCCCTATGCATAAGCTTGCACAGTGGTGACTAAAGATACATTTGTTAACACCTTATGCATAGTGGTGACACTCTTCTTCTTCACCGACTCTCTCTATTTCTCTTCTCATCTTCCCTTCTTTCTCTCTATCCCTCTCTTCTCGAATGTGTCTGTGATGTGTGGAATGTAGAATGTGGAATGAATGAAAGATCTCACCTCCACCCTCCTATCCTTTCTATTTGTAGCCTCATCTAATTTAGGTTTTCATGCCAGTTCAACCTACAGCTACCACGTAATAAAACAGATGGATTAAAGGAGTATATAAGAATTTGCACGAGGGTGACCATATTGGTCATCCCCATGCATAATGTAACGTCGGACTTTCTAAGCCCTTTGGTGATGGTTTTGTATTTGGAGATACTACTGTATATTGATATATACATGGTTATATATTAGTTCAAAGATGAATTTGAATCCTTTAGGCACGTATGTCAATAATTTATAATGTTATATTTCCTTACATAAACTTAGAGTTCATCAGTATGTGAAATATTGGAGATTTTTGACAAATAAGCTTTTAAGTGTGAAAAACCGAGTCCATTGGATGGATATAACCATGGTGGTTAAATTAAATATGGTCTAATGCCTTAGAGGTGATTAGACATGATTTATAGACTTATTAGACACTTAGAAAGTTTAATTGGAAAAGTTGATGTACATAAGGGCTTATTTGCAAAT
>JAOSBK010000006.1:26188924-26199929 GCA_027568895.1 Erythroxylum shatona | reverse complement strand
AGTCCCTAAAAATGGAAAACACACATAAATCACTCCAATTCAATTTTTCAAACACAAATAACACATTTTTCACAAAAATTTCATTTATAGACACATATGCCGGGAAATGTCATGAATGCATGTACAATCATGTGCATGTGCAAAAATTCCCACTCATATAAATATAGAGGCCATATGATGCATGTGCATGCCGAGATATATTTAAACATTCCTAACCCGTTCCAAAATGACCAAAATACCCTTCCCATCGGTGATGAGATGTTACAAATTATGGTTATGATGGTAAAAATAATTTGATCACAAATTATTATGAGTTTTAAAATCTTAGGTTGTGTTTGTTGAAATGATCTTTTAACATCTTTAATTATTAAATGAGAAAATAATTTGTTGTTATTATTAATTTGTTTTTTTGATGTTTGTGTTTTTATGGTTTAGTGTTTTAATGATGTTTTTTTCTTCTTAATTTCACATTATTGTTGGTTATTGAATATTATTAGGTCTCTTTAACAATTTTCTTACACAGAAAAAAAGAAGAAGAAAGAGAAGACAAAATTCGAGGGTTGGAGATTGTTGAGAAGTCGGATGCTGTAAATGTAACTATTGCTAAAGAGGATGGTACGAAGAAGAAGAAGGAGATAAACAAAGAGAATGATAGGTATGGTGTGCCAAAAAAGCAATACTTAATATGAGTGTATTGTGAATGTTTAATTTGTGAGTAGAAACTTTTGATTCTTGAGTAGTTTTACTTTATTATATGATTGTAGGTTTTGATGTTTATGTAGTATTTCATGTTTTGGTCGTTAAGTTTTTACTTGAATGTTTATGTTTAATTGATAGCCTCTCATCGGTGTTGGTGTGTTATATTAGGATCATCAGTTACGGGGATGACTTATTAAGTCACGCCTGTGGCTTCATGATGCTAATATAACACACCAAGTGTATTGTGAATGTTTAATTTGTGAGTAGACACTTTTAATTCTTGAATATTTTTACTTTATTATATGATTGTAGGTTTTGATGTTTATGTATTATTTCATGTTTTTGTCGTTAAGGTTTTAGTTGAATGTTTATGTTTAATTGATAGCCTCTTGTTGGTGTTGGTGTGTTATATTAGGATCATTAGTCACAAGTGCAACTTATTAAGTCATGCCCGTGACTGAAAAATGTTAAAAAATGTTAAAGTTATGATAGAATTATTAAAAATATGTAAGTTATAATATTAAAAATGGATTAGTAAAATTAGTTATTAAAAATTTGGAATGAACAAAAAGGAAATGTAATATCATCAGTCACGGGTGTGACTTATTAAGTCATGCCCGTGATTGAAAAAAGAGAAAAGCATTTTGATGAAGTTATTTAATGAAGTTATCATTTGTGAATATAAAATAGGATATTTCTAAAACTAATTGATGATATTTGTATTGTTTTTCAAAAAAGATTGGAGCGTAGAAAAAATTGAGTTTGTTGTATATATTTAATAAAGTTTTATTTATCTAGAAATAATTAAATCACATGTAATATTAATATTACTAGTAAAATCATAATAACTTAATCAGGTTTAAAACATATGTTCAAAATTTCACATGATGCTCTACTTATAAGAATTATTTTACAAACATCTGATAAAAATGAAATTGCAAGACAAAACAAGAAATGTTAAAAAAAGAGCAAATAAACATAAAGTAAAGAAAACATTTTCTTTTAATATGTTGAGATGTCAACAAATTTTGAATAATTAGTTCATGAATTTGCTTGAGTTTAATAAAGACAATTGTTATATGGCACAAGTAATAAATGGTTATGATACAAGTAATAAAATATTATTGACGGTTGTGATTTAACAACAAAGAACCATCATAAGGATATCTATAATTTTGAAGTTTAAGAAAATAAGAAATTAAAGCAAAAAAGGTACACAAGTTACATGATTGTTTTGTTTTAACAGAAATAGCTTATGACAATTTAGGGTTTTTTTTTAATGCGATCAACATCTGTATTTGATTGTGGTGTGGGTTCACTATAGCTGATGATCACATTTGGATTTGACTGTGGTGTGGTTTCATTATGGCTGAATCTTTTATGATGGCATTGTCTGACTGATAAAGAAGATTCAGCAATATGTTCTAAAAAACCAAAGTATATTAGCTACAGAATATATAAGATAACATTATTTTTTGATAAAAATGCTAGATATATAAGTAACAGATGATAATATGATTAACATAAAAAAGAAGTTTACATAGTTTGATAAAGATAAAAACGTAAAAATTGAATGAATAAATAATGAAAATACCAAATTGAATGAATAAATAATAAAGAATACTTGAAATAGGTGGAGGTGTAATGTCAACAGTGTTATTTTTATCATCATTTGAAATTTGATCTTCTTTTCCAAGTGAAGCTGAAGCCTTTTCTAATTCTTCATCATCAATTTCATGATAATACATAATAGTGAACCGTTGTCTTCCATCTGTTGACTGAACGTGTATAGGTTTGATATGAAGAAGAAATGTTTTGCTTTTCAATTATACTTACACCTTTTCTAGAGGAAGTCCCATACTCTTATTATGGGAAGGCGAAAATGTTAATTATCAGCCATATAATAAAGATATCATAATTGTTGTCATATTAAATTGCATATGTAGTAACTCCAAAAAAAACGTAACCTGGTGGTATTGCATAGATTTAATTGCAGTAAAATTTGAATAATTTTCACCAAGTTTGCCAAAAATAGAAGTCGTGATAGTCTCTATTTCGTCAGTCAAATCCACGTCATAGCGGCATCTATATTTGCAATCAAAAGTTAATTAGAATATATAAGTTAATTAGATATACTGAAAGTTTTTTATATAAGAAAAAGAAAAAAAGAGATTAAAATTAAAGAAGGTGTTACAAGAGTGACTTAACATGTCACACCTGTGAAGAAGTGTCATGGGTATGACCTACAAGTCACACCCGTGAAGAAGGTGTCACATCCAAGTAAAAAACGTTGGAAAAAATTCACACATATATAGTGAACGAGAAGCACAAAGTAGTAAATTGAAAAGAGAAAAGAGAAAAAGGAAAACCTGGGTTTAACAAGAAGTTTTTCTCTGCAAGAATTACAAGTGAATGGAACTCCATAAGTAGCCATTTTAGAATGAAAGCATTTCTTACATGTCATATGCCAGTACTTTTACAAGATGTGTTGGAAGGAAATATTAGCTTTAATACATATTGTCTGCAAATAATTAGAAATAAGATTTTTATTTAAAACATTAATATTAAATATTTTATAAGAATATAAAATGTACTTACCTTACTGGTAGAATTCAAGAAGATGATTTTGGTAATTTTCTGATGTGATTCGAAAGATATATCAGGATTATATCTCAGATAAGCTCGTTGGTTATTTCGTCGTGCCCTGGAATATAATAATTATAAATATAAAAGCATCAAAATATTATAAAATTTCTATATAATTTTATTAATTGTTGGAGTAAAGATAAGGCAATACCAATTTTTAAGATCCGCAACTTTCTGTATTGGTGGATTAATAAGAATTGCCAAATCAAATCAGGTAGATAATGCAACACCTAAAAATTTTCAATTGTGAAGTAAAAATAAAATAGAACGATAACTAATAAAATGTAATAGCCTGATGAAGAAAAAACAAAAATACTGTTATAGAAGTTCACTTTTAGTCTCTGACACATAGTTATCAGATAAGAATGTAAAGATTCGGTATGGCCCTCGTTTTTACAAAATATAAAGAATAACAGAGAATTTAAATTGTTGTTTGTTGGCGAGAACAAATTTTTACACAGTTGAATGTTTGCCATCTTTGTTGATTTCTTTCTGATCCAAGACTTCAAAAACCACGACCAAAATATCTATAACATGTTAAATATAAATTTAATAAGATATAATAAAAATAGTCAACATTGTATAAAAAAATAGATAAAGGGTCTAACTAACTAATTTTTCCTTGTCATTTATACAATTGATAAGATCGGTTAATAATAAAGAAATTGTTAATAATTAAGAAAAAAACATTTTGAATAAAGAAAGTGTAATTGTCATAACTCAGAATAAACAAAGATAAATTTTTGTCTCTTTGATATTGTGCTAGGTGAGGCGATAACATGTTGTTTTTCTTGGACAATAATTTCACATGACCATCATTGAGTAACAGGTAAAATATCCTTAATCAATAAACGTTTTTCCATCATGAAATTTTTGTTTAATAAATTAGTCTGGGGGAAACAATTTTTTATATGAAATGAAATTTTATCAAGTTGAAAAAACAATCAATATACCTTCTGACAACTTTATATTTTATAATTTAACTAATTGAAATATTTCTTGTCTATTGATCAAACTTTGAAGATTCAAAAGTTCCTGAAATAATCAAAACTTTAATTGATTCAGGAGTTCGAGCTCTTGATAGAACTACATATAGTTGCCCATGTGAGAATACAGGCTGATGGAGATAAATTCCTACATAATCAAGTGTTTGACCTTGGGATTTGTATATGATCATTATAAAACACAAACAAATAGGGAATTGTGTTTTGAAAAAATGTAACGCTGGACTTTCTGAGCCTTTTGGTGATTGTTCTGTATTTGGAGATACTACTGTATATTGATATATATATATAGTTGTATATGAGTTCAAAGAAGAATTTAAATCCTTTTGGTACGTATGTCAATGATTTATAATATTATATGCCCTTATATGAGCTTAAAGTTCATCGGTATGTGAAATCTTGAAGATTTCCGACATATAAGCTTTTAAGTGTGAAAAACCGAGTCCATTGGATAGATATGACCATGGTGGTTAAATTAAATGTATTCTAATGCCTTAGAGGTGATTAGACATGATTTATAGACTTATTGGACACTTAGAAAGCCTAATTGGAAGAGTTGATGTACATAAGGGCTTATTTGCAAATTGTTAAAAGTTAAAGGACATAAATGTAATTTTTTAATTCTTGGAGGACCAATACATAATTTTATAAGGTTAAGGGACTTAATTATTATTTCCAAGAGTCCAAGGACCAAAATAAAAATACAAGTTTTGGTGATTCCCAAATTTTGGGCTTAATTGTAAATTTAGGAAAGTATGGAGGGTAAAATGGTAATTTCACATAAGCTAAGGGCAAAATGGTAATTTCATCCCATTTGGTAAAAGAAGAGTCAATATTCTAGACCCTTCATTCACTTATGGCCGTGCATCACATTTCTAAGGACTTAAGACATTTTGTTTTAATTAAAAGAAAGGAGAAGAAAGGAAAAAAGAGAGAAAGAAGAGGAAGTTTTGGCCATCATCAAAATTCACCCTTCTTTTTGATTCTTCAACCTCAACCAAGGTGTTCTAAGCTAATTTGGGGTCAAGGAACTCAAATATATCATTATATTTGAGAAATTCTCAAAGGATTTGAAGATATCACTAAATGATAGTATAGGTAAATTTTATCTCATCTCTCTCTACATTATGATTTTAAGTTTGATTTAAGATATGTTGTTCTCCATGCTTGAATATGCATGAAACATGGTTTAGATGAATAAAATGTGTCATGGAGAGGCTTCTTGAAGTCAAAATCGAAATTGTCCCCTTTAGGTGAAAGTTTGTGAATTTGTGAATATATTTTGAAATTAACATTATGATAAAGTCTTGGAAATGTGACTTGAAAACCATGCATCTTAGGTGTTTGATAAAATGCATAAGTGAACTTGGCTTAGGATTTAAGGCTTTATAATGGTATACATCAGAAAACACTTCCATGTTTACTTAGAGTAAACTTGAAATATTGCTTAGATTGATGAATAATGGCCTAATATGCTTGGATAAAGATGTGCTAATTATGTTATGAAATGAGTAAGTTTAGATTAAAGGCATTAAATGCCTTAAAAAATGCAAAAGAGAAGCTAATGTGATGGTGTATAAATATGAAATTTATGTTTAAGTAGTAATTTCATTATATGTCTTTTTATGTATAAAGGCTCGGGAGTCGTGAATTAGGGAGCTCTTACAGAGGATTGTTGAAGTTAAGAGAGAGTATATCTTCTTTGAGGTGAGTTGGGCAAATCATATTTCTCAAATAGGATTAGAACATCCTAAGATAAGTATGATGACTTGTATAGGAATTTTGAACCTAGGCAACGTATAGTAGACTTGAATTTCAAATGGATGCTAATACGCTTAGGTATTTAATAAATGACATTGTTTTTAATATCTCTTTGCACTTGGAGTACAGCTGATGTTTTTATTATGTATTTTGAGAAATGATATTTTTTCCACCAATCTGAACTTGCAATGTAAAAGACAATGTTTTATTTTCTAAAACTACATTTTTAACAACTTTGCATTTGGAGTACAAAAGATGGCTTTTATTTCATGAGATAATGTTTTGGAATTTACATATCTATAATCGAGTCATGTATACTGCATGTTTTTGTTCTCTTTTGGTTTATAGCCATGACACGGTTTTATTTTATCGGTTGGACCGATAAATAAAGGTATGATGCCTTACTTGATTTTATGCTTAATAATTGGACATGATTTGTTTTGTGATTGGTGAGAAAACGATTGAACAATCGTGTGCTGGGCATAACTGATTAAACGAACGCCATACCCTTAATGCTGGTACATAAAAGTTGAGTCACCGTATCGACACTTTTCTACTTGTTGGGCACGGGTTATGGAACCCAACTCTTACTTTAATAACACAACTGTTGGGCATTGATTTCGGAACCCAACTCTTGCTCTGATACCACAATTATTAGGCACCAGTTTCGGGGTCCAACATTCGAAGTCATAAAACCTCTACTTGTGCTTATTACCATAAATGGTTATTCCAAGTAACCCTCATTAGTCATCCTCGGTTCATCTTCATTCTCTGATACCGTAAGTGTCGGGCCCTATTTTTTGAATTATTCTTATACTGAAGCAAATATTCTATACTTAACTTCAATCTAGATATTGAAAATTATAGAGGCTTAATCAGAATTTTCCCTCTTTATATAATTTGTAAAACTACATCTCTAGTTTACTCCACATCAGAAATCATCTTAGTTGCAACCCTACAGATCCAGATATACTCAAAATGCCAAAACATGTTCAGTAAAATAACATCTGTTCATACTATTCTAACATATTCTTTACTTTCCTTTAATCAAAACCTTTTTCCAATCAATTCAGAATGCTGCCAATTTGTTTGAAGAGATACGTGTGTTGGGATATATTCCTTCAAGAATCACTTCATTTGGAGGTCGGATAACAAAGATTGGCCGAAGGAAATCAAACAAGATTCGGTCCTCAATCATATTGAACCTATTTTGGGACAAATAGCATAACTTGTTCTAGAGATATCAAATTAAGGTTATTCTTAAAGGGTTCAAAAGAAGAATTCAATATCTACATCTTTTATGAAGACATTGAAGTGAAATTTTGTCATCTAAAGAATCAGAATTGGACCAGACGATACAAGATGAATAGTGATCAGAAGAAGGTTCTAAATAGTACATAGAAGATATCTTGCAATTGGCATAGCTTTCTCTAGAGACATTGGATTAAGGTTTTCTTTGAATTGTTTCGAAGAGAACTTCTAGATCTACAACTTTCATGAAGACCTCGAAAGTAAATTTTATCATCTAGATGGTCAAAAATGGGACCAGACAATAGGATCAATTGAACAGTGCACCAGACGATATGACATCATCACCAGACGATAGGACGTCACTAGACGATACGTCATCACCAAACGACTCATCCTCACCAGACGATACGTTCTCACCAGAAGAAGCGTCCTCATCAAACAAAGCATCCTCACCAAACGATACATCCTCACCAAACAAAGTGTCCTCATCAGACGATACGTCCTCACTAGACGATCCATCCTCACCAGACGACACGTCATCACCAGACGATATGTCTTTGCCAGACGATACGTCCTTACTAGATGATGCATCCTCACCAGACACCACATCATCACCAGATGATACGTCCTATACTCTTGAGCATCTCCATTTATAAGGACCGTAACTTTTGACTCCGATGTCCAAAAATTCCATACTATATACCGTTGGAAAGCTAAAAAGACAAGCTACAACTTCTATAAAGACAACTTATCAAATTCATCCTAGATCAATCCAGATTTTTGCTCTAAAATCATAACACGAATTTTTCCCTTATGGAATACTTGAAATTTTGCACTATGCAAACTTGGAATGTTCTTAGTATAACCATTCAACTACCAAAATGATTTCATTAAACTCTCAAATCTCAACTCATTTGACTCATCACCTTCAACTATATCTGATCAGTTATAATTCCTATCTTCCTTTCCATAATATCTCGCTTATGCATACACACATATATATATCCATGATTTATGTTCCAAAACCATCAACTCAAGTTGATTTCTTCTTCACGTATATTTAATTTCAACTCACATCATCCATACACCATTCACATTTTGTTAACATAAAAAATAAAGTTTTACAAATCTTAAATAGCATTTCAAGCCACATTACAACTTCATCTCAAAATCTCAATTTACAAAAGTTCCTTGAACAAACAAACTTCTTCCTTTCCAAAAATCAACTCAAACTAAAAAATATGCAACTTTGGAGAAACGCCTTTAGGCTCTTAATCACTTGATTTCTAAGCTATCACCTGAAGATGGGATAAAAAGGGGGTGAGCTTGAAAGCTCGTGGGTAATAAGTTTATAATAAAGAATAAGCAAAATTGTTGAAATGTTCATTTGTCTTATAAACGTCATAGTGAATTTATAAAATGCTTTGTTCTCAAATTCTCAGTGAATATCATGATTTTTTGTTCAAAACTTATAGTTAAAAATGTCCTCACCTCAACATAGCAAAGTACATTCAACTGTCATGGCAAAGCACTCAAGTTATGCAACAAACTTGACAATTCAATGATGCAATGTACAAACAAATGGCTCGAGAGTTTCGTGGAACAAAACGGAGAAACTAAAGTTTACACCGTGAATAAAACGAGTCCAATTTCTCAAGTTCTCGTGGCTTCAAGCGGGCAGCTAGGCGAAGGCTATAGGTCAACAAGCACATGACTAACAAAACGGGTTCCTCTATTGCCCAAAAATAAAATCATTTACTCATATGTTCATACTTTCATGCTTTCACATCTTTTCATTCAAACAAAATGCCATGACATGTTTCAAGGCATAACATGAATATTTCAAAACCATTTTCCATTTTATAATCAAAATTCTTGCACCAACATATAGCAATTTCTCAAATTACTCAAAAGGATTAGAAGCAACATTTATAAAGTAGTTGAAATCATTTGTTTTCTTGATTTGTAAAAACGTTAATCGCTCATAACTCTATTATAAACATGTAACACACCTTAGTCTCCTTACGTGAAAACTTGCTCAAGGATGTCTTTTCTCTTGTTCCTCTTGCCTCTTTGATCCCCTTGGTTCTTCACCAAATGAAGAGATCTTTGGTTCAAATGGAAGCTCTTCTCTTCCTCTACCTCTTTTTCTTCTTGAACCACTTCAAAATCTCTCTCAAAAGCTAAGAAATGAAGAAATCCTAGCTCAACTCTCTTCTTTTCTCCCAACCACCGAAATCTCTCTTCTTTCTCTTTCTTATTTCTCTTCTTCAGTCCCATTTCATGTTTTCTCCTTCTCTTAAATATAAAACCACATTTTGGTCTTGTCCTTCCAAAAATACCCCTCCTTTCCTTTGGATTTCCCATTTTGCCTCTTCTTTCATTTACCTCCTAGCAATTCTCCCCCTTAAAAGAATTTCATCCTCGAAATTCTTACTTAATTGATCAGGAAGGCAGGAGTATGCTTCCTCTTGTGCTTCTCTGTTTTCCATTTAACTTCATCACTGAAATAATTTTCCTTTAATGACCTTAGTTAACGGATTCAATCAATCCTTTCATGACTTATTCAGATACCACACTATCTTATCTGTTCCCTTAATATATTTCAGATTACTCACAATTTTCCACTTCCTGTGTCGATAACACTAATATCATATCATATCAATATTCCTTAACATACTCACATATATCACATTACGAATCTAAGACATCTTTCTTTAGTAACACTTCTCATAACTATTTCATATAGTCCTATTCATGTCAGGCTTAGCTAATCCTTTTTCCTAACATGAGCCCACCTTGACACGGTGATACTCTCAGAGATAATTTATCCTTCACTTAATAATTCACATCACTATAGTGTCAGTAGACTTAACTCTTATGTCTATCTCACTATATTCCATACCTTGGGTGTTCATCCACCTAACTCATTCATCCTACTTGAATCACTTAAGTTCTAATATTGATCAATTTCACCTATCATTAACATCTCCACCAATTCAAGCCTTCAACCATTTTTAGACCTTAATCATCACAATACAAAAGCAAACGACTCTTTCTATCATCTAACTCCTCATATAGTATTATAATGAAATCACCATGATAATGATTGTGATGTTTGAAGTCAAATAGAACTCTATTTGGATCTCATGTTTCTATGAACTTCAAATTATAAGCCTTAAGCATATCTTTGATAGTTAAGACCGCCAACAATTTAAACATTCACTCACTTGATTCGTCATTCTTAGTTTCTAAATGATGTCCCGGTGTATTCCTACTAGGATGTATAACTTACATTACCATTTGTACTTTTCTAGCAATCTCTTTGCTCAATCATCTTTATCGGTACATATACTTCTTATTTCAATCACAATGCATCATTCTTCCAATTCGAACCCAAAATTCATATCTATTCTCAATCTCTCAATAAGTTTCACAATTTCTAAATCCTCAATTTGGGCTTGGATAATCCTTTCATGTGAAACTGATCTACAATTCTATAGCAAATAGTACTTCGATTTGCCCAAAATTCGACTCCACATTTTATGTTCCTTTTTGCACTAGATTTGATAACCTCAATATCGAATTTCTGCTTAATGTATCAGATATAACACTAACTTTACTTGGAATTACTCATTTGTATA
>JAOSBK010000006.1:26137193-26148291 GCA_027568895.1 Erythroxylum shatona | reverse complement strand
TCCGTAGCTGATTGGTTTTGGCTGGTTGGGTTGGCTGATTCAACCCAACCAGCTAATTAACCAAACACATCTATTAGCTGTTTGACTTAGTCAAACAGCTAATTTTGGCTGATCAGCTAATTTTTTAGCTGATCAGCTGATATCCAAACACCCCCTATATCAATACGTCCTTAATTTCTGGTGAAGACTATTAAATTTGGATGTTAAAATGAAAGCTTTTTCGTAAGTACACAACCTATGGAATGTAATCAATATTGATAAGGCCAAAAGGGCTAAATAGACACTAATGTTTAGAAGAATCTCATCATATATCCTTATGACTCTTATTTCAATCCTGAAAATTGAATTTAAGGCTTGCTACTTTAAGTTATTACCAAAAGATTATGCAAGATGCGACCCTATGGAATAATTATAGGAAAGCAAATTAAATTTAATTCAAAAGAGAATTGAGAATAAAGGAAGATCATTTATTTATTTTGCAATCAATTACTTGCATGAAAAGTATTCATAGATAGTCATCATCTCTTTAGTAGAGAACTTGAATATAGTCATGATACAAAAAACTAAACGAAATCAAAGAAAAGTGCAAATGTGAGATATAACCTAGGCTATAGCATACAATATCTACTCAAAGACACATAAGTCTTAGGATCAATTTGTTAAATCCAGATGTCATATACTCCTAGCAAATATGTGGCAATGTCCTCTCGTCGTATGCTGGTTACACCGGTTATTTAACAAGTATGAGCATTGCAACATGTTTTGTTTTTTTTAATTAGATTAAAACCCATCATGTATGAGTGGGAGATAAAGAATTAAATTCACCCATGAGGGGTATTAAGGTCATTATACTTTATATAACTACCAAAGGTAGTCAAGGTTTAGTATTTAAAAACAAAAGACCACAAAGATAAGATCTGATCTTATGAACGAAAATTCTATAGAAGGAGAAAGGCAGTAAAAGTTCTTTAATCGGTGGAACTACAACAATAAACCAAGTATGTGTTTTTGTTTATTATATGCAGATGCAAATGATCCTGTTTAACGTGATCTATGTGATAGTATTTTATCTTGATTCTTTCTAACATAATTGAAACTTGTTCTGTTCTTTGTAATTAAGAATGTAATAGGCATACATGCTACAACTTTTTTTTAGATTGGAACATAATATTAAGAAAGAATAATATGATTAAGTTGCTATCCTTGTTTAGTATAAGTGAATTGAATTCTAGCGATAAATAGATTTATCAATTTTGGTATAGTTTTTATATTTACACACTGAACTATATTATTTTAAATATACATTTTAAAATAATAAATCTCAATTTTCATAATATTTTTTAATTAAGCAGTTAATTTTTTAATAAAAACTAAAAACCTTAATTAATTGCAATTTTTTTATAAATTATAAATTAAGAGAACGGGAGAGGACGAGACATAAGATTTAAGAAAAGTTGAGAAGGTAATAAGAAAAATGCCTTATCAATAAAATATAGACAAAGAGGAGTTGTTAATGCAAAATTTTATGAATTATGTAATTCAAAAAGAATTAATTTCTAAAAAATGTAAAAGAAAACCTATTTTTAGGTATATTGATACCATACTAATGACGTTTTAAAACTGAAATAATGACATTTCAATAGGAGTTGGGCAATAAGTTGAATTAAAATGCATTGTTTTGGGTCATACCAAATAAGATGTGAATGAACACAATTTTGAAAAGGTTATTTCGTAGGCAAGTTAATCACAAAATACATGAATAGCTTAAGCTAAATATGGCATAATCCCATGAATGAGTATAGTTGTTGATGTCCAGCTGTATTATACGGGTGAGATTTAAGTAATAAGCCTTGGGGGTTAATACCATATGTTGAAAGTTGGGATGGGCCTGAGATGACGTTTGATTGGATAACCGAACAATCTGGTCCAAGACTTTTGGGAAAACATAGCATAGAGTTAGGAATAACTCAACAATCTTGAGACATTTCCGGTAAGTTTCCATGATTACATTTCAAAATTCAAAGTTCAAACCCAAGAATAAGATTTTCACTTAAACTTATTACAATGTTCTAAATCCCAAAAGAAAGGTGACCTGATGATGGACTTACCTTTTACCTTTTTTCCCAAAGTGTAATTACTAATTAGCGTGTTTGTGTCCGTTAGCCAGATCTGCACTGTACATTAGACGACAACTATTCCATTAGATTCTCTTAGATTAGATCTTTCACTCATTTTGAATGGCCTTTTTTTTATGTTAATTACTTTCTTATTCACGTGGATGCTCAGCAGCGCCAAATTGTAGAGTGTAGACTCAGTCAGTAATCAATTTCTGATCTTGAACTACGGTGGTTACTTACTGCTCTGGTTTCAATTAAGCAATGTTCGTGAACGACACGTCCTTAAGTAAAAGCGTGGAAGACTGAGTAATAGACTGGACTGGAAAGCTTTTCATTAATTACCTGGAAATAACAGCCATGAGGCCCAAGTGAAGGAGCGTGCATCTTACTCTCTTCACCATTCCTTCTTCAAATGACAAACTTGCTTGTATACGTACTGCTGTTAGTTGAGTTGAGCCATGAGACAATTAGGACGAATCAACTTATAAAAAGTTGGAAGCAACAACTTTTTTCTTATGAATCAAAATATATAATTACCAGCTAAGCTGAATTTAATTTGTATGAATGATGAACTTGTCACAAACTATTTAACAAAAAAAATCCATGCTGGATAGTGTTGTTATTGGAAATGAAAAAGAGCATCGACACAGGAAAGGAAAGAAAAGTAATGGAGGAACGAAAGTCCTGGCATCCGCATGTGAGGTTCCTCTGTGTTTTGTCAGACACCTTCCCCCATTCTGACATGCCCTTGAGACATGTGCAATTGTCCTTTCATCGCTTTCCCAAATGAATCTTCACTTATGAAGATTGTTGCATTACATTCCTTGAGAAACGAAGCTTGTTTTCTTCGGTGTTTCTCTTTTTCTGATAATATATTCTTGCAAACTCACAATTGCCCTGGTCCTGGACTCAATTAATCTGCTCTGTCCCACCACCACCCATTTTCTAGAAATTACAAGTAAATTTTTAAAATTTAGCCACCTCAACTTTGCTCTATAAAAATCCATGCCCTTGTGATTGAAAGTGACCACTGACCAGGAGGGGTGCCTGCCTCTTTAGTCTGTACTAGTATCTGGGCTCAAGCAAGCTTCTCTTCTACTGCACCCATGGCAACAATGCAGAGATCTTGTGTCACTCTTCTGCTCTTTGCTCTCCTATTCTCCCATATTTCAGGTACCATATCTTCTTCTCTCTACCATACATGTCCCAGCCTAGTCTTTAAGTGACTTCTCTAAGTAGCTCATTGTGACCCTTCTGGGATTAGTTCCTCTGTATGTAAGGTAGCTTAGATACACTTGTTCAAACTGTCCTACTTCACTAGTAGTTCATATGGTTCTGATACAAAGTTGTCATAAAAGGATGTTATTTGTGTTATCTACTCACGGTAACTGTTATGACCAGACGTAATTAATCTCTTCTTCTTCTGACTGTCTGTCATTAGTGGAGGTCTCGTCGAGAACAATAACTCTATACAACAAATGCACACACCCAGTGTGGCCAGGAATCCAGCCAAGTGCAGGAAAGCCCATGTTAGCTCGTGGAGGCTTCAAGCTCCTACCCAACAAAGCTTACTCTCTCAAGCTTCCACCTTTATGGTCTGGCCGCTTCTGGGGTCGCCACGGCTGCTCCTTTGACGCTTCCGGCCGCGGCCGTTGCGCCACCGGCGACTGCGGCGGTTCCCTTTTCTGCAATGGCCTAGGCGGTGCTCCACCAGCCACCTTGGCAGAGATTACACTAGGCAATGACCAAGACTTCTACGATGTGAGCCTCGTAGATGGCTACAACCTGGCAATTTCAATCACACCCTTTAAAGGATCGGGCAAATGTAGCTACGCCGGTTGTGTTAGTGACCTGAACAGGATGTGTCCAGTGGGATTACAAGTGAGATCGAGAGATAACAGGAGGGTTGTGGCCTGCAAGAGTGCTTGTTTTGCATTTAACTCGCCGAGGTATTGTTGTACAGGGAGCTTTGGAAGTCCCCAGTCGTGCAAGCCCACAGCTTATTCAAGGATATTCAAGACGGCTTGTCCTAGGGCTTATTCTTATGCTTATGATGACCCTACTAGCATTGCCACTTGCAGTGGTGGTAGCTATTTGGTCACTTTCTGCCCACATCATCGTTGATTGTTGTCTATAGCTCTAGAAGACTTGTTATTTCGGGTGATTATTAAGTACTTAATATGGATCTTATGCTTATATATAATGTAGTGTTATGTTACGTTACTAGATTCATGTTGTATTTTGGACTGCTTTAATATAAAAGCTATTTCTTGCTTGTTTTTAACTTAATTTGCGCAACTTCTGCATTTGAATTTGATGGATGTAAATTGGATATTAAGCAAGCCTACTGGTAATGGACGATAAATGGGTTATCACTTACTAGCAGTTTTAAGTCTTGTCCGGCAGGCTGCGGGGAGTTTTTACTTATTTAGAAGAAAAGGAGAAACTAATTCATTTAATGATATAACCAACAAGAAACATCTGAATCTAACTGCAGAGGTTCAGAGGGAGAGGAGCTGGTCCCTTGGACTGGGCTGCTTGCTTCAAACCGAGCTTAAGCCGTGTGCGTATGTATGAATGTATGTTCTATAACAGACTCTTCGAGTGAAAGGAGCAAGTAAACATGCTCTATGACAGACTCCTCAAGTGAAGCAGAAAGTAAACATGCGGCGATGTTCCTCCAGAAGGAAACCAGTCCCTACCAAAACCTTACCAATCCATCTCCTTCTCTCATGTCTCTCCACAGCGTCCGCTCCCGAATCTCCAATACAAATGGACCATTCCTCCATCCCCATTACTCACACCTCTTTCTGGTCCAAAAAAATCCACAACCTCTGCTCCAAAGCCCGCAACGTCGACGCTGCGCTTCGCCTTATCCACAACCTCCGCCTTCGCGGCTACTACCCAAACTCCCTTAACCTCAGCAGCATCATCCATGGCCTTTGCGATGCCCACCGCTTTTTTGAAGCCCACCACCGGTTTCTTCTCTTCATTGCTTCTGGGTGCGTCCCCGATGAGCGAACCTGCAATGTTTTGATTGCTCGTTTGCTTCATTCTAAAACCCCACTCGTCACTTTGCCTGTTATTTACCACTTGTTTGATGTTAAGCCCACATTTGTGCCTTCCTTGATCAATTACAATTGTTTGATCGATCAGTTTTGCCGTATTTCGCACCCCAGTGTAGCTCACAGGTTGTTGTATGATATGAGAAAGAGAGGGCATCGTCCAAATGTTGTTAGTTATACTACTTTAATTGGTGGGTACTGTGGGCTTGATAAATTCGTTGATGCGTATAAACTGCTCGACGAAATGCGCGAATATGGTTTGGCCCCCAATTCGCTTACTTATAGCGTTTTGATTGGTGGGGTGTTTAGAAACCGGGCTGTTAAGCATGGGAAGGAGTTAATGTGCAAGCTTTGGCAAGCTATGAAGGTTGAAGAGGACCAGATAGTTAATAATGCCGCTTTTGGAAGTCTCATCGATACTTTATGTAGAGAAGGATTTTTCAATGAGGTTTTCGAGATTGCAGAAGTTATGCCACAAGGGAATAGCGTAAATGAGGAGTTCGTTTATGGGAATATGATCAATTCGCTTTGCCAAGCTGGTAGACACCATGGCGCTTCCAGGATTGTCTATATAATGAAGAAGAGAGACTTTGTTCCAAGCTTGGTTTCATACAATTCTATCTTACATGGGCTTTGCAAGGAAGGAGGTTGCTTGAGAGCTTATCAATTGTTACAGGAAGGAAGAGAATATGGTTACTTCCCGTCTGAGGATACGTATAAGGTTTTAGTTGAAGCCCTTTGTCAGGAAATGGACCTCTACAAGGCTAGGGAGGTTCTGCAGCTAATGTTGAACAAGGAACAGGTAGACAAGACAAGAATATTCAATATTTACTTGAGAGCTCTTCGTCTAATGGATAATCCGACCGAGCTTTTAAATGTGCTTGTTTCTATGCTTCAAGCCAAGTGCCAGCCTGATGTGATCTCTCTCAACACAGTCATTCATGGGTTTTGCAAGATGGGAAGAGTTGATGAAGCCTTGAAGGTATTAAAAGAGATGATGATGGGAAAATTTTGTGCACCTGATCCCGTGACATTTACTACCATTATAAGTAGTTTGTTAAATGTTGGGAGGAGCAAGGAAGCTCTTAATATGCTGTATCAAATAATGTATGAACAAGGTATTATCCCTGGAGTTGTAACATACAATGCCGTTCTTTGCGGTCTGTTTAAACTTGGATTAGCAGAGGAGGCACAAGCTGTTTTTAACAGAATGGTAAGTAATGGTGTGGCTGCTAATAGTACAACTTATACAATAATAATTGATGGACTATTTGAATCTGACAAAGTGGACGAGGCTAAGAAATTCTGGGATGATGTTATTTGGCCCTCAAAAGTTCATGATAATTTTGTTTATGCAGCAATTCTCAAAGGGCTTTGCAACTCAGGCAATCTGAGTGACGCCTGTCATTTCCTCTATGAATTGGTGGACTGTGGGATTGCCCCGAATATTATAAGCTATAATATTGTGATTAATAGTGCTTGCAAGTTGGGGATGAAAAGAGAAGCTTACCAAGTTCTAACAGAAATGCGTAGGAATGGGTTGGCTCCTGATGCAGTCACTTGGCGGATTCTTGATAAATTGCATGGAAATGCAAATAAATGAGAAGCAGAAAATGTAGCTTTTCAGTTCTAAGAAAGTTCATCTCATGTGAATGAGAGAGAAAAATTTTCTGCATGAAACACGTTTGGTCAAGGAGAATTTGTCAGAGGAAACAGCAGAATGACCTATGGTAGCTGAAACGAGTGGGCTTCTGCTTCCCTTTTTCTTGCGAAGTTATAACAACAATCTGTACATGGGGCGATGGCAAACCTGACTTAAGCTTCATGTGGCATGTGAAGAATGATGTAGCAGAGAAAATTTTATTTGAAGAAGGGACACTCTCAAGAGAGAAAGAATTAGAGATTGGGTTTACGCCCTCTGCAATATTCTTTGGGCACGAAAAAAAAAGAGTTCACTAACTCCTTGTCATATTAGCATGGCAAGTGATAATCTTGCTAGACGGAGGCTGCAGGACAGTAATTTTATTCTTCGGACTTTGGGACTCAGATTCGCATACTGGTTATCAAATACTTTATCAACTTGGAGTTGATTTGAACATTGTACATAAGAGCAGGATATTCATGAAGCATCTCTTTTAACTTACTTCAACTTGTACTTTCTGCATGCTGAGTTTAGTTACTGTGCATAAGAGCAGGATCGGTACTTTTGAACTTATTGAGCTTCAGTTATTGATAGTTATTCTTTTAATTTCAAAATGATCATTGATCTTTTCGTCTGGTTTATTTGTTCGATTCAACCAATTGAGAAAACTGCACATCTTCTCTGATAATTACGAAGATAAAATTCCGGGTTGTATCATCCTGCATTGAGCAATACCTGTGAGCATATTGGCCCTGAACTATTGAAGACGTTAATGATGTCAACAGATTTCAAGTGCCGTTGTCTCATAATTTGGAGAAAGATGAATATACCGCAGAACTCGACTTTACAACTCCTTACAACTCGGCGCCAACCCATCCGCATTTAGAACAACAAAATCAAAATTGCGTTTTACAATTAAGAATTTAAATTGGCAGCGAAGAGTATGACCGCTTCGTGCATCGTGCATGAATCTGGCTGTAATGAACATTTGCATAACACTGTGGTCCACATCAAAGCCTAGCTAGCTCCAAGAAGAATCTCATCAGGCCCACTTTTTGACTCTTGTCTCAAAAGGTGGAATCAGATATTCCAGTTGCCCCCATATCCGAGCCCGATCAAATTATGAAAGGTTAAATCACGGTTTGATCTCGATTGACCACCTAGCAGAGCGGCTCATACGCTCCCGTTATTGGGAATCGAACCTTGGTCCTTGTCTCAAGTTACCCTGCTAGATTGCCAAACGAGTTACCCGTGCGGGCACCACTTTTTGACTCTATATTATAATGACGTTAAATAATAGTTCTCATTGGTGGACCCAATGAGGGGGTTGCAAATGGCGGTATCCCTTGCCGTCATTTACCATATAAGTATTTTATAATAAAAATATTAAAATTAAAATCATAATTTGAATATATAAAAAGACAAATAATAATTTCATAAATAAGTAAAAATTTCATAAAATATTACTAATACTCATTGCTATTTTACGTCTTCTTCCATGTACGAGTATCTTAAAATGAATTCTTAATATCTTTTTTTTGTTAGCAATTATTTAAATTAAAAAATCATTTTGTGGTCAATTTTCTAATTCAACTTCATAACATTTTTCTTCATTTAATGTTCAAGTATCCTATACTCCATCCCGCTACAGTCAAGAGATTAAACGTATGAAATCGATAAAACCTCAAGCAACTCTCTTAAACATTGTTTTTTTTTTCAATAAGAGTAGTTATTTTAAGATAAATAAAATGTTATTATTAAGATAATACGTTTGCTTTGTATTTTAAAATTTTGATAATTTGAACATATATATATTTTAGTTAAATGAACAAGGCCAGCCACTAGTATGGTACTTCCAGAGATCGACGAAATTGGCTAGTGAGGGCGGTGCCGACAACGATGAAGGCGACAAAGAGGTGTGGTTGTTGGAGTGAAGTTTGACTATGAGTAAAAAATTTCTGGCGTGGGTTCTCATGAAAATGGCTAATCCCAGTGACCAGATCATTGCTCTTCACTTCTCTTTTTTATGTGTGTTTTTGCTTTCTGCAACAACATTTTGGATTTTGAGATGATGTTTATGTTGTTAGATGACTGGTTTACATGATTGTTGTGTGTTTCTAGTGGATATTGAAGGATGGATTGCTTCTCCCGTTAGTTTATGCCCTTGTAGTTAATTTTAGTTATACATTTAATTGTATAAATTTTGTTTTATTCAATAAAAGACATTCTTTATCTTTTTGTATTTTTTAATTATTTAATTATTAATCATAAAGATAAAATTCCTAGAATAATTGTTATGCAATTAGAAATTATATTGTGATTATAATTATGAGATTCCAATTGCATTTTTGTATTATTTCTAAAATATTCCTAGTCATAATTTCGTCAAGACGGGGTATTGATGAAATAGTTAGATTAGCACATATTTGTTTTTTTCTTATAAAGAAAGTAATCGATCTCATAGATTAAAGAATAGAAATATTTAAACAAATATGTGGATGCTTAATAAAGAATAAGGTCACTGAACTGACCCAATTATGAGAATCCTGAATAGAACATTACTTGTGTGTTTGTGGATTATCTCATTATGATGGTTGTATAATTGATCCTTAAGCTTGAGATTACAAAGTTATCTCATGTAGGAATTACTATGTTTTTTATGCTACTTATGTTCTATTCTTATAATAGTTCAATTCGGTAGTTATTGGATATAGTATAAACTAGGTGGAGATAGTTGAGTAAATTAATAAAGATTTCATTGTTCTAAAATAATTAAGAAGAATGTTCTGTTGTTCTTGATTAGTAATAATTTTGAGAATCTCTAGCTAGAGTAAATTGAAATTTGGAAAGGTTGTTTTCAAATATCAATTACAAATCATTTACTAATTAGCAAGAACAAATATGATTGGATTATTTAGAATAGACACGAATTCCATACTCTAATTCCAATTAGAATATTAGATGACGAAAGGATTAATTTATACAAGATAACCATACATAAACAGGTTAAGTCAAACCATCTTGACATTCCTAATTTTTGGGTGGTCATGACTTGTTGCTAGACGTCAATCATGATCTATAATTATAAATTGTTTAAGTAGGGAATTAAAGATAAATTAAAAGAAGTTTTAATTTATCTGATTTTAATTGTGAATTAGAATTAGAATTTATAATTATGGCCAACATATTAGGAACCTAATGGGTCACACATAAAAAGGTCTATTAAGGAGAAAGTGAAATTTGAATTAAGTTGGACTTAATTAAGAAGTTTTAGAAATTTTAAGCGTCAATATGTGATATTTGATCTTATAAGGATTAATTTATAATTATAATTAAAGTTTGGCTTTAGTTGTAATTTTAATAAAATCCAAGGATATGAAAAATAAGATTTTTCATATAAAAAGGAAAAATTAGATAAATGGAAGCTAGCATTTCTAACAATTTTTTCTCTCAAATTTGATTTGAGTTTTCTCTGAATAAATATGTGGATACCGTTAGAGGCCGGACGATTGAACGACTTGTGAATTAATAGATTTAAAGAAACAGAAAATTTTAATACGAAATCATAACAGGTTAGTAGAGTTTTGTCAATTTCTTGTTTTATGTTTTTAATTTAATTCTGTTAGAATTGTTTCTATGGAAAATTTTTAAATTTATTCTGTTGCGCTTAAATATGATATTATGTGTATTTTCCTTATGTTCTTCGGTTTTAAAGTTCCCTATCAATGTCAAAAAAAAAAAAAAGTTCCCTATCAATTCGTTGCTTTAGGTCGCCTTTGACAACTAATTTGAGCTGTCTTGCTTCTTAAAGTCAACTCTGTCATCAAAGCCGCGATTAATACTAATGGAGGTTTAATATTGAATAGTATTCAATTAAAAAAATATTATTTTATATTTTAATTTTAAAAAATTATTAGGAATTAATAATTTTCCATCCTAACCAACAGTAGCAATTTCAGGAATAGAAATTGTCATTCTACATCTAGCTTATGAAACTCTGTATAAGGCAACAACAAAAACAGAAAACTATAACTAAATCAAAGCAAAACCAGGTTAATTGATTTTTAACTAACTAAAAAAGCTATTAACATAATAGTTTAATAGTTTAACAATTAAAATTATTATTGGTCGGGTCGGCCGTACTGGGCCCGGACCCAGTCCGAAGGATCCATGTGCTGATCAGTCCATTCTTCAAAGGACAGTCTCCCACTTAATAACCATATCGAGCCCAAGCCCGATCCATACTCTCTTCAGCCCATCCGCAGGTGAGAGAT
>JAOSBK010000006.1:26092910-26110573 GCA_027568895.1 Erythroxylum shatona | reverse complement strand
AAAGAGAAGATTAGTGATCCTTGCAAGGCATTGGAACTCCAAGATAGTTAAAGACTTTTGTAATTAAGTTAGTTCAACATTTTTGGATTTTGGAATCAATTTAAGCATAAGCATTCAATTGTATCATGTGTATTTTGTGTACTTTGTATTTGTATTAAAGCAAAGGGGTAGTTTTGAAATGTAAAGATATTTTGAAAACAAGTTTTGTGTTTTGTGATGGGCCCAAGTGATTACCGAAACTCTGATGTGTGCAATAAGGTTTGCATCTTTGTGACTAAAATAGTTTTAAATAAATCTTGCCAATTTGATTATCGATTTTTTGCATATGCTTTATTTGACTGTTAATTTGTCTCCGAATGCTGGGCTCCGGAAGTGGGGTCGAGCATTTGTAAAGTTTGAAAAACTTTAGGATTAAGTATGATATATTTAAAGAATATAAACCAATATTAGATATTAATTTTTTACTTTATTGATATTTAAATATAATTAATTATATTATAACTAAAATTTATTCAAAAACAATCTCTCTACCTTATAGGAGTAAGGCTTCGTACTATCGAATCTTCTCAAACTCTACATTCTAATAAGACTCTTACTAGGTGTTATTGTATAACTAAAGTTTATCATAATCAAATTAAATTATTAAATAATCTAAATCCTATTTATGATATTACTCTTAGCATACTCCTCTCAACATTACCTATAGAATTTTCTTAATTCATTTGAATGGATATTACTATATGTTGTATATTTGTGCAACCATAGTATTTTTCCACATAGCCTATAAATTCGAGAGGAATTATAAAAAGAAAATTAAGTTTATAATTTATCATATATATAGATTAATTATTATACATAATTAAAATAATTTTAATTTTTGAAAAATAAACAAATAAATATGTTTGTTGTGTACATGATGTGATCATGTCCTGATTTTTTTTTCAACAAGTACACTATGTAGGATTATAAATTTTGAATTATTAACTCTTTGCCAATTTGGTGCCTAAATCAAGTGAAGCAATGTCACGATAGCAGGATAATAATTTATGGAATATTATCATGGAACAATAATTGGATCCAAATAACCGTTCCCACTATTTTTACAAGATAATTAACTAAGGAAGAAGGGAAGTTAATAGTTGAAGCTGATGATCAACAGAGAGCTCTTAGTTACTCCAATCCTTCCATAAATCTTCTGTTGGAGATTATATGGAAGAAAGTTTTTAATATGTAAAAAGATTGTTAGGATATCTGTTACATATATAAGTTATTAATTGGACATACAAGATCTTAATTGTAATAGGATTAAAAAAGATGCGAAAGAATCCTAGACAAAATGGAAGTCTACACTATGACAAATTTGAGGTATATCATGTTGGTGATTAAGACATGTACTGCTGGATTTTTTGTGGATAGGAGATAAGGGAATTGGTTTAGGAGTTTGTTAAAGGCTCTTGCTGTTGAATATTATGTATGATTCTATCCATAGAAGATGTGCATCTTGTGTGGGTGCCTTGCAATAAACACTTGTGTGGGCATTAATTACTTATGGCAAAAATGCAACTTGCGTGATTTTAGGGGTATAAGATAAAGAGCAATTGGTTGGCAGATGTGCTAGGGATTTACATGTTCTTAAGTTGAATGGATTGCTTACCGTAGCCCATTATTGACGTGAACAAGACAACGATGTTCTTTTCAATTATTGCGACATGTTAAGATATATAAAGTGATTTTTCATAGGTGTGTTCTTTGTTGAATTGTTTTTGGTTGGATGTGTGCAACTTCTTGGTTAAATCCTGTTGATTGGTTGCATGTGGTGCGCGTGTACAACGCCATCTTAGGCAGCAATGATTATTAATTGATTTCCTTATAGTTTCCGTATACTTTGGTTGGTGAATTTGTTATCTGTGCAGCTATTGCTTCATGTTGGTGTTTATGTGAAATAGCTCATTGTTGTTGCGTCGATTTTCAGATTTATTTCAGTTGAGCTGAACCTTTTGAAAAGTTGTTCATCTCTTTTATCTCCAGTGTATTATTGTTTTATTCTTAGTTGATTGATCACTTGAGTTATTTGTTTATTGTTCTTTCATTAAAAGATTGATTGAGAAAATCCTCTGTTGAAGTTAACAAGAGCTAGTCGTATTATTAGGTATGAAATTCTTTCACGAAAAGTGAGGTTAAGAGATAGTATCAAGGGTTAAGTGGTGCTAGCTCAATAAAGCCTTGGGTAAATCTATTGTACTTCTGTGAAAGTTATTAAGCTGGGTGAGGGCTCTGCAGACGTAAGCAAGGTATGTCGAATTGCGTTACCAAATTTCTGGTGCTTTTTATTATTTCATTTTTAATTGGTTTTGTTTTTGTTTGTGCTAGAGATGCCCACAGTAAAATTGGAAAGTTTGTGAAACTACTACCCTTTCGAGTTTTTCAATTGGTATCAAAGAAAGGCCACCGATTCAGAATTTAGTAGCAAATTGGTGCAGATCCAGGTTTTGCAATTACGGCTAGAGAAGGAACATCAATTATCAGGCTACAGCTGTTGGACATTTCTAACTATCCTGCATGTAAATCATGAATGAAAGTCTTCATCCAAGCTCAGGGCACAAAAGTTTGGCATTCATTTGTACATGGGTGGATGCATCCGATGATTACTAATGATAAAGGAGAGGCAGTTCAAAAAGATCTATCTGAATGGAAAAGAACCGAAGAAGAAAGGGCACTTGAAAACTCACAAGCAATGCATGCAATTTTTAGTGCTATTGATGAAGGACGCTTCTCAATGATATCAACCTGTGAATCGGCTAAAGAGGCATGGGATACTTTGCAGACTATTCATGAAAGGTCTAAATCTATGACAACATCAAAACTACAGATGTTAGCTGTGAGGTTTGAAGAACTAAAGATGGATAAAAATGAGACTATTTGAGACTTTCATGAAAGATTGCGAGATATAGCGAATTAGGCACATCAACTTGGGAAGAAATATTCCAATTTGAAATTAGTCAAGAAGACGTTAAGATCATTACCTCTGAGATTTATTCCGAAAATTGCAACAATAGAGGAGGCCCATGACATTAATGATCTATCATTGGAGAAGATAATTAGAATTCTTATAAATTTCGAAATGAATCTTCTAGGGGTTAAATAAGAAAGAAGCAAAGGATTGGCACTACAGGTTGAAACTGGAAAAGATATGAATGATGTAGAGGATGAATCCAACGAGAATGAGGATATGGAGCTATTAACATGAGAGTTCAGTAAGTGGCTGAAGAGAGTGAAAAAGGACAGACTAGAGTTTAGGCAAAACGGTGAGAGCTTATCGAACAACAACTTTAAACAATAAGTCAAAACTCAAAAGGGAGAAAGAAAGGTAAAGAAAATTCAATGCCATGAGTTTTAAGGCTTTGGACATGTTCAAACGGAGGGTGCTAACATCTTGAAGAAGAGAAGATAAATTCTATGCAAGCATTTCAAATGATAACGAATCCAGAAGTGAAGAAGAAATTGTAAATAGTTCTGCGTTAGTTACTTTGTACAACAAAAGTCCAGTTATTTGTTTAATAATAACTGAGAAGGAAGTAACTAAAGACGAAAAAGTGAGTAAATCAGGAAATTTCTGGAAAAACGCAGATGATCCAGCTCAAAGCTCAATCTCATATTACGATAGTGATGACAGTACTTCAGATGATGAAAAGAAAGGTATTTGTGAAGCCTATGAGTTAATATATGGAAAATGAGTTCAAACATGTAAGAAAAATGAGAATTTGAAGGAGGAAAATACTTCCATGAAGAATATCATTGAAGATCTAGAGAAGAAGTTGTTGTCTATAATAGATGAGCTTGGTGAAGCTAGAATGAAATTAGTAAGTACCGAAAAGGGATTTAGAATGTTGAATGGAGACACAGAAAAACTAGAAAAGTTAATAAAAATTGGTAAGGTTAAAGGGGATCTTTAAGGCATTGGCTACAAAGGTGACTGTTCAAAGGTGAATGGTGAGAAAGATGACATATCCAGATATGTTCAAGAAGAAACTTTGAGGAAGAATTGAAGGTTTGTAGCCACATGTCACTTTTGTGGAGTTATCAGGTACATAAGGCTGAGATGGTACAAGATGTTACAAATGATGTTTCAAAAGGGTCAAAACCGAAAATATAGACATTCTCCATTAAATTTCCAATAGCGGCCCATGGTATCGAAGCACACTTGGATTAAAAAGGGTCAATTACAGGCACAAAGACATTGTGAAGGAAAAGAAAAAAAATTGTCTATATTCACAGTTAGTTACTGCTTGTGAAGAGGCTGTTCATACAGAGGATAAATCAGTTACTTTAGAAGAAGAAACCGATGACAAAGATAATATGACGAGGAATAATGCCAGGTTTGAATTTCTTCAAGGAGCACAGGGACTGTGTACTTTACATTTTTGAAGTATTTTTGTGTTGTTTAAAAAAAATGAAACATAAAAAAAGGAGTTTTTTTTGTTCCTTAGTTGTTATGTTATCATTATTGTAACATCCCGTTACTTGCGGAAAGGTTAGAATAGTAAATATGAGTGACGAATGAGAGCTTAGAAAAGCATTTTTCATGCTCATACATAATATGGCATACACATACATGTGAAAAGTAAATTTTTCTACACATAAAATAATTGTACATGCATTCATGAATAATTCCAGGTATAATTGGATTGATTTGTGTATTTTTTTAGAATTATGAATGTTTTTACATTGGAAGTTTTATAGGTTAGTGAAATTGTAATATTTTAAATTTTGGTGATTTTAGGATTTATTTTCGAAAATTATAGAGAATTATGGAAATTAATGTAGGGAAAATAGAAATAGAAATAAATGATATTGGAGAATTTACAATGATTTTTTTGAAAATTTCGGATGACATAGAAATTGTTAGAAGTTGATATTGAAAATATTAGAGATAATTATAATGAAAGGATTAAAGTTATGGGAGCTAGTTCAAAGAGAATTAATTAGTTTGGGAAATTAGCTAAGGGTGTAAGAAGTGGACAAGTGTTTATGTTTAAAGCTAATTTTCTTAACCTTGGAAAGACCAAGTTTTGTTTCTGTTTTCATCTTTCTCGAAGCTTCTTCCTTAAGATCTTCCTTAATACAGAGTTTGTCGTCAAATCATCACCAAAGAGAAACCTTGTTTTATCCATCCACTTGCCATCCCCAACTTTGGTTTTCTTTCATTTCCTTAAGAGAAACCGAAACTTGCTAGCTTTCATAATGATGTACGTGTTCTTACATGGAGTTTAGGGCTTTGGGATAGTTGAAGATTTTGGAATTTTTAACAAGTATTGAGAAAATCTTTTAGAGTTATGGATTTATGAAATGAATTTGATGAATTCACTGTCATCTGCATGAACATAGGGTTTACGTATATATGTTTATGAATATTGTGTTGATGGATGAAAAATTTGGTTATAGTGTTATTTAGTTTTGATGGATTTTTAGTGATCTGGTGTTGTAGAAATGGTTCTTGGAGTTGAAATAGCAATGAAATGAGGTATAGGATTAGTGTAGAGAATTAGATATGCAAAGGTGATACATGCTCTGTTTCTTCACTGTGCATGTTGTGATACATGCTCTGTTTCTTCACTGTGCATGTTTATATATATATGTGTGTGTTGTACGTGAGTTGATAAAAACTTAGAGATGATCAAGGAAATGGTTTTTGAGTTGAAGAGAAATTGTAAAATGATAGTTTGGGATGAGAATGAGTGTAAAAATGAAGGTTGAGAGGAAACATAGAGATTGAGAATAGAAGTTGGAAATGCAGAAAGTTGACAGAGTATGAATAGGTTGAAAATGGATTTTTAGCTTTTGATGGTCTTTTATTAAACTTGTATATTTTGGAGTAGTATGAATTTATAGTGGATTAGTTTAATGAAATGGAGTGGAATTGACTAGAATAAAAATAGAAGTGTTGGATTTTTTTTTAAAAAAATGGAAGTCTGAAAATTTTCTGGGAATAAATGGTAATAGTGATGAATTTTTTAGCAGAAATTTCCATGAATTTTCTGAATTGATATAAATAGATTTTGACAAAATGATCTTCATAAAAGTTGTAGAAATTTCTCTTAGCTTTCTATTGATATAAAGTTTGTAAAATTTGGAGTTCTTAATCAAAAGTTATGGGGTTTAGAAGTTGAGATGTCAGTGAAGAAGAAGAAGTGGAAAAGCATTGTCGTGCAAAAGCACGACGGTGACTTTTAAGATTTTAGACCAAAAGCACCGTCATGAAAAAGCAAGATAGTGACTTTGAGGGTTAGACAAAAAGCACCATTATGCAAAAACACGACAACGACTTTGGGGAGTTTAAGCAAATGTCAAGGTTTTAGGGGTGATGAACATCTGATAGTGTTTTGATCATAACTTCTTCTCTAGACCTCCAAATGATTTGATTCTTAAACCATTGGATTCGTAAGACATTTTTCTACCCATATAAATTTGTAGCATTCTGAAATGAATTGAGAAAGATTGCTTGAAAAATGTGGGACGGGTACAGTGAGTGTGCTCTTGAATAATATGAACTGGTGTTTTTTCTTTGACCATACCTCAGTATTTTGATTATATCTGGACCTATGGGATTCCAAATGAGATTATTTTTTATTTGGAGTAAACTATAGAAATAGGGATACAAATCATATGTAAAAGTCGAATTGTGATTCAGTCTCTAAGATGTTGAATTTCTGGATGGAATTTGTGTATAGTATACTATTTTTGAATGTGAACAACACGATAATGTTTGAGGTATATCTTCCAAATTACTAAACCAAATTGAGTGATTTTGGTACCAATAGAAATATAAGACATAGAGGAACAATTTTCTAAAAGCGAGTATGACCAAATTACATCAGTTTCACTTTCTAATTGAATGTGAACAGTAGACCTAAAGGTCTGGAATTTTGAAGAATTTATAAGAAGAAATGAGAGTTTTGATGATGTGTGATCATGTAATGATGGAATAACATTAATGAACGAATTGTTGGTATTAAAGTATGAAAGACATGTGTTTAATGGAAATGAAGTGGTCTATATGATTAAAGTTGTGATTCAAAAAGAGAAGTAAAGTGAATCTAGTGGAAATGAACAAGAAATGAGTTATTATGAAATCAATTGATGCGGAAGAAAAAAAAAGATAATGTGATAAAGTGGAAAATTTGAGAATCTACCTAAGATTGTTATGAACATGCATCGTACATATTTCATATACACACATGTGCATAAATGAATGCTTATAATTGTGCAAAATTATTAATGTGTGTGCAACGTGTGTATTGCATAAATGGGTTGTGCAGGTTAAAAGTCCTCATTCAGGCGTTTCTAGAATTTGAAAGCAAATGCTAATCTGGAGCGTACTGTAAGTAGACCGAGATGGTCTCACTTTATTGTTTGTCATTTGAATTTTGTATTAATTGGCTACCGAACCATTATATGAATCTGATTGATTGTGTTGATTTCTGAACAGAAGGTTCGATGAATGTGATGTATGACTGAAATATTGAAGTGCTCATTAAATGTGAATTGGATGAACTAAGTGTACGTAATTGGATTGTTAAATGTGTTCTGAAAGTGCATTCGCATATGAATGAAAGTGCGAATTCTCAACTTAATGTTGAATGCCAGACTAAGGTCTGATAATATGGGAAAGTAATTGAATGAGATTATGCAAATGTGATTGATGCATTTCATTTCATGAATTCATGAAACATAATGACTGTTGTGACCAGAGTAGCCACCGATCAGAGCTTAAAACTCAACGAGTGAAAATGAGTTTCGATCTCAAAAGTGAATCAGAGCCTCAGGCTCAATGTTTAATGAGCCCTGTATCTCCCAAACGGATAAGGGATAGTTATTAATGAGCCCTGCATGGGACAATTTAGGCACTCAGTCACAACAAAATAACAAATAAAAAGTGGGTCTCATGTGCACTGCATATACATAATATGAGTGATTATATCTATTGAATGTGAAGTGTGAAATGTTGTGAATGTGATTATTTGTTATGTGACTAGGTGAGCCATCAATGATGGTCACTCATTGAGTTCGCAAAACTCACCCAAAATTTAAAATTATTTTTTCAGGACTCAAAAGAATACCCCGTTAGGCAAACAGGAGTATACTTACTACATGTAAGGGAAAGATAGAGGTCGGGATCAGTTTGCGTCTGCATTAATGTTCTGTAAAATAGTGTTTTGTAATTGTAATGGGCCCCAATTTACTATTAAAATTCTATTGATTGTAATGTGTTGATTGAAAATGTTTATGAAATAAAGTGGGCTCAAATTAATTTTTGATTTCCGCGTATTTGATTTTAAAAAAAATTATACTGAGTGATCTAGCACGCCATCCTCGCGGAGCACGGACCCAGATATCACCCATCGATGTCGAATTCAGGTCTTGTGGGAGTGGGGTGTTACAATTATCGTCCCATCATTTTAGTAGTTTGCGTTGTGGCTTTTATTTGGTTCCATCGAAGACTCTTCAGCTCTCTCATCAGTGTCGGTCTCTCTCTCGGCATTGGTAACACTCATCTTTATTTTCTTGGGTTTATGAATTTGATCAGTTTTATGAAGATGGAATTAGAGTAAGTAATGATATATTGGCGTGTGTATTGACTGGTGATAAATTGTTATCTTGACGTGCCTATAATTCTTCCGCTGAACCTACTACTGATTTTTATGTTTCTTTATTTGCTGAGATTGATTGTGTTGAAGGCATTATTAGTTTTGACAATATTTTGTCCCAAGGGAGACATCATATTGTTTATGGTGAATGTTCCATTCAGGGGGATATTTTAAAGTATACGTGTGACTATTCATCGTGCTTTTTAACATCTTTTTATCCCAAGGGAGAGAAATTTAGATGATTTGATAATTGTGATATTCTTTGAAAGTTGATATTTGATTAAGGGGGAATTCTTTTTTCATCTCATATGGATTGTGCATTTGATATTTATATGTCCAATTATCTTCTTTAGGGGGAGTTTCAAATATATGACAAATAATGTCAAAAAGGAGGAAATTGTTAAGATATATGTTATATATCTAAGTAATTAGTTTTGGCATTCTTATTAATTGGACATATAAGATATTAATTGTAATGGGATTCAAAAAGACGTGGAAGAATCCTACAAAAATGGAAGTCTACTCTCTAACAAATTTGAGGTATATCACGTTGGTGATTAAAATATGTACTATTGGATTTTTTCTGGATAGAAGATAAGGGAATTTGTTTACGTGTCTGTTAAGGGCTCTTGCTAGTGAATATCATGTATGATTCTATCTATAGAAGATGTGCATCTTGTGTGGGTGTCTTTCAATCAACAGTTGAGTGGGCATTAATTACATGTGGCAAAAACACAACTTACGTGACTTTAGGATATAAGATAAAGAGCAATTGGTTGATGAATGTGCTAGGGATTTACGTATTCTTGAGTTGAATGGATTGCTTACCGTAGCCCATTATTGATGTGAACAAGACAGCGGTGTGGCCAAGGGTTTTTGTATGTGCAGATAATGTTGAAGTGCAGAAAATTATGAGATAGTGGTAGATTAGGTATGCGTGATTTCTTGGTTGCATCATTCTTTATTGGTTGTGTGTGATTTCTTTGTTGAATTGTTTTTGGTTGGATGTGCACAACTTCTTGGTTGAATTGTGTTGATTGGCTGCATGTGGTGTGCTTGTACAACTCCATTTCGGGCAATAACAATTATGAATTGATTTCCTTATGGGTTGTGTATACTTTGGATGGTGAATGTGTTATCGATGCAGCTGTGGCTTTGTATTGGTGTTTATGTGAATCAGTCTATTATTGTTGCGACGACTTCTAGATTTATTTCAGTGGAGCTGAATCTTTTAGAAAGTTATTCTTCTCTTTTATCTCAAATGTATTATTGTTTTGTTCTTAGTTGATTGATCATTTGACTTATTTGTTTATTGTTCTTTCATTAAAAGATTGATTAAGAAAGTCCTCTGTTAAGGTTAACACAAGTCGGTCATATTATTTGATATAAGATTCTTTCACGAGAAGTGAGATTGAGAGATAGTATCAAGGATTGAGTAGTGTCAGCTCAGTAAAGCCTTGTGTAAATCTATTGTATTTCGGAGAAAGTTATTAAGCTGAGTGAGGGCCCCGCAGACGTAGACAAGATATGTCAAACAGCATTATCAAATTTCTGGTGCTTTTCATTATTTCGTTTTTTATTACTTTTGTTTTCGTTTTTGCTAGAGACGTTCACGGTAAAATTGAAAAATTTGCAAAACTACTACTCTTTCGAGCTTTTCAAACATGATTAACAAATCATTAAGAAGTCTTTCAAATGATCACTTAAAGAAGACTCGGTCTAGTTTGAAGTCTATAATTGAAATATAATCACAACTCAGAAGTCTTAACAGGACTTCCAAGCTAAAGATTGGATTTACAGCTTTAAAAACAAACTTCTGCTCTATACGCTGAACAGCATACCTTGGAAAAGCAGCTTACAAACTTACTTTTATAGTTTTTCTTTTTATTTTTATAATGTCACTACAATTTTATCATTAACAATAACTAAATATTAAGCAAAATTTATAGATAGTATAATATAATTAATTAAGAATAAATAAATAAAATTTTATTTTAATATCTTATATATCATTTATTAATAAGTAAAAAATTTATTCCTAAACTAATATTTATTTTAATTATTTAAACTAATGTTATCATCTAGAATTAAATATTTGATGTTTAATAGATATTTTGTTAATGAAAAATAAAAAATGATTTTGTTGTTTTCATAAGCTAAGCAAACTATAAAAGAAAAAGAAAACTCAAATAATTATATTTTAAATAAAAACAAAATCTAATATGAATAAATTACGTATTGGCGCCAAACAAGAAAGACGTCGGTAGGTATGCCCATGGACTGACTCCTTTCTCTCTAATCTTCCAATTCAAAGGACACCCAACGAAGGTACGGAAAGCTCTTCACGTGCTTTTAGGGTTAAGTTGTCGTTTAGTCTTTTAACTTCTCTGACCGCGTATCAGTGTTAAATGCGCGTTCCATCATTTTACAAGCACAGCACAGGGCCACGCGTTGAACTGGGAGAGAGAGGAGAGCTCACGTGCCTAATGACACGCGTGAACTGGGAGAGAGGAGAGATCACGTGCCTAATGACTTGAGTTACTCTCTCTTATTCAAAATAAAAATCGTTTTAAAGAGATTTTAATTATTTAAAATAAATATTGTTCATGATTTTTTATGCATATTTATAATTTTATTTCTAAAATTATCTTTTAATTTCTCTTACATCTTAATTATATATATTATATTTTCGAGGTAATTCAACATGTAATTAATAAGGGTATATCAACATATTTATATCAAACATGTAATATACATATTATATTCTTAATAAGTGTGCATCTCTCTAAAACGATAATTATTTTAGATAAAATAGAATATTAAAATAGTGCTAGTGAATAAATGTCTTCAACATATTTGCTTTTGTAGCTTAACGTGTGGCACATGGATCCTTTGCGTGATGCCATCTTACCTTCAATTATTATACCATTAAACTCTATAGTTTATTGGTAACAAACAATCCGTTATAAATATACTGTTGGTTATTGAACCCGCAAACGAACTTTTGTAGTACAACATTGTAGGTCCCCCGATTGCAACATCACCGGACGCGGTATCCTCCTTTATAAGGTGGCCGTCGGAAAATACTCGCAAACCAAAACCAATGGCCTCAACAACACCCGCTACGTCCCAGAATGCCACTAGCAAATCCTCCAACTCCTCTTCTCTCCACCTCCAGAACTTTGACGAGCTCAAGCGCGTCTTCAACCAGTTCGACACCAACGGCGACGGCAAGATCTCCCTGGACGAGCTCGGCGACGTCCTCAAATCCATGGGCTCCACCTACACCCAGGCCGAGCTCGACCGCGTTATGAAGGATGTCGACGCTGACAAGGACGGCTTCATCAATCTCGAGGAGTTCTCTCAACTCTGCCGATCCTCGTCCGGCATCTCTGACCTCCGTGACGCGTTCGATCTGTACGACCAGAACAAGGACGGGCTTATTTCGTCTGCGGAGTTGCACAAGGTCCTGAACAGGCTGGGGATACGGTGCTCCGTTGAAGAGTGCGTGAAAATGATCTCGAGTGTGGATTCTGATGGCGACGGGTCGGTCAATTTCGAGGAGTTCCAGAAGATGATGGCTACTAATAATCGTAACTTAGCCGTTAGCTCGTAAACTTTTCCAGATCCAGCTTCAGTTTGAAAAAGGGCTTCTATGTGGACTTTAATTAGATAAACGAGGCATAACTATGATCAAACCCTAACACTTTGTGGGTAAAAAAAAGAAGAAGTTATATATATGTTTGATGATGGGATTTGTGCTAATTAGGAACAACCATGTAGGACTGCCGACTATTGATTCCAATTAGATATGCTATTATTAGCACATTGTGACTCTCTCAGTGGCTTACTACGACTACTCCACGGATAGCTTTCTTCGTTCTAGGGGCAAATGAGACGTCGAGTATCAATGAGACAACTTACTTTTGAAATTAACTAATCTCCTTTTACGATTCTTCTTAACCAATAATTAACGATTTCTTTAGTTCAATTTCTACTTTTATTTTTAAATGTATTATTAATTTAATTTCAGTTTTTAGTTTTTAGTTTTCATCTCTTTATATTTCCATGACTTATAAATTTTATTTTAACTTTTTATCATAATTTAATCTTATTGTTAAATAAGTAAATGTTAAATAATATTAATTATTAATCAGAATTATGAATATTATATTCAAATTATTAATAATAAAATGTAATTTATTTCCTATAATTAATTTAAATTTTGAAATAAAACTCTATTTTCAAAAGTGACGTATTTTTATAATAATATAATTTAACATATTTTTAAAATTCAAAAGTTAAAAATCATTATGTATGAACTAGATGAATTCTATTCTAAAACAAATTTTATTGTTTAAAAACATAAAAAAAATATAAATAAAAAAATTTAAATAAAATTAATTACAATGATATTAATAATATGTCTAACATATATATATATATAAACAAAAATTATTTAACAAAATTTCAAAGCTACAATAAAAAATAGAAAACAAAATAGCCTAGAAGTTATTGGTAGTTTTAGATTTATTAATGTGGAAATTGGAAAAAAGAATGATCTCCCAACTACCATTTATCTGTTCTCTTACTTACTTAAATTGAATTTTTCTTTCGTCACTCCACATCTTCATATTAAGATTCAAGATAAGGTAGTCTTTGGTACATAAGAGTAAACCATAAAAGCATGTTTCAAAGTCTAAGTTATTGAACAAAACAGGGCGTAATACTATTATACAGTCCACTCTTTCTACTATTTCTCTTTACTCCATGCAAACATGCTAGGTTCCAGAAGGCATTTGCTCCATCATCGATAAGGCTTGCTGGGAGTTCCTTTGGCAATCTTCTGAGCATGGTAAGGGCATACATTTATTGAATTGGGAAGCTGTATGTAGTCCTAAAAATAGAGGTGGCGTTGCTCTTCATATGGCTCGGGATAATAGTATTGTAATGATTGGTAAGTTGGTATGGTCTCTAGTTTCCAATGAATCAAAACTTTGGGTGGATACCTTTCATGGAAAATATCCTTATGGCCCTTCCTTATTGGCTACCCGTTTGTCTCGTAACTCCTCTTCTTGTTAGAAAGTCATCTAAAAATCTATTCCGTCCTTGAAGGATGGCTTCCTATGGCGGGTTGGCTCGGGCCAACATATCTCAATTTGGTTTGAGAGATAGTGTGGTGAACTGCCCCTTATTAGACATGTACATACTATTGATGATAAGGATAGACATCTCATGGTCAGTGACCTAGTCTCTAATAGAGGTCAATGGGATTTTTCTATCTTACACACCACTTTATCTTGTGAGCTACGGAAGAGGATTGTCGCAATCCCTACTTCTTGCAATGTGAATAGGACTGATTCACTAATTTGGGGGGAATCGACAACAGGTTCTTATATGGTGAAATCCAGTTACGAATTCATTACTCCCATTCCTTGTCCCATTGATCCTTCGAGGAAATGGATGCAAATTTGGAATCTTAATGTGCCTCAGAAATTCCTTTTCTTCCTTTGGTAGATTCGGTGGCAACAATGCCTACCAATCTCTTGCGATTCAATAGAGGTATGGTAGATTCCCCCATTTGTTCTCGATGTGGCAGGAGTTCTGAATCAGTCCTACATGCCATTCGTGATTGCAGTTGGGCGCCGTCAGTTTGGCATTTAATCTTCGATAATGTCAATGAAACTTTTTTTGCCCCTAGTATTGACGATTGGAACAATATGCATGTGTTGGAGCCAGGGGTTGCTTATGACCATGTGATCAAATTTTTGGTTGGTGCATAGGTCATTTGGTGTGCTAGAAATCGAGAAGTGATTCAGCACTCAATCCTTTTCACTATTGCAAAACATCGGTGGTTCCTTAAGCTTCTAAATGCTTGTCTTATTGCTTACAATCCTTTGGGGGCCCATTATGCCCAATGTCCAGAGAAATGGATAGCTTGGTATCCTCCTCAAGAGGTGTTTGTGAAATTAAATGTGGATGACAGCTCTCTTGGCAACCCTGGGGGCATTGGATTTGGTGGCATCATTTGTGATGAGCAAGGGCGCTAGCTTGTTAGTTTTTTGGGTTTTCTTAGTCATACTACAAATATGATTGCTAAACTACAAGCTATTTGTCATGGTTTAATCCTAGCTTGGGATCGCGGTTACCGTAAGCGTACAGTGGAAACAGTTCATCTCATTAATCAATCTTACCTTTCCTCTCATTCTTGCTTTGGTTTGATTAGGGATATTCAACACTTGTTTGCTCATAATTGGCATTGTTCATTAGCTCATGTGTTTCGTGAAGGTAATCAATGTGTTGATTCTTTGGCTTGACTAGGGTCGTCGAATTCTCAGCATCTGATTATTTGGGATAATCCGATCCCCAGGATGAGGCTTTTCTTGCAGAATGATCAGTGTTCAATTGCCTTTTTAAGGCATTAGCCGTGGATCCTTTGTATCCATATCCTTTTCACCCAAAAAAAAACTTTTTGCTTTATCCACCACATTTCTGTCAGTTGGGTGATAGGAATTCATTGTTACATATTTAAGTTATAATCCTTAATATAATTCACGGCTCGCTGATTTTTTTTATTTTGCATTTACAAAGATGTGTATTTATGAGATTATTCCCTTTTGTATTTTAGTGAAAACAACGTAATCCTAAATATCCACTTTTTTGGTCAATTTTTGAACCAAATTACAGAAAATGGCTATGGTTTGTTATTTGACTTGACTTATTTTGTTAATCTAACTTAATCATATATATTTATTAGAAATGCCAACATATCATTAAGAATTAATAGAAACCAAAATTTGATTCTACATGTTTAGAGTGATGTAGAAGTCCTCACCAAGAAATATTTGTACGTTATAATTCTTTTCACTTAGGAAATTTTTTATTTATGGTTAATTAGTTTAATCTTTTCATAATCTTCACTTAAGTCTTAAAACTTTTTTTTTCATTAGTTACTTTTTTGTCAAAATTTAACATAAAATTTCAAGGCATGATCTTTATATGATAGTTATAATGATGCTTAAGAAATTAAAACTTATTTAAACCACCAAAATAAAGACATATAAGTCAATTGAAAAGATTTAGTAAGTCAAACTATAACAGAAACCACATTTAGCTATTAAAAAACTAGTCACTAAAAGTCTAAAAATCATCGCTAATAGTAATTAGCGACGATTTATTTTCATCACCAAATCTCTGTAGCCGAAAACTATAGGCAACGTTTTTCTCTTATCGTCGCTAATAGTTTTTCCTTTCATAGAGAAAATTATTAATGATGTTTTAGGAAATCGTCACCAATATATTTTGACTACACTTATGTTTCGTATCTAAAAATTATTAGCTAAGTTTTCGAAAACGTAGCCAAAAGTTTAGCTACATTTCAAAAACGTAGCTAAATATTTTTAGCTATGTTTTTGAAAACGCAACCAAAATTTTTTAGCTATGTTTTTTAACTATGTTTTTGAAAGTGTAACTGAATATTTTTAACTATGTTTTGTAAAATATAGTCAAATTGTTAATATATGTTTTAACGAAATATTATGCCATGTTAATGATAATTATTTGTGGCACTTTTAATTTATATCACTATATATAATATTTAGATTTTTCATTGTTAATTTATTATACAAAAATAATTGATAATTTGAAGCATGGTATATAAAAAGTAAAATACCATTAAAGTATATAAACAAAAAGAATATTTTTCATGTACAAGATTTTAATTACAACTTTAACAATTTTATAGACAAAATAATAAAAGACCAGTTTACATAGGATAATTACTCTTTAGTCTGATAAACCTATCAAGAAATAAGAAATGTTAATCTTTGATCTTGAATAATATGATTAAAGCACATTACTCTCTGCTTCTTCAAGAATGAGGGTTGTAGTTGTCTTTCCAAACAGATCAGTGTTCTCTTAGAAAGGAGACTTTGTGAAGTGTGTTTCCCTTTAGAAATCGAGTGTCAAAAATTCATTTGTTTTCATAATACACTCAAAAGTGACCTATAACTAAAAGTTCCATTAGAAAATAAATAGCAAAGGACTTATGGTTAATCAAATTTAGAGCCTCAAGATATGATGAAATAAAAAGCATAGAATAGCCTTTCTTAATTCTGTGAGTCACATTATCAAGATTATATCAAAATGCAACCAAAATCAACAACTTAAAATGTGAGCATACTATTTAAATGTGATACCATTGCAAATATGGCTTTCACAATGAACATAAGGCAATATTTTTTTGGATTATGCAGAGGAAACTCAAAATGTCAAGAAAGATAATATCAGCTGACTTGGAGGACCAATGCATATCACCCAATAAAAATCTATACAAGCATGGACTCATCGGTCCTCACCACATTTAATTCACTATGAGATTACAAAGAACTTTATAAGTCATGCATTTATGACACATTACATCATATTGTCGTTCACACTTCAAAGTACTTGATCTAACTGCAGGTGCACCATGAGATAATAATGTCACCATATGATGCATCTGGCTTAGAGAACTAAATAACTAATAACAACTAATTTTTTGAAAAAATAAAACAGAAGCTAGCAATTCCTTCTCTTCTTTGTTTTAAAATTTTGCTAATTTTTAGAAACTAAGAATATTTTTTGTACAATACGCTAGTATAGTCATCAATTAAAAGAAAACATGCTAATTGCAAGATTGCTACTTTAAGAACCAATATTTCCTACTTATAATAAACAAAAAGCAAAGAGGTCTCACATTAGAAAAAGAAGTAATGAAAAACACACTAAAATCATGAAATCCAGGATTTTCGTTGACTGCACCAAACCCCATAAGGTAAATTTAAAGTAAAAGGTTATAGTGGAAGAAGTAAATATTTAGTACCAATTGTAGTGAAACATTTCTTCCAAACATGTAACATCCCATCACTGATGGGAATGGTATTTTGGTAAATTGGGACAGGTTAGGAATGTTTAAATATATCTCGGCATGCACATGCATCTTATAGCCTCTATATTTATATGAATGATAATTTTTGC
>JAOSBK010000006.1:26073758-26084676 GCA_027568895.1 Erythroxylum shatona | reverse complement strand
AGGCGGCGGGCGTCCACACGCGTCAGGACAATATTAATTAATGGGTTACGCGGTGGGTAATCCATCGGTACCTGGACCTGGGGTGGGTAATCCATCCGGGTCCAACACGAAATTCCTTTAGGGGAGGAGAGTTGTTAGGCCCCAAATTATTTTAAAATTATTTATTATTTATTTGTTTATTTCATTTTATTTTCTTAGAATTGAGTCCATTAATTTAATGGGCATAGGTAGAAATTAGAATTTTGGATAGAAAGACTAGAATTAAGTTAGAATTAGTATGGTGTTTAATAGACATAAGGGGCAAAATGGACATTTGAGTGAACAAATGAGGATAAAAGTGGAAAAGACTAATAAAATGTAGTCTTGAATTAATGAAGAGAAGAAAGATTGTGGGAGTGAGAAGAGAAGAAGAGAAAATGTGAAATAGAAGAAAGAAGAAGAAATCATGGGAAGCTAGGGAAAGAAGAGAGAAAAACGTGGAGGAAGAAGAAGGAAGGAGATTTGGCTAAGGATTAAGGTAAGTTTTATCTTTCTTTCTTGCTTAGGTGTAAGAAGAAGTAAAGAAATTTGTTTATGTGGGAATGTTGAAAGAAGAAGAGAAACCCCTTCTTGATTTTTCATGGATTTGAACTAGGTTTTTGTTTTTCTAACCTAGATAAACTATGGGTAAGTTAAGGCTAAGCCCAATTTAGCAATTATTTCATTTTTTCAATTTTTGAAGCTTTATAAATTTCTATTGGAATGTTGCGTTGAATGAGAACTTGGTTGTTTAAAGGAAACCAAGGAACACCAATCAAAAAATAAGAGGAAAGGCAACCTTGAACTTGGATTTTACAAACAACTTAGGTGGCTAATATGTTTACGGTTATTGTGTAAATGGGCAATTTGCTTATATGTGTGTATATGTTTAATTAATTAGATTTGAATTATTGTGAATGTGGGAAAAATGCATTATGATGTTTTTTATGTCATGCTTTGAAAGACGTATGACATTTTGATATGATCGAAGAAGAAAAGTATAAGAAGCCTGAGAATATGAATATGTGATTGATTGAATTGAGCATAGAATTGCTTGTTTTTAGGCAAGAGAGAAAACGTTTCGTTAGTCACATGTATGTTTACCTAAAGCCTTCTCCTGGCTACCTGCTTGTGGTTTATGAGATCCAAAGAATGGACTCATTTTGTTCATAGTGAAAGTTTCGATTTCTCCGTTTCATTCCACTAAACTCTCGAACCATTTGTTTTTACACTTGCATTTTGATTTGTCATGTTATGATGTATGATTGAGTGTCCAGCTTTGATGATTATGATATGTTCTATGTGATGACATCTTAAACTATGAGTTGTAAATTAGAACTGTGAATGATGGATTTGCTAGCCAAATTGAGATATAGATGTATATGGATAAATATATGTATATATGTCTAACTGTGTGGCTTGTTGCCAACGACTTTAAACATATTAACCATTGAGCTTTGTAGCTCAACCCACTATTTTCTCATCGAGTGCATAACAAGAAGATCATTGATACTTGCAAGCCAGTTGGACAAACTCTAAGATAGCTACATTTAGTGATTAAGTTAGTTACGTAACTTTTGAGTAGCTTTAGCAGCATATTGAACATGAGTGTCCAGTGCATTTTGTATTTTGAGTTAAGACTTGATGTAGATTTTGATATGTATCTACAGCTTTGTAAACACTTATATTTTGACATTAATGAAATATGATTGCATTTTGGCTCATGACCTTCTATGTTGTACATTGCATTTTTCAAGTCTTTAATAGGGGTAAAATTTGTGTTCTGATTTAGGGAAACAAACTATGTTAATCTAGGGTGAATTCAACAAGGTTATTTTCTTGAAAGTTATAGCTTATCCTTCTAGCTTTCAAACGATATAATGTATGAAATTTTTGGGTATCTAAGTGGAGAGATACGATCATTATAAGTTAGTAACATTGCACATGATATATAAAAGCCTTGATGGCAATTACGAGGAAGCTGGGTGCGATCCCGCACCCTGGGAGTAATCTTAGGTGTAATTATAATGAAAAAGGTGCGACCACACCCTAGAAGTAGCCTCGGGTGTGCTAGCAACAAGGAAAGGTGTGATCACACCTTGTATCTTCACCAATGTTTCACCACCCGAAGGATTTTCCAAATCTAAACATGTTCAATTCTTTTAGCCATAACTTCATTATCCGACCTCCAAATGAAGTAATTCTTAAACCAATAGATTTATAACAGATTCCTCTATCTCTAAATAAAAATTGGTAGCATTTTGTGTTGATTTGGAAAAGATTGATGGAAAGAAATTGTGGGAATTGGTAGGAAGAGCATGAATTGTTTATGAACATACTTTGGCTTTTTATTCATATCTTGATCTATAGAGCTTCGAATGCGATGGTTCTTTTTTCAAATTAAGCTAGAGAGATTGAGATATAATTTTTATGAAGAAGTCAATTTGTTATTTTTGGTGACTGATTAATGTGAGCATGCCAACCTTGTGGGATGCATGTTCAGATGTCACGTAGGATGTCGATCACGTGTCTTATGAGGGCGGGGTGCCCAACACTTATGGTATCATAGCTTAGGTTTTCTTTTAAAGATTCCTAGCCTTAGAATATATAGTGGTATAATTGTCATGATGTGTAATAAATTTTTTGCATTGTGAATTGATTAATTGCATTAATTGACATGCAAATCATGCATACATTTAAGAAATAAGATTAAAATGAAACGTAAGCTAATCGTTAGCATTTTAAATTGAAGGAGTAAGATGCCACCTCATAAAAGGACACGAGGAGTTCTGCAAGGATCTATTGCACCTGACTCCCCACCAAGAGAGGAGAGTACGAATGAGTCTAGAGCCTAGGAGATGCTGAGGCTTCAGTAAGGCACAGTAGTGGGCCCTCTCGATCACAGACGCTGGAGTCTCCTCTTCTGCAAGAGCAAGCGCCTACTCCCTTAGATCCTCGATTGTTCTAGGCATTTGTTTAGGCCATAGGTCAAATGCCACAATCTTCTACTCCAGCCCCAGCTAAGAAGGGAAAATAGTTTGATAAACTCAGGAAGTATGGGCCAATGGACTTCTACCGATCCAGACGAAGCTGAGACTTAGCTGAGGAAGACAGAAAGGGTATTGTAGCAAATGGATTGTGAAGATGATGAGAAGGTTGACGATGCTGCAAGTCTTCTATAAGGAGATGCTCAACATTGGTGGAAAGTTGTGCCAGGGAGTTAGATGAAACCACCGTTGTTGGCATGGAAGGACATCCTAACTGCGTATAGGAAGAAGTATCTATCTGAGGTGTATATTCAGCAGAAGCAGAGGAAATTTTTGAGTCTCACCCAGAAGGAGATGATAGTAAGTGAGTATGAGCGTAGATTTACATAACTGTCTAGATATGCAGCTGAGATGATGATGAATGAAGCGGCTAAATGTCATAGGTTTGAATCGGGATTGCATTTGGCCACTAGAGAAAAAGTGGTGGCGCAGAATTTTCGTGATTTTCAACAGCTGGTTGAAGCAACACTAAGGGTTAAGAATATGGAAAACATCAAGAGTTCTGTAAACAAAAAGAGCAAAGGGAGAGAGCAATTGTGGAGGGGAGGTGGTAATCCTATGTTAGAAAGGAGAGTCAAAACTTTCCATGCACAGTCTAAGCAGAGGAGTAATGGTGTAAGCAGGTCTAGACAAATAAGACCTATTTCCTATCAAGCCTCAACAGCTGGAGGCAGCAGAAGGGGAGATGGGGATAAGCCACCCATTCCCAAATGTGATCACTGTAGGAAGTTTCATAAAGGGGAATGTTATCAGTTGACAAGAGCTTTCTTCAACTGTGGAGAGAAATGGCACATGACTAGAAAGTGCCTGTAGTATGCAAAAAGAGAGGGAACTCAGATGCAAGTTTCAAAAAGGGTTGGGACTGTGGGACATAAGACTACAACTGAGGTGGGCAGTTCTGATGCAGCTAAGAAAGTGAATCCTCTAAGAAGACTGAGGGGGCAAGCACCAACTAGAGTGTTTGCAATGACACAGGTGGATGCAAAAACTGCTCCGAAAGTTGTGAGACGTGAAGGTTAATGGAGGGAAATTAGAAAATATTCCTGTATTCATGAAATTCCCGGATGTCTTTCTAGAGGAATTACCAGGACTACCACCCCTTAAGGAAATTGAGTTTCCTATTGAGCTTCTTCTAGGTACTACACTAATCTAAATTTCACCTTACCGAATGGCTCTGATGAAGTTGAAGGAGCTTAAGGAGCAGTTAGAAGATTTGTCGAAAAAAGGGTATATTAGGCCTAACTCTTCACCTTGGGGAGATTCGGTCTTTTTTGTGAAGAAGAAAGATGGATCGTTGAGAATGTGTGTACATTACCAAAAGCTCAATCTTGTCACTATCAAGAATAGATATCCGTTCCTACACATAGATTATTTGTTTGATCAATTGCAAGGGCCAAGGGTTTTTTCTAAGATAGATTTGATATCAGGTTACCCTTAGTTGAGGATAAAGGAGTCCGATGTGTCAAAAACTTCTTTTAGAACACAGTATGGGCATTTTAAGTTTTTAGTTATGCCTTTTGGATTAACGAATGCACTTGTAACCTTCATGGAATTAATGAATAGAGTCTTCAAGCCTTTCTTAGACTGATTTTTCATAGTCTTTATTGATGACATATTGGTTTATTCCAAGAGTGATAAGGAGCATGAGGAACATTTATGGATTGCCTTGGAGACAATAAGGAAGAGAGAGTTGTATGCCATATTCGATAAATGCAAATTTTGGCTAGGGGAAGTGGTGTTTCTTAGACATGTAATTTCAAAAAAAGGATTACATGTAGATTCGAGGAAAATAGAAGCGATTGTGAAATGGGAAGCATCTAAGAATATAGCATAAGTGAGGAGTTTCTTGGGTCCAGTTAGCTATTACAGAAAATTTATAAAGGGATTTTCTTTGATAGCAACCCCACTTGCCAAATTGACGAGGAAGAATCAGAAGTTTTTATGGACAGAAGATTGTTAGAGGAGCTTTGTGGAATTGAAGAATATGCTCACAATTGCACCAATTTGACCTTGCCTTCTAGTAGGGATGGATATATAGTATACAGTGATGCCTTGAGAAAGGGATTAGGGTGTGTGTTAATGTAAGGAGATAAAGTGATTGCCTATGCTTATAGGCAGTTGAAACCTTATGAGATGAATTATCCTATGCTTGACTTAGAGTTAGCTGTCATAATCTTTGCATTGAAAATATTGAGACACTACTTATATGGAGTCACCACCAAGGTGTTTACAGACCACAAGAGTCTTAAGTATCTGATAAGCTAGAAATAGTTGAATTTGAGACAGAGAAGGTGGTTAGATCTATTAAAGGATTATGACTTGATGATAGAATACCATTCAAGAAAAACTAATGTAGTAGCAAATGCACTGAGTAGGAAATCTACTATGGCTCATGTGGAGACAGTATATCTTCCTTTATTGAAGGAATTAGCCAGACTTAATATGACACTAAAGCAAGCTGAATCCGATTGTATATTTGCTAATTTTAGAATAAGGTCAGTATTGAATAAGAAGATTAAGGAATTGTGGGAGCAAGATGAATATTTGAGCAAGCTCAAAGAAGAGAACAAAAGTGATAAACCCTCTAAAATAGAGATAAGAGAAGATGGATTGATGGTGATAGATTACATATTGTGTATTCCTGATATATTAGAATTGAAGGATGAGATTTTTGATGAGGCACATAATGCACCATATGCAATGCACCCGGGGAGTACGAGAATGTATAGAGATTTAAAAGAGCACTTTTGGTGGAGAGGAACGAAGAAAGATGTTGCAGAGTATGCTAGAAAATGCTTAGTGTGTCAGTACGTTAAAGTAGAACACTAAGCACCTATCGGTAAACTTAAACCTTTGTCAATTCTTGAATGAAATGGGAAAAGATTACGATGGATTTATTGATGGGATTGCCAAGAACTAGCTGGAAGCATGATACAATATAGTTGATTGTTAATAGGCTAACCAAGTCAGCACATTTCTTGCCAATTAAATAGACAGATTCTTTGAATACTTTGGCCAAGAAATATGTTAATGAAATAATCAGATTTTATGGGATTCCAAGCTCTATAGTCTCAGACAGAGAACCCAAGTTCACCTCCAGATTCTAGGAAAACTTATAAGAAGCTTTGGGAACTAAGTTAGATTTTAGTATAGCTTACCATCCACAGACTGATGGTCAATTAGAGAGGATGATATGAACATTGGAGACAATGTTGAGAGCTTATGTTACTAACTTCAAAGGCTTATGGGATGATCATCTGCCTTTAATTGAATTCGTTTATAATAATTTCTACCACTCAGGAATTCAAATGGCACCCTTTGAAGCTTTGTATGGTAGGAGGTGTAGAACTCCTATTTGTTGGTTAAGGAAGGTGAAAGGAGGCTTTTAGAGCCTGATTGGTATACGTTACAGTTGACAAGATCAAGTTGGTGAAACAGAGACTCAAAGCAGCTCAAGATAGGATGAAAAGCTATACGGATGCACATAGAAGGTAGATGGAATTTGAAGTTGGGGACAAAGTGTTTCTTAAAACCTCTTCATAGAAGGGAGTCTTAAGATTTGGTAAGAAAGGCAAACTTAGTCCAAGATACATAGGCCCTTATGAGATCATTGAGAAGAATGAGCCTTTAGCCTACAAGTTAGTTTCACCACCAGAGTTATCCAAGATTCACAATATTTTCCATATATTGATGTTGACAAAATATCGATCAGATCCTTCACACATAGTTCAACCTTCAGAGGTTCAACTAAGGGAGGATTTGACTTATGAGGAACAACCAGTGAAGATCCTAGAATCGAAGGAAAAGGTTTTGAGAAACAAGATTGTAAAGCTGGTTAAAGTTATATGGAAGAACCATGCAAAGAAGGAAGCAACATGAGAGCCTTTGGAAGCAATGAAAGAGAAGTATCCACACCTCTTCAATGACTCAAGTAGGAATTTCGAGGACAAAATTCCTTTAGGGGAGGAGAGTTGTTGGGCCATAAATTATTTTAAAATTATTTATTATTTATTTATGATTTTTTGTTTATTTCATTTTATTTTCTTAAAATTAAGCCCATTAATTTAGTGGGCATGGGTAGAAATTAGAATTTTGGATAGAAAGATTAGAATTAGTATGGTGTTTAATAGATATAAAAGGCAAAATGGACATTTGAGTGAACAAATAAGGATAAAAGTGGGAAAGACTAATAAAATGTAGTCTTGAATTAATGAAGATAAGAAAGATCATACGAGTGAGAAAAGAAGAAGAGAAAATGTGAAAGAGAAAAAATAAGAAGAAATCATGGAAGCTAGGGAAAGAAGAGAGAAAAAGGTGGAGGAAGAAGAAGGAAGGAGATTTGGCTAAGGTTTAAGGTAAGTTTTATCTTTCCTTCTTGCTTAGGTAGAAGAAGAAGTAGAGACATGTGTTTACTTGGGAATGTTGAAAGAATAAGAGAAATCCTTTCTTGATTTTTCACGGATTTGAACTAGGTTTTGGTTTTTCTAACCTAGATAGACTATATGTATGTTAAGGCTAAGCCTAATTTAGCAATTATTTCATTTTTGTGATTTTTGAAGCTTTATGAATTTATATAGGAATATTGTGATGAATGAGAAATTGGTTGGTTGAAGGAAACCAAGGAACACCAATCTAATAACAAGAGGAAAGGCAACCTTGAACTTGGATTTTGAAAATGATTTAGGTGGGTAATGTATTTATGGTTATTGTGAAAATAGGCAATTTGCTTGTATGTGTGTATATGTTAAATTGATTGGATTTGAATTATTGTGAATGTGGGAAAAGTGCATTATGAGGTTATTTATGTCATGCCTTAAAAGATGGATGACATTTTGATATAATCGAAGAAGAAAAGTATAAGAAGCATGAGAATATGAATATGTGATTGATTGAATTGTGCATAGAATTGTTTGTATTTGGGCAATAGAGAAACCATTTCGTTAGTCACATGTACGTTGACCTAAAGCCTTCTCCCAGCTGCCTGCTTATGACATATGAGATTCGAAGAATGGACTCATTTCATTCATGGTGAAAACTTCAATTTCTCCATTTCGTTCCACGGAACTCTCGAGCCATTTGTTTATGCATTTGCATTTTGATTTGTCATGTTATGTGGTGACATCTTAAACTATGAGTTGTGAATTAGAACTGTGAATGATGGATTTGCTAGCCAAAATGAGATATACATATATATGGATAAATATATGTATAGATGTTTGACTATGTGGCTTGTTGCCAATGGTTAGAAACATATTAGCCACTAAGCTTTGTAGCTCAACCCACTATTTTCTCCTCAGGTGCAGAACGAGAAGATTGTTGATCCTTGCAAGGCAATTGGGCAAAGTCCGAGATAGTTACATTTAGTGATTAAGTTAGTTTGGTAACTTTTGAGTAACTTTAGTAGCATATTGAACATGAGCATCCAATGCATTTTGTATTTTGTGTTAAGCCTTCATGTAGATGTTGATATGTGTCTAAAGCTTTGTAAACTCTTATCTTTTGACGTTAATAAAGTATGATTGCATTTTGGCTCATAACCTTCCAAGTTGTACATTGCATTTTTCAAGTTTTTTATAAGAGTAAAATTTATGTTTGACTTCAAGGAAAAAACTGTGTTAATCTATATCTTTCCAATGATATAAAGTATGAAATTTTTGGATATCGGAGTACAGAGATATGATCATTATAAGTTAGTAATGTTGCACACGATCCTCAGTCATTATCACTGGGAAGCTGGGTGTGATCCCACACCCTGGGAGTAGCCTCAGGTGCAATCATGACAAAGAAAGGTGCATGGAGAATAAAATTTTATTTGCCTCATTTATTGTGAAAGGCCTATTTAGATTATCAGTTTCCTAAGGACTGATTTACTCTTTAAGTATATATTGTAAAAGTTAGATATAAGAAGAATAAGAAGTTGGAGTTTTAAGAGAAAATAAGAAAAACATATGAGCTTGATGAGAATTTTAGCTTAAGTTTAAAATTTTGTTCCACATGAATCAATTATAAAATTGATTATATCGAAATTCCTTTTATTGAGGACTAAGTAATGGAAAGAGGGTTAAGATAATGTTGCAATTGTTTATGTTATTTGAGTGAAGGTGGAAATTAAACTAAGAAGCTTATTAATCTAATTGACTTCTCATCATAATTTTCTTGATTTTATACAATCCTCCTAACCTACTTGTTTATTAGCACGTTTAGCATAGATTAATAATTGTTTCCTGTGGATTTGACCCTTATCATTAGTATAAATCATTTTTAGTATCTAGAGTAAGAAAATTATTTTTAGTGCACCATCTATTTTTTATTCTTCATTCTATAAGTCTATCAATAAAACTTTTATTTCACTATGCTTTCCTTTTAAAAAGTGAACAAAAATTACTATATATTTTTTCTTATTCAATGGGAAAAGATTGAATTACAATTATTTAGGAAAGTTTATTCTTTTTCCAACAAGAACTAATGCCTCTCTTAATCATTAACTCAATACAAAAGAAATTATACAATAAAAATAACACAAACCATAATTTTTTTATGTTTCTCAACCAAGTTAAAAATTATGGTTCAATTACACAAACTTTCTTTTAAAAGATTTTGTGATTAATTATCACATTTAATATTCATGATTCATTATCATCTCGATTAGCTGAATTTCACTTGGTTAGCTAAATTTTCTAAAACTCTATGTTTAAAAAACTTAGCCATTTTATAGTTAACTTTCTAAGAAAAACTTCTTGATTCTTTCAAACATACAAAATATTTATTTTACATGTTTAAAAAAAATAGGCTATTTTAATATAAATTTTAATATAAATTTAATTATTTAATTTTTTACCAATATTGAAAATTAAAAAATGTAAAGAAATAATGACTTTCATCTTTATGTATCCTCGTTTGCTTCAATAACTTTATCTTTAAGGATTCAATTTAGAGATATTTTTAGTTTCTTATGTAATTCTATTGTTGTTTTTCTTAAGTAACTTTAATCATAACTTCTATAAAATAATATTAATAAAAATTATTTCCTTTAATATGAAAAAATTTAATTACATAATAGTATAATATTTTTATATCAAAATCAGAGATTAGAAACTTACTCGGTTAAAAAACTTTTGCTTTTTTTAGGATAACAAAATATATAATATTTAAATAATAAAAATAATGCAATCTTTATCATTGCTTTGATTTTGAAAGTTAAAAAAGGACTTCTGCTTTATTTATGCCTTATTAGTTAACTTTAAAAATGAATAGACTAAATAGTAAGCAGAAGAGATAATTTGCATGATGACTATCTTAAGGTTTCAAAATGTGTTCCTTATCAAGAATGTTGAAAGTTCTGCCAAGATAAATATGCTAAAATATATTCAAGGTCAATTGATGAATTGTCAATATACAATTGCAAAAGAAATTATGTCTCAAAGTTAATATTTCATAAAACTCATATCATGTAAATCATAATACATCTAGTTGAGAGTATTGAGTTGTTCTCTTTAATGATAGTTCTTTAATTAAAAATGAGATTGTGAGTTACTTATGAAGTCTTTAACAAATTGTTTGGTTCATCCAACTATAGAAATTTTCTTGACAAAGACGAGTACCTAGTGAGGATTTCCCTAATGTATCACTAAGAAGCGCAAGCAAAAGTTTTACACATGAATCAAATATTCCTCGTGAGTATACATTAGGGATGGCTTTTAGGGAACAAAATTCAAAGAAGCTGTGGCAAACTATGTAGTTATTGTTGGGCCCTTGAAAATTTTTTTTATTAAGCAAGCCCAAATTATTTTGAAGTATTGTCTAAATTATTTTGAGACTTTTAGCTCTAAGAAATGGAAATTAAATGCATAAGA
>JAOSBK010000006.1:26040471-26051429 GCA_027568895.1 Erythroxylum shatona | reverse complement strand
ACCCAAATAAACATTTAACATCACTAATTTCCTCATTTAATAGTTCTGACGTCCAATCAAAGTTCGGGGTCCAACATCTAATGCCTTTACGCACATCTCAAAATGTTATGTAAGGCTAACATCTTTGGGCAGAATAACCAAACATAAAATTAGAAACATCCGCTAACATGTAAGTAGAACAATTCAAAATACTGACTTAAAAGGCCATTTCGGTAACTACATTCTCATTAGCACTCAAAAAGTCCACAAACATAAGGGATACATCTTTATGTTATCCTCACATTCTTTATAGGCATATAGTTTATGACAATGTAACATCAATAAATGCAAAAATATGAAATCACAGTCTCATTGTCACATACTCATGTCGAAGATATTCTCAGAAAACTTCATTTCAGACTTTTGTAAAATAGTAATCTCAGTGGAGTGACTATCATGCGTCACCAAATACTAAATTGCCTCCCGAGACACAAAAACCTCATGTATCTCACTTATGGCAAGTTCATTGCATGAAAATTTACTCAAAAATGACTTTAGAATGTCTCAATTCCTTTTCCGATCGACTATCATACGATCTCAAACACTGAACATGAGACCTGAGAGATAAGAACCTCATGTATCTCCCTCATATGATGTCCGAAGCATGAAAATTTATTAGAACTTAGATTCAGAATACCTTAATCCCTTTTTCTAGAGTTAAACTTTAATTTATTACTAAAGTAATAAATCCAAAAAATGGAAAAAAATTACTTTATAAAATTTTCGGACTTGAAAACTAACCCAAAACACCCTAGGGTACTCTTACGAGAAATTTGGAATTTTTATGTTTTTTTTGAAAATTACTGTAGTAGAGTCCGTACGGCTGACGTAGGGCACCATGGTAGTGCGCATGTGTGGTGCGGCGTATGGCGCATGTGCATCACGTGTGACTACTGTAAGGCTCGTGCATTGCACGCACCACCACGTGTACCCCGATCTGGCTTGGCACGTAGATAGTCCGGATGGGTGTGTGCGGGCACGCGCCCACCGCCCCACACTGGTGTGGCGAGGTCAAGAGTAGCACGTGTGCTATACACGCGCCACACGTCCGTCGTGACGCAAAGTGATTGACTCGTGCAACGCACGTGCCAATCGTAAGCACGCTCTCCCGCGTACTATAGCACAGTTGGGAACGTGCACTGCACGCACCAACGTCTCCATCGTCATCCAGAGGAAATTTCTGGTATCCCAGAATCCCATTTTTTGCTCCATTCAGCCCGTTTTTGACCCATTTTTTTATAGCTAGCCTTAAGTATATCACTTTTACGTAATTATATGTATAAAAAATTGAAAAGCGATTCAAAAATGGAGAAAAATTGAATGAGATGAAAAATTAAAAAACCTTCATTTTTGGCAATCCGATCACATAACCGCTTTGATACCGTATATAATACATAGTATAGATCTTTTTTCGTACCCCGGATATACATGAAAGGATTAAAAATAAAGGTAATGCGGAACACCTAATTTCAGTTTCATCTCTGATTTTGATGCCGATTCTGAGCTCCAAATGATCACAAACCTCCTGGGACTTTTACAAAAAAGTGCTCTACGGGACATAGGATAGGTCTTTCTAAAGTTTTCTCAATATGTAAGCTCTCTTAATGGGTCAAAGATTCCTTATACTTGCAGTTGATATGAACAATTGCTGGAGACCTTAACCTTTATATAGTTTTCATATCGGGCTTCCCCATCACAAGGCTGATATGGGTCCGGTCTACACTAATTAGGACTCATTTTTTACTTGGACTTCGACCCATTAATCTAGATCATTTATTGGGCCACTTTATTATCTTTATCTGGATCAAATTACGCAACTTAATCGATAATTTATTTAAAAACCAAAAAATGCAATTAATAGTTGTCCAACTTTATAGGAAAGGACAAAATTGTCCAACATCTTTCTCTTAATGGGACAATTTAAAAGCATCTAGGTATATTATTCATGTAGCACCCCACTCCCACAAGACCCGAACTCCACATCGATGGATGATATCCGAGTCCATGTCCCGCAAGGGTGGCATGCTAGAGCACTCAATCATTCAAATTTCAGTACAAATTCTTTTGAAACCACAAACATAAAGTGAAGAAATCGATAACCAAATCGGCCCACTTTATTTCATAAACATTTTTAATCATAGCAAAACAATCAATACACAACTCATCGAAAATTCACTTTCCACTTGGGCTCATTACAATTATAAAATACTTTAGTTATAACGTCTTTACATTACAACATAAATACATTTGTATACACATTGTGCAAAAGTTTCTAAATAAGTTATTTGATACAAAAATTGCAAAAATTATACAATTCAAGGCAAAAGGAAAAGTACAATGCAGATGCAAACTGATCCCAATCTATATCTTTTACTTGCATTCTGAAGTAAGTATACTCCCGTTTGCTTAACAGTATATTCTTCTGAGTCCTGAAAAATATTTGCAAACTTTGGGTGAGTTTTGTGAACTCAATGAGTGACCATCATTGATGGCTCACCCAGTCACATAACAAATAATCATATTCACAACATTTCACACTTCACATTCAATAGATATAATCACTCATATTATGCATATGCGGTGCACATGAAACCCACTTTCCATTTGTTATTTTGTTGTGACCGAGTGCCTAAGCTATCCCACGTAGGGCTCATTAATAACTGTCCCTTATCCGCTTGGGAGATACAGGGCTCATTAAACATTGAGCCTGAAGCTCTGATTAGCTTTTGAGCTCGAAGCTCATTTTCACTCATTAAGCTTTAAGCTCTGATTGGTGGCTATTTTGGTCACAACAGTCATTATGTTTCATGCATTCATAAAATGAAATGCATCAGTCATATTTGCATAATCTCAATCAATCACTTTCCCATATTATTAGACCTTAGTCTAGCATTCAACATTAAGTTGAGAATTCACACTTTCATTCATATGCAAATGCACTTTCAGAACACATTTAACAATCCAATTGCATACACTTAGTTCATCCAATTCACGTTCAATGAGCACTTCAATATTTCATTCATACATCACATTCATCGGACCTTCTGTCCGGAAACCAACACAATCAATCACATTCATATAATGATTCAGTAGTCAATTAATACAAAATTCAAATGACAAATAATAAAGTGAGGCTATCTCGGTCTACTCACAGTATGCTCCAGATTAGCATTTGCTTCTAAATTCTGGAAATGCCTGAATGCAGACTTCTAACTTAGTTTAGCTTCAATTTCTTCAAAATCTTCAAGAATACCAAAAATCCCTAACTCCCCATACAACCCACAATCATCATCTTCCAAAGGTGGTAGGGATAGGTTTATGGTGAGAATGAAAGAGAGAGCAAGGTGAAAGGGAAGCAAGTAAGAGATGAGAGAGCTAGGTTTAGTGTTGGTGGAGATTGGCAACAAAATGACATAAAGAAGGAGAGAACCCACGAAGAGAAAGAAGAGAGCAAGACCTAAAACACTAAATGGTCTTCCAAATTAAAGCTTCATGACATACAAGCAAAATGGCCTTTGAAAATTTAAAAAATAGTGGGTTTTAAGACATGGCTTGGCAAGTGACACTTGTCACTTGCCACATGTCCAATTTCCATGAATGCAATTATGTTTCTCTTATTTAACTAACCCATTCAAACCTAATTTCTATTCCAATTATCCCCCAATTTTCAATGACACTTGTCAATAATTCTTAAAGTCATTTATAAAAAATTTCATTGCTATTTGAAAATAAATTCTACTACCATTTATCATTTGTCTTGCCACTTGGCATTTTTCCTAGTCCAAAAATTACCCCAAATTTTCAGAAAATTTCGAAAAATTCTCCAAAAATTCTAAATCAACAATTACACTCTCCAAATCAATTTTTGATACAAACAAACCACAACTCTCAATAACAATCACATTTATTAATAATTATACTCGGAATGTGAATGAATGCATGTACAATTTTTTTCATGTGCAAAAATTTCACTATTCACATGCATGTGTATGACACATTATGCATGAGCATAAAAATGCTTTTTCTAAGCTCTCATAGGTCACTCATAATTACTATTTTAACCTTCTCGTAGGTAACAGGATATTACACAAATGGACAATTGCTTCTAGCTAATGAGGTAATAAACGTTCTTTTTCGTTAGGTAGTTATGGTGACGAATGAAAATTTCAACATCATTAATGTGCCCGCATCAGGGATCTTATGGAGGGTCTGGCACGACAAAATTCTTCAAATCAGTGGACTTTTTATTGTTGTTCCTATCTTTCTTTAAAGACCTTATTATTGCATTTTGTTAGTAAGCGCTCATTAAATGAGAGAACCCTTCGATCTCTTTTGTACACAAATGTGTGATTAAATTTTCTACTTATTTATTGAATGCAACATTCCTCAATATATAAGGGAAAAGAAACAACAAATAGGAAAAATGGACTAGTCTTATCAAGAATATCCTAACAAACTTATTTGAATTCAAAATAAACTAAAAATTCAAACTCACAGAAAATCTTAACTGTTGTGAACTTCTTTGACTCAATCAGCCAGTTGTTGATCTTCAGCTGAATCCTCATTCTGCCTCTTAATTTGCCTCTGACTCCTACTCCTTGTCTAATATGTTCGAACCACAAAAGCGTCTATAACATCACTCCCTTCTTGAAAATTGAGCTTGTCGTCAAGCTCGAAAGTAGGATAGGCAGCGCGAAAATCAACCAAGGACTCCTAAGTGGCGTCCTCAGCAGGAAATTCAAGCCACTAGACCAGAAGTTCAAGTGTCCCCCTATTCAAACAAAAACGTACAATTTGATGAGTGGTGGGTACCACCTTGCCATTATAGAACTAAGGAAGGGATAAAGGGGTTGAAGGGGCTAGAAATTTGTAAGGTTTAGGTAAGGAAACATGAAAAACATCATTAATCCTACTATCTAAAGGAAGCTCCAAGCGATAAGCTACCTCACCAATATGAGCCAAAACTTTATAGGGATCATAAAATTTAGTAGAAAACTTGTTGCTATGCTTCCGATCTATCAATAATTGGCGATAAGGTTGGAGATGCAACCACATTAAATCACCAGGTTCAAATATAACATCATGATGACCCCTGCTATAGACTTTCTTCATTTGTTATTGAGCTTGTTACAGACCTACTATCCCGGGAACATAAGACAACAAATGAGGATGATCATGGCCATAGGCCACCTTGAATGATGTCTCTAGTAAGGATGAATGAAAAGAAGTATTATAGCAATATTCCACCCAAAGAATCCAATCCACCCACTTCTTTAGGTAATCACCGACCAAACATCGTAGATACATTTCCATTATTTGATTAACAACCTCTACTTGCCCATCCGATTAAGGATGATAGGCTAAAGAGAAAGCTAATTTGGTCCTACAAAGTTTAAAAGCTCCTTAAAAAATTACTAGTAAAAACAACATCTTTGTCACTTACAATAGAGGTTGCAAGGCCATGTAATCTGAATATTTGTTCAAAAGAGAATAAGCAATACTAGTGGCTAAATAAGGGTGACTAAGGAAATTTGGAAAATCTGTCAACAACAACAAAGAGTACAAATTTCTCATAAGCTTTTGACAATCCCTAGATAAAATCCATAGAAATGTCACTCCAAATTTGTGAGAGTGTATAGGAAGCGGATGTAAGAGCCCTACAGGATGTAAATTAGCTACCTTATGCTTTTAGCAAATAGAGCAGCCCTCCATATACTCCCTGATAGCTGACTTCATTCCCCTAAAAAAATCAACTTTAATTCTGCATAATGTTTTCTGAACTCCTTCGTGAGTTAGATCATGAATTCCTGAAATAATAAAAGGAATTGGAGGAGGAGTAGGTAGTAAGAACACTTTACCATGATATAGCAACAAGCCCTCTCAAATGGACTAACTTTCTTTAACCTATCCTTGCCCTACATGCTACCAAATCCATTAGAGGGAATCTGTAAATTTCTATTTGTTCGGATAACATCAAAAAGAAGAATATGGGGCTAGGAGATAGCACATAATAGTCCTATTTCTTCATCTCGCCTAGATAAAGAATTTGATCCTTAATTAAGCTAACTTGCATTGTACTCCACCTGAAAATCAAATCCCATCAACTTGTTGGACCAATGTTGTAACATACCACTCTATAGAGCATACGCCTGAATATCTAGAGGATATTCAAGAACATACCCTATGAGAATGGCAAGTTAGAATATGGCATCACACATATTCTAACGTGCCATATTCTATCCAATTGTAGCAATTAATTCCAAATGATTAGTTACAATCTATCAAACCAAAATTTAAGACATAAATAATAGACAATTATATCGGAATCATTTTAAATCTTTTATACCCCAAAATGTCAATTGAGTGCATATACTATCTTTACAATGTTTCCAAAATCATGATTCATATGTATATGCTTATAGTATGCATATGAATGAATGCATTTTATAAATTCTCAATGATATTACTCATATATTACTCATGTGACTCAATAGTCTGAGACTCTAATCCTCAATATGGAAACAGGCTATTACAAATGTTAATGAGGAAAGATTGTTAACCACTGCTCCATCAAAGACTTAAGGTTATAGTGGTCAATTTTGATGGTACATGAGCACCCCCATAGGTAAGGCCTCTAGTGCCAAACCGCCTTAACTAGTCCGATGAGTTCCCTCTCATAAATAGGTAATTTTAGGTGTCGATCATCAAAGTTTCTGCTAAAAAATGCTATAGGATGTCCTCACTACTGCAAGATTGTGCCAATTCCTCCATTTGAAGCATGACACTCCACAATGAACTCAACATCAAAATTCAATAACTGTAGTACTGGGGCTACCTTTAATTGCTCAAAATATTAGGTTACCTCATTGGTCCATTAGAAGGAACTCTTGCGAAGAAGGTTAGTAAGGGGGCTACAAAGACTCGATAATCTCGAATAAACTACCTGTAGTAACCTGCCAAACTAAGGAAGGCCCGAACACCTTTAACCTGCTGAGGTTGAGGTCACTCCATTACTGCTTTTATTTTGCTCACATCTGCTAAAACTCTTGCACTATTAATCACATGTCCAAGATAGGCTACTTGGGTCTCAAAAGAACATTTAGACCTTTTCAAGAAGAGATGGTGATTTGTATCTCAATTCCTTTATTGCTTTTTAGTTTTCGTTTTTTAGATGTTATCCATTGCATATTCATGCTTAAGATTTTTAACCTTTTCTTCCCTTCACTCATTTTCATTTGGACATGTAGGTTTTGACATTAAGCAACTACTTTTAGGTTTTCTTCCTTTAATTTACCTTCCTTTTTTATTCCTAGCAACTGTGGACTTATACTTTTTTAACGTTATTTTACTTCTTCATGTTTTCAAATCACCTTTTGTCTTAAAGCTCATTTAATGTTTAGCTCTTGTCTTATTTGGTGGGTGGCTTTCTACAATTGTAGAGTTCGATGGAAGGAACATCAGCAGTGCTTTTATGGGGGATATTGCAGGTGTTGCTTCAATGTACATTCCGTGTCATGCTTCTCTAATATGCTATAAAAAACATTACAGAGAGTGCACCATTGCATCAAAGCCTCTTCTAAAAGTTTTAGATGACTTGCCTATTAGAAATGCTGACAAGGAGAGAGTTGATATAACATTCTCATAGTATTTTGAGCACTTGACATTGTTGGGGAACAGAGGGAAAAAGACAAATGAAATAGGCGAGTAATTAAAGATACTACACAAACTACTTGTCTTTTTCCTCAAATAAAACCATAAGTTTAACTGCTTAAATAGAAATCAATTATACCAACTATGATGCTGTTAAATGGCCCACATAAATCACTATTTACTTAACATAAAATAAACATGCTATTTGACTAAGAATTTATGAAATCCACGAAACCCACTAACAACTAACTAAAAATTTTGAAGCATTTGCCAACACTCTCCTTTGCTTCAAAATTTCATGAATGGAGTACTTCTTTACCAATGTAATACACTTCTCATCACCATCTCCAAATTTGTTTATGCACATTATCATCAATTTATAGATATTGGAGCATATCTCTCCTTGGTGCACTTCTCACCAAAAACTCTAAAGACTTGTGCCACTTGTGCTATGTTTGTTTCTTCATTTTAAAATCAGAAGTCTTTTTGTAAATGCCCAAATCTTTTGCATTTGAAGCACTGCAGTTTTCTTTTGTGCCAACAATCCTTCTTTTCAAGCCGTGGTTATCATAATTTGCACACTGGAGAATTTTACTTTTACCCTTTCACTACAAGAAAACAACACAGTCCGTGACATTTTATTGATAAAATGTCACTGAATGTGAAGACTTTTTGTGACGTTTAAAAAATGTCACGAAAAGTTCAAATTTCCATGACGTTTTATGAAAACATCACAGATTTGTAACACTTTTTGCGACATTTTTTAATTAAAACGTCACAAAAAACTGTGATGTTTTGTTGAATAAAATAAAATGTTGTTGTTGGCATTTGTCTTTTGTTAGTAACGTTTTCTTCTCACGCCTTTGTTTCCCACCATTTTGCTGGTTTCTTCTTTGACATTTCTTCATCTCTGGTTTCTTCTCTCTACCTTCTTCCCACCCAAAATTGGTTTCTTCTCTCTGCCTTCGTCTCTCTGCAATAAGCGAAATGCAACACAAGGTTTACGCCACCCAGGCTCTGTATTTCGCTTTGTTGGTGGCCGCCATATTTTGTCGTCATCATTAGAGCCCTTGATTCTCGGGTTTTCTTTTGCAAGGTATTGTTCCCTTTGTTGAGTAGTTTTTTATTTCTTTGTTTCGTATCTTATCTTTCTACTTGTGCTTGCATTTTCTTATCTCAGAACGATTATGTAACTTAGGGATTCATATCAATCTGTTTGGTTTTAAAATTTCAAAGAAAATTTTAGGTTTTATTTTATTGTATCACAGTATTGATGAGATTAGAGAAGTGTTGGTTTTATTCCTCAACTGTATTATCAATTCTACCATTGCACTACCTAGTGCTTCCTGAGCTTAGACGTTCCTCCACCTTCATATTGAGTTAAATTGCAGAAAATTAGTTTCGTTAACTACTTTCCAAAAACATGTATGGGCTATTTTCATTACTTTCCAAGAAGTAGTAACTGTATTCATTCGAGTATACCTCAAATTTAAGCTTCTCATTTTCCTTAACAAGAGTTATGATTATAACGAATTGAATCATAAGAAGCTTTGGTGTTGTTGCATCGACCATAGACACACACAACAAAGTATTTGAGCATGTTTCTGATGCCACTCATACTCTTAGGAAAATTAAGCATCTTTGATTGCTTCGTCACCCTATCATTGTATAAGTAAAACATATCATGCTTCCTCCTTCACGAAGAGAATTCAAAGACATTTATGTATTTTTTGAGCTGTTGGAATCTGACCTTCATGAAGTAATTAAGGCAAATGATGACCTCTATCTTGAACATCACCAATTTTTCCTCTACCAGCTCCTTCGTAACCTTAAATATACTCATTCAGGTTTGACATTTTTTCTTTTGTTTTTGCATTTATGGTTTGAGTGATTCTTTGAATAATTATTTGGACCTTTTGTAGCAAACTTGTTCCATCGAGATCTAAAGCCAAAAAACATCCTTGCTGACTGTAAACTGAAGATTTATGATTTTGGTCTTGCTCGAGTATCTTTTAATGATGCACCATCAGCTATATTTTGGACCGTATGTTTCTCTGTCATGCAAGCCATGAACTTACTTTGATTCCTAATTCCAATTGTTCGGTTCCTTGTCCAATCATTTATTATTTTGGGTTAGTGGGTGATCTTTCAGTAAGTTGCACTAATCAATCCTCCAAAAAAACCACATCTTACTCAATTTTAATTATTTGTTTGTTTATATGAAGGACTATGTGGCAACTAGATGGTACCGAGCTCCCGAACTCTGTGGTTCTTTCTTCTCCAATGTAAGCTGCTTCTATTATTTTATATCTTAGCTTCTTAGTTAAATTACTCTTTTTCCTATTCTAGTTGCTTAAATTGCTTGGAGTGTGCATAAGTATATAACTTCTGTTGGTTCTTAAAATATGATAATAATGTGCAATTGTAGTATCTCATTAGGTTAATTATTTACTGGTTCTTTCATTATTCTCTTGTTATTAAATTCCCTTCTCATGGTTGGCATTAATCACTGCTATAATTACTGACATATATACACAACTCCTCAACTACAGGATCCCTTGTTCATTTTCTTCTTATTATAAATTCTCTTTTTACCATTTCTAGTGACGAATAATTCTGTTATCTTTTCTCAGTACACTCCTGCTATTATAAATTCAAGGTGAATAATTACAACATTCTGTTATCTTTTCTCAGTACACTCCTGCTATTGATATTTGGAGCGTAGGATGCATATTTGCTGAAATGCTTTTTGGAAGACGACTATTTCCTAAAAAAATGTGGTGCACTAGTTGGATCTCATGACTGATTTGCTTGGCACTCCTCCTCCTAAATCAATATCAAGGGTTAGTACCTAATTGTGGTAACTGCTTTTATGGAATTTGAAGGCAAACTGGTTTGAGTATCACCAAGTTGCCTAAATGGTCCTACTGTTTCTAATAACATCTTTACATTTCATATATCACCAACTTATCAACATTATACACTTACTTTGATTACTTCTGACTTTGTTCTTCTTTGCCTTATTCCTCTTTCTCACAAACCTACCAACTTGTTTATTCACAACTCATATTTAAAACAACATGACATGTTCCGATCTAGAATGAAAAGGTGAGAAGGTACCTAGGTTGTAGCGCCCCCTTACCGCAAGGTACCCACCGAGATGCTCGGAGGTCATTCCGGCACATATCCTACGATGAGGGCACGCTACGATCGATCACTACACTCACTTCAAAGGCATGGTATCATTATTCACTTAAAAAGCATCATAA
>JAOSBK010000006.1:26015191-26034029 GCA_027568895.1 Erythroxylum shatona | reverse complement strand
AGAAGACACATGCCTTATGGAGTTAGTGACACCTAGGTGGTGATGAAGCAAGTTTCTGCTGGAAACTTTTCTGTTTTGCTCTTTTTATTCACTTTGCTTTCTTCTCTCCACGAAACCTCCCATCTCCTCTCTAACTTTTGTATTATCAACCTTTGGAAGCTTTGTAAGTTATTTCATCAAGAAATAGTTCTTGTGAGTCTATGTATTATTACCTCATTGATGCTGAAAGTTGCACATTAAACTTAGATATGTGCTGGTTGTTTGGAAGCTTGATTTAGCTGGTTCTTTGAAGTTAAAGAGGTACAGGATTTCTACACTTAATAACATGCATTGTTTGATGTTTGAAATGGAGCAAACATGTACTAAATAAAGAAATAATTGAGGTTAGGTATGTGCTAGAAACTGGTTGGAAAGAGTACATACACAAGACATGTTTCGGTATTTTAGCTATATCATACTCTGTAGGTATCTAAATTGGATAAATTTTAATTCAGATTAAACTTGAAACAGATGCCTACAACTTTCTTGAAGAAGTTAAATTTTAATTCTATCTCAAAGATTTTCAAAATTTGGCATGAAATTGAGTCTTGGCTTAGGCTATAGCACTACCAGGGACAGAAATCATGTCCTATGGTTATTGAATAAAATATATTGATGTAGGCTGAATTAGACTAAGGTATCTTCACCAAAGTTGTATCTTATTCTCTTATCTTTAAATTGGTATAAATTTTGTAATTTTTGGATATTGGAATTGAGAGATATGGGTTGTACAACTTGAATGTATGATCATGCTCTAGCCAAAATTTCAAATGTACACAGTCTGAGGTATTTTGAGCATAGAATAATGAACCAAATTGAATGATCTTGGTATCAATAGAGACTTAAAACATATAGGAACATTTATTTAGAAGAATACTTTGCTTAGAAGCCTCAGTTTCTATGTCAAAATAGCCATCCCAATTGATTGGATGAAAGTGAGGGAGTCTGCTGGAATGTTATGAACTGGAGTATTTTTTATTGAACATGCTTCGGTATTTTGATTATATCTTGAATTTTGGATCTCCAAATGACTTGGTTCTTGATTCAGATTAAACTTGAAGTGATAAAATTACAATCCTGGTTTTAAGAATTTTAAAATCTGATTTTAAGTTGAGTTAAGAATTCTGTTGTAGCTTAAAAACAGTATGAAATCTTTTGTGTATAACTTTCAGTATACAGAACCCAATTGTATGATTTTGGTGTCATTAGAAACCCAAGACAAAGGCAAACAATTGTCTAGAAGAAAGTGTTACTTATACACTCCATTTTCTTGATCTAATGATCATGAAAAGTAGACCAGAAAGTCTGATTTGAAAACAAAGATGGACTATATCAATGAACATGCATTTTATATGATACATTCATACTAATGCTAATTCAGTTAAATGAAAAATGGTAATATGAACTTATGTTTGCTTGTATATAGAAAGGCAAGTAGAGCGATCACTTCTAGATATTGTCAGAACTTCAAAGCAATAAGCGAAAGGGAGTGATTGTGAGTAATCGTAGACGGTCACACCTTACTTTGTTATACTTGTTGAATTTGATTTATGCTGATTGTGTTGTGAATTCCGAGCAATGATTGTCTGAGGTTTTTGATGCATGTTTATATCATTGGAAGTGCTACTTGCATGTAAATGTGATTGACTAATTACTTTGCACATGAAATATCTAAAATGACTTTGTTTTGTTTTAAAACTGTTGAGTCCTAGTTGTGGGTAAATAGGCATGCCTAGAAGGGTCTGTAGGTGCTTCTGTGGCACTTTGGTGTCTAACACTTTGGTGTCTTCTGTTATTGAGACATAAGTCTCTTCTATGATGTGATACCAATTATGGTATCTTCTGCATAAGTCCCGTTACCCACTTCTGTTGACGGATTAACAGTCATTTGATTGTGTATTATGATATATGTTGGATTTTGAAATAAATAAAATGATGTTTTGAACTAAAGGGATTGTGCCTTCTTCGATACTCAGTTCTGTTAATTATGCAACTTTTTTGAAATTTAAATATCTGCTTGTGTTATAACTTGATTCAGTATGATTAATTGTCAAATTATGCATAGTTTAGTTATTACTCACAAGATATATGCTTAGCATGGTGGATTTTTCCCGTATAAGTTCTGAGCAACATTTATAAAGATTGGGACAAGAAAACTGCAACGACCAATAGAGTCTGAGTGTTGTTTTGTAAACAATGTAAAATTTTGGTTTGACTTTTGGCTTGTATCTGATATGTATATGTGAATTTGTTTGTAAGTTTGTAACAATGATACTTCAGTTTGGTTTGGAATTTACAGTGAGTTTGTGTTAAGTACTATGTAATTTAATGCATGTTTGCCTGAATTGTTTACTATATTCATATGCTTTGATTTGTTTGTACTGTTTTGTATGGCATTCACATATCCTTCCAGGGGGTATATGGGTGTTACATGGCTATGAAAAACTATTAGTGATATTTATCTATAGCAAAATCTGGCAAGGAAATATGAGTATATGACATAGACGTTGTTACAACGTTGGTAAGATATGTCAAAGCTCTAAGTAAGAAAATAGATAGTTTGACAATGAATCTTAACTACTATAAGTATTACAGTGTGATTTGTGTGGGTTAGGACATCCAAGTCAAGAATGTCAAGCACTATAGGCCATAGTAAGGCCTAGCATGTGGATCATATAAGGAATGCTCCTAGACCCCATAATAATCCCTATGGCAATACATACAATCTAGGATAGAGGAATCACTCAAATTTCTCTCGAAGAAATTAAGGGCACCGAAGGAACAATCTTATACCATGATTTCAACAAAACCCACCTTAAGAAAAGAATTACCAATTCGGAAGACCTTATGATCAAATTTATTCAAACTTCAAAGGTAAGATTTAAAGCTACTGAAACCTTATTAAAAAATAAATAGACACAACAAGGGAGTTTGCCTAGTAGTACTGAGACAAACCCTAAAGAATGTGTGATGGTAATCACTCTTAAGAGTGGAAAAGAGTTGTAAGTGGAGAACAAGACCCAAAATAAGGAAAAGAGTGACAACAGGAGTTAAGAAAAAGTTAAAGATAAAGAGTGCCTTCTAAAAATCAAGGAATTTTAGCCTTTCATCCCTTACTATGCTAAAGTGAAGAAATATTGTAAAGAACCAAGGGAGGTTCTAATCAACTTTGATGATAACAAAACATAAGTACTACTAAAAAGTTTTAATGTTGTTAATGAGAAGGAATATAAGAATACAAGCTTACTATATCAAAAGATTATGATAGGTAAGATCATGTTTGCAATCTTCAAGATTAAGATCAAGTCAAGAAAAAAAGATCAAGACACATCAAAATTATTTAATATATGGCTTATTGTAAGCTCATCTTAATTGTCTTTGATAATCTAAGAGGCTCACCTTGCACGAACATTTTATTTCTTTCCATAATATGAGTCTTTACATTTATAACAGGCATTGAAGCTTTTAATTTTAATTTAAAGTCTCTTAGTATTTCGAATAATATTTGAGGAACATTTTGAGAAATGTTTTAATCATATTTTGATTGAACAAATTTGTTTTAAGCATTTAAAGTTTTTAAATTCATGTTCTTGGGATGATTGGTCGACATATATAGATTAGTGTTTGACCAGTATGTACACTGGTTGACCAATGTTCCAATGACTAGTGAATTTGGAGCTTTTAATGCATACTGGTAGACTAGTGCATTGAAAGTAGTTGTTATGATGACTGGTTCATAGCTCTAATGAATTTTTTGGGTCTTAAAACAACTATAAATATATGTTTTCTCATTGGTTTTTGTATCAAGAAGATTTGGAATGTACTATACACATGTTTCTAAGTATTTTTTTTCCAATCATTTAAGCATTCATTATCTCATTTTGAGTGTGTGAGCTTTATTTGATTATCAAAGCATCCAAATGAGTTATAAGGTTTAAGATTTTTTGGATTTGAGATCATTGTATTATGTTTGTCAAAAGTGATTTTACTTTGAAGAAAGATTGAGAATGAGGTTTTGCTTTGCCAAAATAAAAAAACTGTATAAAGGATATTTTTTGCCTTAAAAGAAGAACTATAGTGGAAATCCAAGACAAGTCTTAGGAGTGGTTATAGGATTGTTTACTAAACCACTAAAAATCAATTACTTACTCTTTATTTTATTGTTTACAAATATAATTTAATTAATTTAATTTTATTTCTTTTTTGCATTTTTGATAATTTGGAGACACTGTTCTTAAGTTAGCAAAATTTACTTAAAATCTTGAATTTATCCAATTCACCGCCCTTTTGGGTGCTATTAGAGAATCAAGTGGTACCACAGTGGGTCTATATGGCTAGAATTTCATACAAAATCTTATTGTAAAAGTCATAATGACATAATTTGGAGTATTTTTATCCTTTAACCAAGAGGTCAAATTATTAGTAGAGCCCCTTTCTTTAATGAAAATGACTATCTTTATTGGAAAATAAGAATAAAAAATTGTTTATGGCTGAAAATGTAGATTTATAAGAAATTGTTTCCAATAAGCAAGCAAGTTATGTTTATCGCCTTTAGTTTTGGCTATCTTTAGGTGGAGATAAAGGGTTATGAGCAAGCAAGATTAAGGGAAAAGACAATCCAATGATACTCAATCAAGTGAAGAAGCTCAATCTCACTCAACCAAAGGAAGAAGAGCGACTATTCTAGTTTATGCACGTTTATAAGTTGAACCCATATCCCTAAACTAAAGTTGACAATGTAGATCTACTAGAAATTATTTAAAATAGGCCATACATTCCTACTAAAATTATAGATGATAGCAAAGTTCCAAAGTTGAAAGAGGAATGGGATCTCTAAGAAAAGATCAATCTCCCTAAATAGTAAAGCTATCCACATTTTATTTTATTAGGGAGAAATGAATTCAACATAGTATATATGTGTGAAGTAGCTCATGAAGTTTGTCATACACAAGAAGTTACTCATGAAGGAATAAATCAAGTTAAGGAAAGCAAAGTTAGCATGCTATCTTATCCATATGATTGTTCAAAATTAAACATGATGAAAGCATTTTTAACATGTATACTAGAATTATTGATATTATCAATGCTTTTAATGGTCTTGGTAAGACCTACACTAACATTGAAATAGTAAGAAAGTTGCTTAGGTAATTACCAAAAACTTGGGAAGATAAAGTGATGGACATACAAGAAGCTAAAGACCTAACAACTCTACCATTAAAGGAGCTTATTGGATCTCTTCTTATAGATGAAATGAGACTTTAGGAGATGTAAGACAATTTCAATGAAAAAGAACTTAGCATTCAAAGTCAAATCAAGTAATAAGGAAAAGATATAATCTAGTGAAAGTGATGAAGAAGATATTGCTCTAATCACTAGAAAATTCAAAAAATTCTTGAAGAAAAAACTCCTCAATAAGAAAGGAATGGTGGTAAGATGGATTCCAAATGCAAATAAAACAATATTATTTGCTTTGAATGTAGGAAACCTGGACATATGAAGTCTCAATGTCCTCTCCTCAAAGAAAGCAAAATAATGTGAAAGAAATGACAAGAAGAATAAGAGGGAAAAAGGCAAAAAGAAGGCATTCAAGACTTCACCTGGGATGCTACAAGTGACTCTAAAAGTGAACATTTGGAAAGAGATGTATCATGGAAAAATATGATGATGAGGTACTCTTTAACTGTAAATCATATGGTAATGATAATAGTGACATTGATTTGATATATGATGAACTTTTTGAGAGTTTTAAAATTATAAACATAAAAACAAAAGGTTATTTTTCAAACTCAAAGAAGTTTAAAAGAATATAGATATATGCATGAGTGAAAATGAAAAGATATAAAGTGGATAATCATGATTTAGACACTTTAAAGCATAAGAATGAAGAATTGAAGAAGGAAGTTGATTTTCTTAAGGACTCATTGTTCAAGTCTATTAAAGCAAGTGAGAAATTAGAAAACATGTAAATAGCCTATAAAAGGTTTAGTAATAAGCATGGAATTGGATATAGTCATGAGAATGCTTCCAACACCAAAACCACTTTAGTTAAAGGAAAGCATTTATATATTAAAGAACCGATGCTTAGGATGACAAATGAACAAGAAGCATCTACACCTAAACACACACAACACAACCACTATAACTCACATTAAGAGCAAACCTCATGCTTTCTTGTATCATTCACGATCTAGACAGAGAATTCAACACTCTTAAAGAAAAAATAGGTAAAACTTCTATAAAAAAACACATGATAACATACAATCACACTCATACCATACTAGGCCTTACACTAGGCATAATTATATGACACATATTCACACTCCACACAAGCATCATTATAATGAAAGAAATATGTTTCATACATACAATTATGTTATACCTTTTCCAAAGAAAACAATCAAATAACTTATATAAAAAAGAAGTTCTCATGACTCATATGTAAATATAAGAATAAGGAATGCATTCATGCATCAAAGTTATAATGTTCACCATCTTACTATCAAATCATATGACATGGCATGTTATTTTATGGTAAATATAGACATATTGATAATTTATGCTTTTCAAAACAAAGGATGATAAATAAACCTTTTTAAAAATGGGTCGAAAAGAAGAGGAGAATAATAATCAAGGATCTAAGCTCATTTGGGTACTAAAATACATTAATTTGTATATGAATAAATGGTATATGGATAGTAGATAATCAAAGCTTACGACTAGTGATGCATCCTGATTTTCAAATCTTAGAGAAAAAGATGGAAGATTTATTACCTTTGGAGATAATGCCAAGAGTAAGATAATTGGCATTGAAAAATTTGGTAAGAAAGACCATACAATTATTGATAATGTACTCTTAGTGGATGGAGTGAAGCATAACTTGTTAAGTGTGAGCCAATTATGTGTCAAAAGCTACCATAATTGGAAGGAGTTGCATATAAACTTAGAGAAAGGATGACATGAATCCTTTGGATTAGTTTAGATCTAACAGTAAAATTCACAAATTGAATAATTCAATCTTAGGGGTTTTCACCAGTAGAGGTGTCCTTCACGTTTATTATTATTATTATTAATTTCCTTTTATTGAGTTTCTTATTAGTTTCAGTTTTATCATCATCATCATCATCATTATTATTATTTGATTATTAGTATTTGTATTTGTATCTTTATTATTTGTATTAAGTTTTTTCGTATTATTATTATTATTATGATTTGTGATTTATTATTCTTACTTTCTTTTACTTTTTTTTTTGTTAACCTGCATCATTATTTTTTTTGTCACAACAGCATGTACGTCTACTGAAAATAGTCTCTCTACTATGTAGGGGTAAGACTACATACCATCAGACCTCCCTAGACCCCGCTTCAATGCAGGACTTCAAACTAGGTGTAATGGTGATGATGATGATGAGTATTGAGAAAGATCTTAACATAAGATAGGAATTTAATCATTAGATTTCATGATAAAGGTTAATACTTAAGAAATCTTAAGGGGATTCATCACTTAGGTACTAGTTATTTGATATTGATTAATCTTAGTGTTATACGTGCTTTGATTTATTATTTATGTTGAACTTTAGTTTAGTTTAATTAAATCATCATCCCATTTGTCAATTAGATAATAGAAAATCGGTTATTACTAGTACTTGTAGTCTTTGTGGGATTGCTACTCGATATTAACTGATACTATAGTATAGTTCAATAGGTGTAGTGGTTTGTGAGATCTATAGGGTAGAAATTAGCACCATATCATTATCAAAAGTCAAAAAAAGAAGAACATTGTAGTGTGTTTAATAGTAACCTAAATTTAAGGTGAGATGAATAAAGTTAATCAATATTGACTAAAGTTAATCAAAGTAAGGTATAAACATAATAAGTTCATTGGCAACATCTTACCAATTTCCTAGTCAGACTTAAGACTAGAAATAGATGGTTATTACTACCCAACGGTTGAAAATAAGAAGACTTCCTCACCTCAAGCTCTCAATCTTGAACCCCAATTTAAGTAGGTAGGGAAGAAGTCAAACTCCTTCTCTCCTTGGAATGTCTCAAATTTATCCTTTATAAGCCTTATTATGGTAATAATCTATAACACCAAATTCTAGTGTTGTCACTAAGATTAACCACTTTAGATCCATACTAATGTGGCTCTACCTTTTGAATCTATACCTATTGCAAAATTTTCAACCTCGATGTTTAAGAAGAAAGATGAAAGAAAGCCTAAAAAATAAGTCCCAAATAGCTCCCTCTCACACTATTAATTACGCTTATTATAACCTAAAATATAATGGGGATAAGCTTGTACCATCATCTATTTCCAAATATTCTAGTGATCCTTTTCAATGACATAGAACTCTAATAAATAGGGAAAAGACCAAACACATGAAAAGTGGCTTTGCAAGGACTAATAATGGAGATGTAAGAAAAGGAGGCCATTTAAGATGAATAAGATGTATTCCAAGATTGATCACTTTTCTACATGTTATTAAAGATGGGATACGTTTTAACACATGAAGAATAAGCTTAAAGGAAATTGGATAATAAGGAAACACAATGTAATTGGAGTTGATGTCATGTTAATGTTTGGTGCTAATTTTACATTGGATTAAGAGGTTTGAAACAAAATCAACCATACGTTAGTTTGGTACTAATAATTTGCCTCATACTCATTTTTATTAATTATCTAGAAAGTTTTAAAAGCTAATCAACATCGTAGTGTTTCCTAAACAAGCACTAAACATGTGGAGTTAAGTATTTCAGTTTTATTAAACTCTAAATTTTCATTTAGATAAGGATTAACTTTTCAAAATTAATTAATTGTTTCCTAATTATATTATGATACATATATTATTTCCTTTTATGACTCTAGTTGTTAGGTGCTTTATGCTTATAAAAGACATATTATTGATGTAATTTAGGAGAGTCATCATAATGTAAATCAAATTAAGAGCTTTCTTCATTTTGTCAGAATTTCCTCTTTGTTCTTTAATAAGAACTAAATATGATCTCATCAATGCAACTTATGACAATCAAAATTCTTATATATATATTTTTCACGAGTAGGTTTGATTAGGATTGAGTTCTCTTACTTGATTTAAAGATGATCATAGGGTTCTAATTCCTTGTACTTAAAGGTTTAGGTGATTTTAAGCCTAATATTCATAATATTTAGTATCAGAACTTCATCTTTTAAAATAAGGTGTTATATATCTTTTAAGTATTTGTATTTTTTCTTCTTATTGTGATTGTGTTGTTCATCATCCATCCTATCCAATTCTATCTTTTAGTGGTTCCTTTCAATTCAGTATTCATTTATCCATTATTCTTCAATCAAAGTTGTTTCATTCATTGTTCTTTTATGTTGAGTTAGTGCACGTCATATATACATAAAGCAAAGAAAATAAACAAATTCAAAATGAAAAGTGCATTAAAAACCTAATATCATATATTGTACAATCTGGTTATAAATTTTTTTGGTGTGCTATAAATTGCTCTAATCTTTTTTCCTATCATAAAATTATTCTTATTTTTGTTTAATCTTTTAATACCTTCTCATTAATTTTTCTTCCTTCAATATTTCTTGTTGATTTCACTTCCTTTATTCTTTCTTATTGATTTTATTTCCTTTATTTTTTTCTTGTAGATTTTGTTCACTTCATTTGTTCTTTATTGATGATTTTATTCACTTCCTTTGTTCTTTCTTATTGATTTTGTTCACTTCCTTAATTCTTCCTTATTGATTTCATTAACCTAAAGTTATCATTTATTGTTCTGGCAGGACCATTGATAAAGTTCTTCCTAAAGGACTTATAAGGGAAAGTCGAGTGGTAAAAGGCAAGAATGGTAAGAATATCATTGAGAAAAACTAAAATTGAGTAAAACACAAGTGATTTAGTAACTTAATCTTGAATTTAAACATGTAAGGGATTGTGTGAGGAAAAAAACCAATATGTTTATCACTAACATTTTCTGCGTATGATGACGGAGCCTCAGAAGAAGGCTCTGATCGCGATATTGAGTCCTTGCTGCTTCATACTGTGAGTATATAGTTTTGGGCTTCAATCTTATTTGTACTTTGTTTTCTTCTTTTTTTGGTTCATATTTGGAGGAGGGATTTCCTTGATTGCGGTCGAGGAGTTGGACGACAGAGGCCACAGCAGTGGTGGACATTGTTTTGGCAATGGCGACGTCGTGTTTGCGGGCTTCTTTGAGCTCTTCTTTGTCTTCGATCTTAACTTCGATTTTAGTGGGTTTCCTTAATTTGAGTCTTCTCTTTGCGTCTCTTTGTTTCACTTTTAGATTTGTCAAATCCATTTATGGTCTGCTAGATCTGTTCATAGTTTGCTCCATTTTCATTCGATACGCTATTAGATATACGTAAAATGGTGTTTCAACGAAAAGTCTAACCTTACTTTCATTTTCCTTATAGCTTGGACTTTTCTGAGATGATATTCGTGTTTTGATCTGTCAAGTGAAGTGTTGTTTTTCCAATTTTTTCACAATTTGGTTGTTTTCAAAGTTTTCTCTCAAATCTTGTTATGGTTAGATTTGTTACTGCATAGTGTTTGTGACCTATATTTACTGCATAGTGTTTGCCGTACCTGTGACGAGAAGGTCTGCTTCCTTCTATTTTGGATTAGCAACCTAGGAAAAGGTAAAAATGAAAGGGGAACTTGTCTGTGTTTTGAGGCAGAGAACTATCAAGAAGCCAAGCAAAGAGGAAAACAAAATTTTTTTCCCTAGAAAGCTTTGAGTTTGATGGATCTATACATCTATCCATTTTTTGCATCTATTTCTTTGTTATGTATTCTTTTTCTTCTAGTGCATATAGTTGAAGCCAACGGAATGCTAGTTGGGTTAAAACTTAACATTCGACTGCAACAAACCCATGGGAGAATAATCTTTTTGTTTACGTGATGAATGGCTATGCGGTGCTTCTTCAGGTACATTTGCTTTCTTCGTTTGGCTTAAGAGATCGATACCTTTGATTTCGATTATTAGATCTTGTGATTCTTTGGTGATGTTGTTCTGTTATGTTGATCTGATTGACTTCTAGATCTATCATTTATTGTCTGCTTCTTTGATATGTTTGAGTTTTGCTTCCCATATTGGTTATGTTCTTCGATTGTGAGTCGGGGGTTCTTAGCCTTTCAAGCTAACTCATTTTTTTTCCTTTCTTAATTTTGTGGTGGCTCTTTTGTTTGCTTTGTGATCTTTTGTGATCCATGTGAATGTCGTTGCTTTTGTTCTTTAGTATTGTGTTTTGCGTCATCCAATTTATGTCCTTTATCAATAGATCAAAGTTGTTGTTACAAAGTTTAAGTGGTAGATGCAGGTTTAGTGGAAGTAGTGAGTTATGTATGGGGTTAAGATAATTAGAGATTTTGGGTTTTTCGAATGTCAACCGAAAGGTAGGAGGAGAACGGATAGAAATAGAGTTAGGTCCTCCATTAGAATCCTCACCACCAATGGCAAGATTGTGGGTCCCCAACTTAAAAGGTTGTGCTTTCCATACGGAGCTTGGAGGCACCTGAGGGGGATGTAGGTGAGGGTAATGGAAGATTTTATGCTTGAACAATTCCATCATTGTATTGGAGGAGTCGCAGAAAATAAAGGATGATGTGTAGTTAGTTGACTTTTGCAGCTATGTGAATGTGGAGTTGCTTCAACTTGTTTAGTTAATTAGGGATTTGAAATTGCAACAAGGACGAAGATGGTCTCTTTTTTCCAAATCTCTGCTCTCTTCTCAAATCTTATGTTCTTTTCCTTTTACTTTTGGATTCTCCCACCCTTTTTCTATTTCTGCCACCACCTCAACAGCCAGCGACCCAAATTTTCGAGTCCAACGATGGCCCTGGGCAAGGAGGACATCTACAATTCGATAAATGGTGAGCAGAATTTTGCAACATATCAGGTATAAGCAGTACTTTGCAATATATCAGGTATGTTTATCCTCTAAATTTCTTAAAAGCTTTATCTTCTAGACTTGCATATATGTAATTTTTTTTAAGTTTTGTTTTCAAATTTTTATTTATTTTTCTTCTTTTTTTTCTATATATATATATATATGTATATATAACATCTTCATATCACTTTTTTTTTTAAATATCTGCATCTCTTTTTTTTGTTTGTCACATCTACATGTGGGTCTACTGAAAACGGCCTCTCTACTATGTAGGGGTAAGGTTACGTACTATCAGACCTCCCCAAACCCCGCTTCACTACGAGACTTCGGACTGGGTGTGATGATGATGATAATGATGTTCAAATATGAGCAATGGTGGAGATAATGCAAAAATTGATCAGAAAATGTTTATGAAGGATATTCAAGACCAATACAAGGTTCTAAACATGAGTTTAGATTATTTATAGTCTCCACCTAGATTTAAGTCTTCTAAAAAACACATATCTGAGGAGAAGGAAGAGGAGGATTTTGATTATGATGAGACTAGTTGTAGGAAGGGTTATCTCATAATAAGATAACAATGTGGTAATATTAACAAAAACATCCCTACCTTTTAAAGGAAGAATGGTTTTTAATTATACTTAGTAGGAGAGGAAGGTGGAGCATAAATTTCATTATCATAATTATTCTAACGAAAAGAAGGATAAACTAGTAGTGGATGAATTTAAGGGTTATACTAACATTTATTAAGATCAATTTATGGTTAATAGGAATAGGAATGATGAGAGACCTATTCAGTCATAGGAAAAAGATGAAGACAATGATGTATAATAGGTTAGTACGTAGTCATTATTACAAGAAATTATGTACAAAGTTGTAAGGTTTAACTTAAGATTTTATAAGTTTAGAGGATTACTAAAAGGAGATAGAGATAGCCATGATTAGGGCTAATGTGGAGGGTGATCATAAGGTGATTATGACTAGATTCATTAGTAGTTTAAATAAAGTGATAGATGATATATTGGAATTGCAACGTATGGAGATACAAGATTTCTTGTATAAAGCTATCAAGGTTAAAAGGTAGTTGAAGTTTAAGAATGCTCCTAAATATGGTTTGAATTTTACCTGTTTATAGAGGTCAAATTGGAAAAACAACAAAACTATCTCAAAACCTAAGGTTGATGTTAAGGCAAAGCATTTAATTATTATTTCCAAAGGTAAATCAAACCTACATCATCTTATAAGTCACATAATATTAAGTATTTTAGGAGACAAGGATTTGGGTACATTACTTCTCAATTTTCTAGTAAAACAATTATGATTATTATGGATAATGGTGACATAGAGAATGTTAGTTCAAGTGATGATGAGATGCCACCATTAGAGGATTATAGTGATGTCAATATTAAGGGACCCATTCGTAGAGATATGTTGGTTACTTAGCATGCTCTTAACATAAAACTTAATAAGATATTAATGTTAATAGTATTTTGTTAGTTAAAAGTTTAACTTGGCTATATTAAAGCATCCTAAATTGTATACATTATAATCGTTAAATTAATGTAAAGAATTTAAGGTGTTAGAGGCATTCTCTATTAGCAACTATATAGGACATACATTCTTGGGGCATCTAAGGTAGTTTAATAAGGTCAATTTTGATTAGCATTAAAATAGATATTCATTTGTAATAAATAACCAAAATATTCTATTAACATCTCTCAAACAGTAGGAAGTATATGAGGATTTATTAGGATAGATAAAGACTATAAGGTGAGAGAAAAATAAGTGAGCACTTAAGCGAAAGAAAAAATTGATAAGAAAAATGAGTGTGTGCAAAAAAGTGAAAGAAACATAGTGGTGCACAATGAGAAATATAATTAAAAAAATGGAGCATAAAATAGAGAGAAAAGAAAGACATTTAGTGTTTTTTTTTCTAGTAATAATGAGACTAAGAGTGCGATATTAGCAAGGTAGCAACTATTTTATACCTTGGTATAAAGATACTAATTTTTTAATAAATGATCTAACACTTCTTTACCTAGTAAGATTGTTTCTTAATTTTAGGAATTTATAAATCTACTTTTCAAGAAAACACCAAATGGTTTACTTCCTTTATGAGATTTGTTAGGGACTTATATGTCAAGGTTCATGTTAACATAAAGAGAAAGAATGAGCAATATGTAAAGAAAGCTAATAAGAAGGCATAAAGGTTGATATTGAGCTTAAAGATTGGGTTTGGGTTTATATGCACAAGGAAAGGTGTTTTACACAAAGGAAGTCTAAGTTATAACTTAAAGGAGAAAGACCTATTTAGGTGCTAGAGAAGATCAATGAAAATGCTTACAATTAAATTTTCCAAGTAACCATGGTAATGCAAGTGCTACTTTTAACGTTGCTGATTTATCTTTGTATAATATAGGTGATTCAAGGATATATTCTTTCGAGGAGGGCAAAATGATGGAGATCAACTTACATCTACATCTATTTCTAACCATTCTTATGATCATTTGTAAGGAATTAGAGGTCCAGTGACAAAGGAAAAAACTAAAGGCATACAGGTAGCACTGTAAGGATTAATAATGGAGATGTAAAAAAAGGATGTTGTTTAAGATGAACCAAATACATTGCTAAGATTAATCACTTTTCTACATATCGTTAAGGATGAAATATGCTTAACATATAAAGAATAATGCTAGGAAGAAATTAGAGGAAAACAACAAAATGTAACCAATATAGGTATCATGTTAGTATCTGGCATCGATTTTGTACTGGATTTGAGAAACAAAATTAGATTGTCACTAGTGTGGTACTTAAAACTTATAGCTGACATCAAAATCATCTTTATGACCATCTGTAGCATTTTAGAAGCTAATAAGTTCTAGGGAACTTCCTAGACACGTGCCAAATATATAGGATTAAATGTTTTGGTTTTGTTAAACTCTATATTTTTTTAAAATAAAGCTTGAATTTTCAAAGTTAATTAGATGTTTTTTAGTTAGATTATGTCATTAATGCTCTTTCCTTTTTAGAATATAGTTTTTAGGCCTTCTATTCTTATAAAAGGCACACTATTGCTGTAATTCAAGATAATCATCAAATTAAGAGTTCTCTTTATTTTGTGAGAAGTTTATCTTTGTTATTTAATACAAACTTAATATAATCTTATCAAGGAAACATTTGATAATCAAAATTCCTATATCTTTGACTATAATCAATAGTTTTACTTGAGAATGAGTTTTCTTATTTGATTTGAAGACAATCATAGGGTTCTAATTCATCGTGATTCGGATTTTAAGTAGTTTTTAGCCTAAGGTTCATATTAGAATGTGTAAGGGATGGATTTTCTCTCCAAATAACAAATTATTAACTTTTTTCTACTTAAAGAAAGCTTTTATAGTTGGTCTACTTGAGACTAAAATAAAATCCAACAATGTGTTTGAGGTCTCTCAAGTTTTGACAAGAATTAGAACCTGATTAGTAACCTGCAATCTCACTTCAATTGCAAGATTTGATTATGACCCTAACTTATTAATGATTGAGTCCTTTTCTCATTCGGACCAGTTTTTACATTTATAATTCTCTTTGTCTCTCCCATTCTTTGTCTAATATAGCTCTCACTCCTGTTTATGCATCCAATAATATAAATATAAGGAAGTAGTTGTGGACAAATATCTTTAAAATTAGCTTGAACAACTTTATGCCATAACTTGTCTTAGAGGATTTCAATTGAACCAATTCCAATAGTGGAATGAAAGGCTATATGAACCACCAATTATCTTATTATGATAACTTTCACAATGCATTAACCATTCAATACTTTTTGATCTACAATATAGGGCCATCAATTCACCTGGAATTCTAAGCAAAAATACATATGATTCATTATAAAGAAACTAGAAATATCTATGAATAATTCTTTGTGGATCTTACATTTTCCTCTTGCTTATTCGAATTTTGATAACTCTATATGTTTTTATTACTCATCTATAAAAGTCATCCCTAACTTAGCAACTAACAAAAGACACACTCTATTTATGTTTAATAATTATTTGTTGGATGCTCCTGATTTTGAAGAGGTTGTATTGAGAAGTCTAAATTACCAAGTTAAAAGGGTTAGAAGCTTTTAAGTTCATGGGGAAACTCTAATAAATTATAGAGGAACTTAAAATAAAAGACTCAATAATGATTTTATAAGTAACTTAGGTATTGCTATCACAGAAGCTAGATAAGACTTAAATTCAGTGCAAGATATTGTCAAAGATACTCTTAAAAGTGATCATTTAAACCAACCAAAAAGTCAACAATGACCAAATTGGTTTCAACCTTAACAACTAAAAATTTTACGTTGCAATAGGAATCTATAATTCAATGGCTAAGATGTGGGGACCTTAACACTAAGTTTTTCTATATTGCAATACTAATTAGAAGAAATACTAATATAAACATTTGAATCTTAGATGCTTATCCCTCTACTTACACCAATGAAGGAATCTTCAAACACTTAGCCTACATATACTTCAAGAGCCCCTTATGTATTTCAAGTAATTGCTATGATTTACTAGCAAATCTTACATCCTTTATCTCCTTATATCTCTCAAGATTAAGCATCTTTTGTCTCTAATCAACCCAAATGTCAATTGAGCATATTGCCTTAATATATTGAATGCTGATTCTTTTCAAAAACTTGGAACATGACTAGCAACACATTCCTATACTATCTTTGAATTCATTTTTAAAGAACCATGCTCCAATAGATTAATAAGAATTTTTGAAGGTTTCAAATCTAACCATATTCAAAGACTATAGATTTATCTCTTGTTATAAAATGATTAATTTTCTCAAAATATTAACCAATATACTTAAGATTGTATTAAATACATTCTTCAATCCTTCGTCACGAGCATTTATTTAGGTTCATAACATTGCAACAATATCTTATTGACTCAGGAACTTTATATGAATTATCTATAAGAATTATCATAGTAAGACCAACTTTTACATTTTGAAAATCAATTTTCGCAAAGATTTTGATTACATAGGTAATAATTTTCTATTCAGTAGCTTAGTAACCTTTAGATCAGTGCTGACCCTGGGCAACCCTGGGCAAGGGCAAGAAGGGCAATTGCCTAAGGCCCAGATTTATAAGGGTCCATTTATTAAAAAAGTTAAATTAAAAAAATTAATTTATTAAAAGAGTTAAAATTTTGGTTGATAAATCTATACATTAAAAGGGTAGAAATTGAAAAGTTAATAAATTTTCTTTAAGATGTTTATATAAACCAAAAAGTTTCCTGGGACTTTACCTTGTAAAAACTAAAAAGAATAAAAATTTGCGGTTGTATTTCTTGTTATAAGTTTCAAGCTTTATTGAATAGAGCTAAAGAAGAGTTTGATCGCAACCATCAATTAGGGGGTTTAACGATTCTATGTCAATCAGAAAAGAAAAGAAGTTCTTTTTATATTTCTATTTTATATTTTATATTTTCATTTATTTCGGATGTGTACATTTACACAAATTAAAGGATGATAGATATACAAAGATGCACATTAGACCTAAAAAAAAGGAAAAATTTGAGATCAATTTGTTAAAGATATATGTTAATATTTTATTAACAACAAGATATCCTTTTATATTTCTACTTTATTTGCATTTATTTCGGATGTGTACATTTACGCAAATTAAAGGATGATAGATATACACAGATGCACATTAGACCTAAAAAAGGAAAATCTGAGATCAATTTGTTAAAGATATATGTTAATATTTATTAACAACGAGATATTTTATTAATATAATAATAAAATAGATTATTATTGATTTCTATTAATAAAATATTTTAAATATTAACGATATATTTTATTAATATAATATTTTATTTATATTAACAATGATATATTGATTTTGATACTATTATTAATGATTTTGCATCTAAAAATGTGCAGAGAAATTGTTTTTCATGATCATTTATACTCTTATTAATGTAATTCTCTTGTGTTTTGCAATCTGATATTGTTGTTCGGTTGATGTTGTTACTATTTTGTTGTTGTTACTACTAATTTTAGTGATTTTATTATTGTTGACATTTACAAGACATTAGCTCTTGTTATAATCATTTAGTATTTTGTTGATTATGTGGACTTATGACTTGAGTCACTTAAGTATAAATATTAAATTTTAATAATAAAAATATGTTTTTAAAATTTACATATGTATATATTGTTAATTCATTAGGGTCCTTCTTTTTACTTTGCCCCGAGCCTATAAAACATTATGAATGAGCTTGTTTTAGATTTCTTCCAATTTTTGTCATGTGGCTAGGATAATACATCACTAACTACATTCAGTATTTTGATTGCGGGCGAGCTTAATCAACTGTTTAAAAGGAAAAAAAGGCTTAAACAAGTTGACACTGTCTCACCTTACTTATTTACTATTTGCATATAAGCTCTCATTTAACATAAAGCCAACTTTATAAAGAAGCAAAAGATATTCAAGTTATCCTATAAATGTAGCAATTTCAAGATTGTCAACATCTCTTTCATGGATTAATTGCTTCTTTTTAGCAAAACCAACATTGAAACTGTTAAGGTGTTTATGAATGGCTTGCAAGAATTCTTCCAAGTCATTAGGTCTAGTTATCAACTTAAGTAAAAGTTGTTGCCACGTGTCTGTAGGTAACCTTAAGGTAGTTAATATGATCACTTAACCAGTTGTTGGACCCCGAACTTTTCTTGGAAATTAGAAATTATTAAATGAAATTAAATGAGGAATTGGGTAGTGAATGTAGTAAGTTAATGATGAGTAGGTAATATATTTAGATTATTATGTGTTGGGCAATGCCCTATTTGTGTGTAGGATTGCTTTAAATTGCATAAATGTTGAATTGTGGTGAATAT
>JAOSBK010000006.1:25971478-25982918 GCA_027568895.1 Erythroxylum shatona | reverse complement strand
ATCAATTTCATTATAAGTGATATCATAAAAAAAGTTCATTATTAAAATGAAAAGAAAAAATTGATTGCAAATGACATTAGGCTAGACTGAGCTATGAAGATAATAGAAAGCTATTATAATTTGGAAGCTTAAAAATGCATGAATGAGCAATAGTTCTTTTGCGTTGACAACTACAAGGCACTATCTAATTTTGAAATTTCACTCCAAATAACATATTATCATAACAAGTTTAACATGTCTTCTTATGATAAGGAGACATAAGATCGTTATATTAGAAAATTAAATAAAAAGCATTCATACTTACATAGAAAAAGTTATATCATCCATAAAGTTCTACATTTAAATAGAGCAAGCTATAAAACCTAACACCAACCCATCTTCCTAGACAACCAATCTAAACGTAGTTCAACTAGACATGCAAAAAACACACCAATAAAGTTAGGATGTTCTATAAGCCAATCAACTGCATCCAAGAGAACACGTCCTTCCAATCCTAATTCTTTCATTGCGTCAAATATTTCCTCCTCTTTTCTAACACAAGGGTTTGTGGCTACAATAGCTTGTGCAATTTCTTTCATTGCATTAGACATAACTTGTAATTCTGAAGAAATTGATCTTCTACTTGTGCTTTTCTTTTCTTACCCGTGTAGGATGGCTTTGACACTAAAGGAGTTGATGATGAGAGAGCTTGAGTTGTTGGTGTTGTTGGAGTACTCTCGCTCTCAAATAGATAAAAAATCTCTAAATGAACCTCATTATTTGCTTGCATATTATCAATGTCCTCAATATTCATATACCACCTTTCCTTTTCCCATCTTTGAACCTTCTCCTTTGCACTTTCAACTTTAGATTCAGTAGCTCTATCTATCTCATAGATCTCACGAACAAGGTCAAATTAGGTAAAGGCTTCCCTCGAATATGTTTCACCTTTTCATTAACCTATCAATCAAAATACAAGAAACTATGTCAACAAAATTTATGCATAAAAAATAATACAAATATAAAAAATATATAAGTATTAAATAAAATACCTGTATCAAATTTTGTCGCACCTCTGGAACAGTTTCAAATGTCTTGTTAACATCATTCCATCCAATTCCACTTTTGCCATCAAGAGATATTGCCAAATGCATTTCTTCCCTTAAAGTTCGCAACTGATTTACAATTTTGCTCCGATTAATCTTAACCCTAAACTTTTCATTAATTTCCTTTATTACCTCTCTATATGCACCAACACTAAAATTTCTATCCTCTTTTGGCCTTTATTTTCACTTATCCATTTCATAATTCCACCTCAAATATCCATCAGCTTTTTTTCATCATAATTCACCTCTACGTCCATCTTGTTACCTATTTTTTCGAAACACAATCCAACACAAACCATCTTATACTGTTATTAACTCTTACATTTCTCAACAACATAAACAAACGTCAAATTGTTAAAGACAATTACATTCAAAAGACGAATAATCATGTTTACAAGTGGCGGTAAAAAAAGAGAAAAAAAACAAAAACAAAGTTACATAATGTAATGACAAAAATTTCAACAAATCAATGTTGAGAAATGTAATCATTCCACATATGCGTAGCTACACTATTTCTTATTATTTCTCTTATTCTACCAACTTTATTCCTAGCAATTCCTCCAAAGACATTATCATCATCATGATCAATATTCAATAGCTCTTTGTCAACTCTTGCAACAAGTTCTTCATTCAGATCATATTATATCAAAAAATTATGTAAAATACAAGTTAACATAATTTCAAATAATGTGTTCACATCATATCTTGACATCTCAGATAATGGGAAATCTACACTTCAAAACACAGAATGCCCTTTCAATTGCATTGCGTAATGAAGCATGTCTCAAGTTGAGTAACTCTTTTGTATTAGTTGGAGCCTGTCGAGAATACTCTTTTAAATGATATCGAGTGCTTCTATAAGGAGCAATAAATCTGGACCTCAACATATATCAAGCATCAACTAAATAGAATTTACCTATAAACAAAAGTAAAACCATTTACTAGATGTTTATTGACAATAACACTATTTGTGTATAATATGGAATTTAATAATCTTCAACTAAAAGATACCTTGAGTAACAATGAGCTTATCTTCTCTAGCTAATGCTTTATCTAAAATTCTTGAATCTGAGGCTGAACCTTCCCATCCAGGTAGGACTTATGTAAATTTCAAGTTAAAATGCATGCATCCAAGACATTCACTATAGGATAACTCTTCCTTCCTATGTACCTTGATATATTTTCCTTTGAAACTTTTACTTTGATATGTGTTCCATCAAGAGCATCAATACAATTCTAAAAAGTCCATAAAATGTATTAGAATTTTTTATTAATATAAAAAAGTATTTTTGTATATAAATTGTTTTAAAAAATACCTAAAAATATAGCTAAAATCTTCCTTTGCTATTGATTATTTCGGGAGGGACAACCAAACCATTTGGTTGAACCAAAAATTGATCATCGAGGGTAATTATTGCTCTAAGTACTTAGTGGAAGTGACAACTAATTGTTTCAATAGATCATCGGAAAAAGAAACTTTGTGAACGAGTGCTAGCTCTACCACTTAAAATATGTAAAAATGTTCCAACTTGTTCCTCAACTAAACTATATTGATTATCTCTTAACAGTCCCCTCCCACAAAAAATTGAACATAAGCGAATAAATGCATCATAGCTTATGTGTAAAATGCTACGTGCATTATAATGCATCTCTATTGCGGTTAGTAATTCTTGACGTACAATTTCTCTATGACCTCTTTTTGGATGCACTAGTTGTCTGTTAGCTTGAGACATATATTGATATATATGTCTCAAGTAAATCAAATAACCCGCATAAGCTACTATAGTAAGTAGAGCATTTCTTTCAAATCCTCTTGTATCGCCTGCATTTAAATTTTATTTATTGTCACAAAACAAGTAGAAAAAATATTGACATTGGGTAAAATAATTTTATTTAAAAAATTAACATAATATATAATAGTATAAAAGTGAGATAAGCTGCAAAAAACACAAACAAAAAGAAAATCAATGAGAACTTTTACTATTTCATCTAGAAACCATAGATATAATTGCACAAACCTTGCTGGTAAAGATTGAAAAATGGAAGCAAAGATGTATAAACGGGAAGTGTAACAACTCACAAAGCTCCAATATGCAAATGAGAAACTATAGCATTCAACTAGGTACACCATGTTTTCACAGCAGCAAATTACTGCAATTCAATCCAGCATCGAGCACAAAAGAATACCATATTTATATTCTACCCAATACAGAACCAAATGGAATGAGAATGAAAAACACCAAAAGACCTAACCTTTTGTACTGAATTGCGCAATGAACACAAAACCAACCATATCAACTAGAGTAAAGCACAACTCAGACTACATGTCATCATAATAGCCTCGATAAATAGTACAATCGTACAGAATACCAACCCCTCCCTTCAAAAATGAAATACCCGCAACCTAATTTCTCCCAGAAACCTAATCCATAGAATACGAAATTAACACAAAACCCCAAAACTGCATCGCAACCTTTGAATCACCCTCCTAATTATCCCAATTATAAATATAACAAACCGTCCACAAACTGCAAGATGAAAACTTCTCCATAAATACAAACCCCCAACAAGTAATCAAACACAATGAGGAAAAGGAAAAACCTATGGGAGGTGCCGAAGGGAAGGTGTTGCTGTTCTTCTTGGTGGGAGGGTCTCCTTTATGCTGCATCAGGTGAAGAGTAGTGAGATGGGAGGGGCTGTGTCAAGAAATAAAGTGGTTGCGTCAGTTGAAGAGTAGTGAGATGGGAGGGGTTGCATCAAGAAACAGAGCGGTTGTAGTTGAAGAGATAGGGTTATTGTGTGGGTACTATTGGAAAAGTCATTTTCAACGTTTAAAAACAAGAGTTACAGGTCGTTTGTAATTCAATTCTCATTGTTTTGTAGCTAAATTGAATTTATAAAGAATGGTAGGTTTTAATTACATATGTGAATTAAACTCATATTTGTTTTTCTGTTCCAAACAGTTGAATTGAATTCAATGTTATAATTGAATTCAATTCTTATGGTTCCAAACAAGGTGTAAGATTAACCAGCATAAACATAAGTACAAGCAAGTAGCATTGACTAAAATATAAGTAGCACCAAAGCTGAGTTCAATTGTCACCAAAGAAAGCTTATCAGGAAGAGTGAGGAGACGAACCGCGAGAAGAGGTAGACATGAGGAGAGTGACAATGGGGTAAAAGGGTAATGGCAAAGTGCCAAACTCTAGAGCGCAGAAGAACTCAATAGAAGTAGATGTAAGGGAAAGCGGGACGAAGGCCAGACTTATTGACTTCGTGTTGGTCAAACCAAGCTTGAGGCTATATCCTAAGCATAAATGCATCTTGGAGGTCAGATCGAGTTGAATCAGGGGCTGATGCAACTAACTAATTATATATATAACATTTTAGTGATTCATAATTCTTTTTTCTTTACATCTCTTAAATACTATTTATCTTTCTAGAATTGAAGAAACTTTCCTTTATATTTCCTTGTAAAATGGTGAAAATTTGAATTATTATTATATACTTTTTCTTCATATCATATTGATTATTAGTTGATCATTCTTCATCTTATATATATGTTATTTACATATTTTTAAAGGTAATTGATAGTAATTTATTTTTTTGTTATTTTTTATGAAAAGATGATACATGATAAGAAGTTTGAAATAAGATATTTTCAACTTATTAACCATAGATATTATTAAATAAGTTAAAAGGTAATAAGAGTTTTTCTCTTAAAATTTGTTAATTTAATTGAACTTAGAATTTAAAATTCAATAAAAATATGTAAATAACTAATTTAATTAAGATTTGACTAGAATGTTTATAATAAATTTATATTCATTGTCAAAATAATTTGTGTTATAACATATAAATTATTTCGGACCTAATATATTCAATTATTTCAAATTCATTTACAAAATATAAATATTTAAAATTGAATCGATCTCTTTTAGTATGCATTATAAAATAATAAACATATTATTTAAAAATATTATGCTTTTCAAATTGATATAATAAATTTAGTTAAAACTTTAAAAAAAGGTATAGAGCGCCGATATTAATTCTAGTTATATAATGATAATACTCCTCTTCTCTTTGAGAAATCCGGTCAATCTACCTTCTCGATCTGTTAGTTATCAGCTAAAAAGTCATATGTTATTTCTGCACGCACACTTTGCTGTTCTGGATCAAGTTGCTGTTTAAATACTGGATGAGCGAAGTTTACATACTATGTCATGTCGTATGTGTCAACTTTTCTCCTACATTTTATTTGGTGCTTTTCAAAGTTAGAATGGTGGTTAATTTTACGGTGTGTTTGTGATAAGGAATTTGGATTTCGCATTTTTATATTAATTATTCTGAGAAAATGATAATTCTTAAGATATAATTTTCTTTTAGGAATGCATTGTCAATCGTTTTAAGTAGTGTATAGAAAATAATACCTAAAGATTGAAACAAACGTTATCTTGTTTAACTGGTTTAAATTAATAGTGCAAATAGAGGAGAATATCTCTAAGAAGTCCCACCATTTTAAATGCTTCTTAAAAAACAAAACTTCTTTAAGTTGAAATTTAGAATATATGAAAAAGATAAAAAGATGTATAAGGAAAAAACTTTCAATAATGGATGAGTATAGATGAAGGATAGATAAGAATGAAGCAAGCATCTTTTAAATACATAAACAAGAAAGAATATATGAAAAGTTAGCTTTTATAATGTTGCTATAAATTTAGATAAAAAGGGTTAGAATGCAGGTATAAAGGAATTCCAAAAGTTAGTACACATATTTAATTGAGAACTTAATTTGATTATGAACGTATATATAAATATACTGTTATATCACAATTTCTTTATTTAATACCACGCAGTAAGTTAAACAAGATGCTGCATTTATTTTACCATTCCGAATTATTAGAACAATGGGTAGCGATGTTTTGCTCTTTTTAATTGTGGATTTTGATTGGATTAAGTATAAAAATACATTTTAGCATATCTTTATTTAAGATATTAAAGTTTCGAAAGAATGTAAAAGGAAAATAATAATATTCATTAAAATGAATTAATATCATGAATTAAGTAGATGGAAATGATATTATAAATTAGTAACAAATTTTAATTTTAATAATTACTTGTTTGATACTTTTCAATTTGTTTGAACTTAAATATATATTTGGATAGATTGCTTCATATGGTCCTGTTTACAAATGAAGCCATGGTTTGGTAGAAACCAGTAAAAGGCAGGGCCGAAAGAGACTTGACCAAATTCGTGAGTAGGCATTATACGCTGTAACATTGCCACTTTGCTGAGGTGACAATAATTGAGCAACCCAAACAAAACTTGGCAGGAAGTTGGGGTCTACCAAAAAGCTTCAGTTTTGCATTTATGTAAGCTACTGTCACCGTGACTGCAACTGTAGAAGGGCTCTTTTATCATTGCCATCTCTCTCTCTATGTATCCCTCCATTAGATCTGGACCACTGTATAGACCTTAGTTACAGTTACTGGCCGCAATTCCTTACTATTCTCTGATTTTACCAAGAATATACGCACATAAACTTCACAATATTCACTCGACGGGGGACCCGAGGCACAACAACGCTACTTGTAAAAGAAATCAAAAATTTAAATAATAAGTTATCTTTTTTACATATAAATTTTAATTTGGGCGATAGCCTTGAATTCTGAAATATCTCTTATTTACGAAAAGGGAACTCTTTAATTCACAAAAATATAGCAGTCTTTAATTTTTGTCTGGTTATCTTATGTTCAGTTATAAATAGTTAACTGGGGCTGTAATTATAGACACTATATTGTTGAACTTGAATAATTACTTCTTAAGCATAATTCTATAAAATACTATGAGCAAGTGGAACTCAACTTAATAAAAGACCTCGTAAAGTAAACTAAAACTAAACTTACTCATGCACATGCGGTCAGACATAACAGAGAATGATTTCATCATCATACCAACACACTACATTACAAAATCCTAATCCTAATTCTCTCCTAAGTTTGCGGTAACACTTTAATGAAAAACAAGCACCCAAAATTCACCCCATCCCCACCACCGTTTTCTTTGCCTTTCCTAATTTCTTTTTCTTCAACCCCTGTCTCCCTTAATCCCCAGCTTCGGAACAAGTATAGTCCTAAACCCATAACCACCAATATTTTCCTGCAATCATGCTTCCCAATAACATTTCCATCTTCTTCTTCTTCCTTCACCCCTTCATTATTTTCTGTGTTGTTCTGGGTCTACCTGAACTAGACCCAGCCAATGTGCAGACACTGCACCCATTTTTGCCCACCCCTTCACCATCAGCAACAATCCCCGCATTCCCTGAACAGTCTAACGTCGCGTCCTGCCCGTTGGATTTGCCGGACGAGCTCTTCGACGGGATAAAAGCCGCATGCGGCAGTGGAAATGACGGAGATGGGCACCTTCGGAAGACACGGTGCTGCCCGGTTCTGGCAGCCTGGTTGTACTATGCTTACTCTACCACGACCATTGGCATGGCCGGGAGGGTGGTCCCTGCGGCGGTGGCAGAAGGTGTTCCGCCGTCGTACGAGGACATGCCCTTGTTGCCTGATGACTCCGAGACTTGCGTCGATACGCTGGGAAAAGAGTTGAAACGGAAAGGCATGGAACTGTTTAAACCCAATGAGACTTGCGATTTGGTGTATTGTTACTGTGGGATCAGATTGCATCCCTTAAGCTGTCCCGAAGCATTTTCGTTGAACCAAAAGGGAAAGCTTGTTGGTGACAAGACTGTTGAAAGATTGGAGAGAGATTGCTTGAGTAGCAGCAGCGATGTGAATGGATTCACTGGTCTTGGTGGGTGCTCCAAGTGCTTGAACAGTCTCTCTCTTGTGAGCTCTCTCTCTCTCTCTCTCTCTGTGTTCGTCTGTTTAATTGCTACTCTAATTGCTGTTTCTTTTCCAATTCCCGGGTCTTCTTTGCAAATTTGTTTTGATTGGTCTTCAATTGGCAAAGTTATTGTTTCCTGAGCGATTGTGAGGTAAAATTAAAATGTTCCAAAGTTAAAAGCTATTAAGTCTACTGTAGATGAAATGATCGTTTAACAGTTGGTTAGTGCTGGAAGAGCTGTCGTTGTTCATCATAACGACGTTCTGGAGAAATACTAGTACTTGATTAGGTCTCAAGATAATGACATCTATCCTAGTCCTAGAGAAACCCAAGATGGGTCGATAATCACCACTATGGACTTGCATACCAATTATTTAGCCTGATATGATAACGAAGCTACACTCCTTCATAACCTTCAAGTTTTTTAATTCTTTCTACTAACAATCAGTATTTAGTGCTGTTGGTAAGAACCTGAAGGTAGGCTTGAATTTGATTAGATGTTGTACCAAACAAAGTAGTTGTCTTAGAATTCAAGAGCAATTACTTGGTTATTCTTTTTTATCTGAAGCTTCACAAGAACAACAACAATAAAAGCAGCAACAACCATAACAAGCCTTTGAACTCAAGCAAATCAGCAGACAGGACCACTAAAATGCGAAACAAAGATTGCCAGCTGATGGGTCTCACATGGCTGCTTGCCAAGAATCGGACAGCCTATATACAGACAGTTTCTAATGTCTTACGAGCTATGATGCTCACCTCTGATCCTCATTCCTGCGCTCTCAACACCGATGGAATGCCCCTAGCCGTAGATTCGTCAGAGATCAACAACAGTTCTTGCTCAGTCACCCATCAGTTAGCATCTATCCTTGTATTGGTTACTTTAATTTGCTTGTCACATATTATGCTCCTCCTTGTATGACGTTTGTTGTCCTACTCTGCCCCGGTTATTCCTTACCGATCTTAATCGCACATCCTTTTCGGTGAGGTTTCAGAAGTCATTTATTCCACTCTAGTTTTCAAAAGAATAAAGATCCACCAGAATTCATATATTTTTAAGCCAACTATGTGGAGATGGTGGGTGGTGGTGGATGTCCACCAAACATGTGGACAAAGGAGTGGTGCTTTTATCTGGGGAGTTTGTGGTTTCTGCCAACTTTATGTAGTTGTGTTCTTCGCGGGAAATTTATATATCGTCAGCGTTATATCTTTGTACGACTGGCCAAGTAGCTGCTAGACGGCACTTGGTCGAGCCGAGTTCGGATCCTTTGGGCATGAGTCGGGAAAAATATAAACAAGGGCTTGCACGACCAGATTGAATCCAGGACTCCCGGTTCCAAAATGAACCCAATCGAACAATAGGGTAGGGCCTTGGGGTCTGGGAACGGGCTGAACCCAAAATTATATCAAAATTAAAATCAAGTTTTTTTTAATTTGTATTAAGAAATTACATGTAAGTTAGTTTCATACTTCTTTTGTCCTCTTTAATATTTTAAAAGTCGTTACTCTTTAGGAATTTACATTGGAAACAGGTCTCTTTAAATATCTACCTGATTTTAGATATAAAATCACAATATTATTATTTCTTAAGTAGCCAAAAAATTTTCAATTAAAAATATTAAATAAATTAATAATCAATAAAATTTTGTGCAATCTGAAACAATTGTAGTTTTGTTATACTTACATGGCAAAATTAGAAAGTAAGTTAACGTAAGATTTTATGCAAAATTCAAAATAATCTTTTTTAATGAAACTAACGCAGATGTTTTATAATTATATGGGAAAACATAGAAGACAATATCGGTAATCAAAGCATGATAATCGTCACATGGAATACACATTGAAGCTAATATCATCCTAGAAGTATTAGATCATTATCATAATTCTACACACGCAACACACTTAAAGACTCTTTGATATCAAACATGATATATATTTATGCTAATTATAACATATAATTAGCACATGCTTTTTTACTTCCAGACAAATATTTTTTATGCAACATAATATAAACTAATTATAACATAGTTGGACTAGAAACAGAGTAAAAGCACTTGTATGGAACTGGAAGAAGTATGCAGGTACAACCAAACTCCAATAACTTCACAATATATCACAAAGATATATAAATGGTATTATATCTGTGATAGAGGAAAAAAATAAATAACAAAATTTAATATTTAATAGTAAAAATAAAAAACAAAGAACAAATTTTAATGATAAAGACACACTAATTTCTAAAAATACAAGAAATTAACATACTTAAGAAATAAGATAATATAATGTCCATGTTAATGACTAATTACAAATTAATTATAACATTTTCACATATTTAATAAGCTAAAAATACATTAAAAATTAAAAATTTTACCTTTAAATTATACTCAGAACTCAGAAGACAAAATCATGAAATTTTTTGCTGCTAAATTTTGAGTTAAAGTACCTTAAATACATATATTGATGAAAATAAAGAAATTAGAAGGTAAAAATACACCAAAATACTTCAAAAATATTTATAAGTATAATATGTTAACGTTAACTTTGATCAATCTTGGAACTTCCATAGCTTCCACCAACAGCTTCCACTAACGTTAACTCTTGAAAACATCAACTAGTTCGACACCAACGTTATCTACATTTATTACTACCTCTCCATTAGGAAGAGTGTAGACCTATGCTAATTAATCAAAACTGGGGCCCTTTTTTATGGTAGGCCTTAGGCAGGTGCTCTGCTTGCCCCTGCTTAGGGCTAGCAGTACAAGGAGTATTACACTGTCCTTATCAAAATTACGTTATTTTCAAAAATAAGAACTATCAAAATACTACTATTAAAAAATGACTATCAAAATGCTACTATCAAAACTACAGTTGAGTTAAATGAACAGGCAATAGGATGAAAATTTCTTTATTAACGCACATAAAACTACAAAATCTTTATAATTGAAATTTTCTATATATAGAAAAATATTTACATAAAATATACCTCATTATGCAACAACTATATTAAATGAATATTCAATAAATGATAATTAAGAAATAAAGTATCATCTAATATTTGTTCAAAGAAATTTTTGAAGGAAGAAATGGTCTCTGTGCTTGTATCTAATATATGATTGTTAAAATTATTAAGGTAAAAATAACTAACATATCATAAAGAATAGAGTTTACATAAATGTTTTCATCACTTGACCAACTTTGGATACATATAAGGGCTTCCATAGCCTTAGAATGAAGTTGAGTAAGATGAGGACTCACTATTCGACCGTGAATACAAAAAGCAATCTCCAAAGTAACAGTAGCTACTGAAACTACTAAGAGGTTTTGTGTAATTGCTTTCATAATCAAAAAATCACCTATGTATAACTTTCACCATGATAATAAGTTGAATAGCATCTTTTCAATTGGGGTTATAACACTTACTTCCAAATAGTTGTCTAACTTTATCCTACTGTAAGATGTCATAACCTTTCTTTTCTTGATGAATTCTTCAAATTCAGGACTC
>JAOSBK010000006.1:25948630-25963330 GCA_027568895.1 Erythroxylum shatona | reverse complement strand
CTTTATCAACACAATAATCCCAATTTAACATAGGATATCAAAATTGAACATTTCTAAGGAAAGGAAAACTTGAATTAACACCTACATAACTTTACCCATACCTAACTTAAGCTATTAGCATCAAAACCAAATCAAGAATCTCCAAAAAGTTTGAAAATCCCTTACCTATATGAAACCCATGAAATTCTCTTCTTGCTTCTATTGGAAGATTAATCCTTCCTTTTCCTCTTTCTTCTTAAAGAAACTCTTAGAAACTTTTCTCTAAAGCAAGGAATCAATAAAGCCCTAGCTTTTTCTTCTTCTTCTTCTTCTCCTTATCTCCACCGAAGGTCTCCTCTTCTCCTTTCTCTTAGGTAGTTTCGTAAGCCTCTTTATTAAAAGGCTTAGGGGATTGGCTTCTTAACTTATGAACTAGAGTAAAACTACGTAGTTTTAATAAAGCTCTTATTTTCCCTTATAAATTTCGTGTCTCCCCTCTTCACCTACGGCAACTCAACATTTGTTTCAATTCTTCTTCATTTAATTAAGCTAAAAAGACCAATTAAGCCCTCCTTCTTAGCCTTTAACTTTAAACACATAAATGAACTTCCTAAATTGCCCTTACACCAACTTATTCCTTTAAAATCTAACAACTTATCAAAATTCTAATTTTAACTAAATCCCTTCAATTAATAATCATTACCTAAGCATTAAAATCCCAAATTATTCTAACTAAAAGGAAATTAGCAAACTAAACCTCAAAAATAAATAAAACATGCTTAATGCGAATCGGGGTCCAACACTATTACTCGACTATTCGAAGAGCGGAGCAAAAAGATTAATGAAAAACGTTGGTACTAGTCAACTGATTCCTTGAAGACAAGTTGATTATAATGTACTAGTCGACTATTACATACGACTAGTCGACTATCAGTGTAGCTAAACATAATTTGACTATGTCAATTGATTTCAAACGGAAGGAAAATCTTCATACAACGGCTAGGAGCACTCTGCAACGGCTAGGAGAGTTCTACAACGTCTAAAAATATCTTGAAGCCTGCCTATAAAAGGATGGAACTTCAGATGATTGAAATATAAGTCCAAAAGTGAAGCATACTTGCTATAGTTCAAATTATCTTCATATTGCTCTCATTTTGCTCTTTGCATGTTCTAGTTATATTTAGTTGTACTGAGCTTTACTACTTATCATTATTATTATTGTGAGTTGAATGATTAGAGAAAAATCACTTGAGAGGTAGGATTTGTGCCGGGAAAACAAATCATTTGTAAGGTGTAGCTTGAGCCGGAAGTCAAGTTGAGTTGTAAGAGTTCACACTGAACTAAAAACTGTGTAGTAAAGAGCTTTGACAAAATCCTAAGTTGGAACTTAGGTAGAGGACGTAGGTCTTAGCACCGAACCTCTATAAACACTGTATTTGTGTCTCTTCCCTACACTTTTACATTTTAATTTTGCTTGTTTATTTTGTGTGTTTTAATTCTTTGTTTTTGTAGCACTTTGTGAAAAGATTAAAAGATCTATTTAGGCCCCCCTTCTAGATTGTTTTCAACAAAGACTCTGATACCATATTAAATGACCGTTTCATCACAATAGCTTAAGCTATTGTGAGAGGTCAACTTAATTGGTTTTATATATTCACTAACAAAACTTACCTAAAGATGACATGTTTCTTTTATTGTTTGGACCTGCTAGTGCCATACATGCATTAGTGGTATCAGAGAACTACCACCGAATCAGATACCAGGTCCATCAGGTTTCTGCTTGTTTGTTATTTCTTTAGTAAATCACAGTTTGTCCACATGCTACATATTATGTAAATGTTTAGATCACTACCCAAGGTTTATATTTCATTTTCTTCCTAAAAACATGGCCAACTTTTCTCATCCATATTTTATTTCTTCAACAAACTTTTTTTTACTTTTTCACGCAAAATCATATACCACTACTACATTTCATTAAATCTTTTCCCTTTACAAAGTTAGTGAACGTTGCTAAATGTCATTATCATGAAGTCGCTACTGATTACAAAGACAAAGATAAGAAACCGTTTTAAAAATTAGTCTTAAGTAGCCAGATCAATCCTTGAATTAATTGTAAAACAAAAAAGGTAGTCTACATCTAAAACACAGATTTGACATTTTGTAAGTTTTTGGAACAAGTTTTCTTATAAAGATAAGTAAGAAATCCTATTTCCAAAACTTTCAAGACCTTGTAGAAATCTACCCTTTCACTCTTGTCGTTCTAGTTTGAACAAATTTCTCACTTTCTAAATCTATTCCTCTCTTCTCTGCCTCTCATAATCATTTTATTTTGTTCATAGCTCTTTGTTCTTTTTGTTGTGTTTCTTTTTTTGGGAATTTTCTTTTGCTTTGCTTTTTTGGCCTTTTTATTCTACAGAATGTAAGAGTTTTTTTTTTGGTTTTTTTATTATTCTCTAAATCTTGTTGAAAAACTTTGCTAATTTTTTTTTCACAGATGTAAAAATTGTAGAAGCTAATCTTGGTCCAGAAAAGTAGAAAATACAAATAAACCATCGAAATATAAGATCAAGCCTATACATCACGAAAACAATTGATAGAAGACAATTACAAAGATTTAGAATTATAAATTCATTATTTTCGATTCGCATTTTTGTTTATGAATATTTGATTTCATAGTCAATTATGTGTAATTGAACATCCAGTTAGTATTTAGATTAGATAAACCTTATGTTAATATTTTGACATAATTGATTCTTTTATTAATGTAATTGCTTTTACTGTTATATTGAATCCAATTATGTGTTTTATTTATAATCTAATTTCATACGTAGAGATTGAGAAATCTGAGGTTGAATAGATCTACCGTAATTAGAAAAAGTTGATTGCAACTCTAGAGATTAGATGACATAAAGCAATCAGATTATGGTCAAACCTAATTGCGAGACTCATAAATCGGTAATGCAATCCTATAAAATTTAACCTGAGAAATTCAACTAGAAACTTTAGGATTAGTTGATACTAGACTCAAGGTCAGTTATTAGGATACCACAGGAGTCTCCACAGTCCAATAAGACATAAAAAAATTGCATGATAAAAGGTCAATTTGTTAAGGTTTCGAGGGATTCAAAACCTATATACTGATTACTCGATATCAATAATTTCCTAATGCTTCACGACTTCTCTATTCAATTTTGTTACTTATTTTATTTTATTTGCTTAGTTTTATTTTCTTTATTAAAAACTAAAATCAATCCTTGAGATAGATAATAAGAGAAGGGTAATTACTAGTATTCATCATCTTCGTAGAATCGACTCGTATTTGTCAGTACTAGTTACAACTACATCATACACTCGTAGTTATTACATAACTTACCAACTCATGAAATAGATCAATCATTAACACCACGATATTGCTAAGCTTTACATTTAATAAAAAACACCTCATATTCTACATCTTAAAAGTACTTGGATTATGAGGCAGGGATACACACACACAACTTTTAAAGTTACAAATGACTTGGTTAAATGAATATAAGAATTCAATATTAATAAATCCACATTTTATAAAAAATGTATGTGATGTTATAAAAGATATTATTTATTTTTCTCAATAAAATGTAAAATATTCTCATTCCTTATAGTATTACTTAGCTTAAAGAAGAGGGAAAAGAAATCCTTGAACTTGGAAAGGAAATGAAGGATCATTGAGTAGAAAGTTCGATATAGGTTAAGTTTACATTATTTTTCATTTTTCCTTTCCACCTTATATAAATTCATGCGGTATATTTTAATCTGAAGTCAAAAGGAATAATTTAGAAAATTAAAATTTTATAATTTGAATTAAAATTTCAAATCTTATGTTCATAGTTTAATTATTTCTATAACTCTCCATTTTGAAATGGGTAGCAATTTAAAGTATTAAGAAACTTATCAAACCTTAAGCACTATAGTTATTGGATTGTCGGACATGAGTAAGCTACGATAATTATTACAGACTTTACCAAGAACTCCAAGTTCGCACACAAAATGAGTTAAAGTCTAAATATGGTAGTTGAACTCTCAGAATTCAACTCAACCTTACCAACTCCCTCACGAATTTTACTCAGCCAATAATTGAATAGATAACAATGAGAAGAGAAAGATGCACCAAACTTTACAGCAAAATAGCTAACCTTTATATGACTCTCAACTAATGCAAAATATATAAAAGTTGCAACTCTCTTTAATGAATGAAACGTTTGCTCAAATGAGCTATTTATAGGTTTTTAGAGACTTATTGGGCAAGAATACAAGAAAGTCATCTTAAGGCCACTAGGTCACTAACTTAGTTGCTAGTTGACATCCCTAACCATTTTATGCACTACTTTAGTGAGTGGTTTACATAACTTACCACCATTCCACTTTTAAGTAAAAGAAACATGTGTAAAATGCTTACAAGACACCTCCTCCATGTTCTTTGCCATGTCCTCCCACTTCTTTGATGATTTATCCCACTAAATTTGCCACTTCACTTATGATCTTCATCTAAAGGTGAAAGTTAGTCAAGTTTTGATCAAATTCGCACATGGTCCAACTAATGTGCACCTATGGTCTAGTCTGTATCTCCATAATTCACCATTTCAGCATAATTTGATTCACAATCTCACTAATGACATTTTACGCAAGTCTAACTCACTCTAACGAAGCCAATCAATGACCCATAGTCCATCAAAGCTAACCAAAGCTCGAATCATGCTTGATCTTACTCGATTAAGTTACCTTGAACTTTCATAAGTCGCCGTCATGCATGTGATCTAGCTAATCTTTGAGTTAAGGCCTGTTTTTAGTTATTTTTGGACTCGCATCTGAATCTTTCATCACATCGAAGATTTTTGCTAATGTATAGCAATGCAGGTCAACTCTTTCACAATGTCCCAATTTTTTTTGCCTACTCACAAGTCTTTGCCTTGTTTTGTCATCTTGAGTACCAAATGTTGGCTAATACTTGCCAATGCTTGCACAATTCTATAAGCTAGACCTAGGGCTTTAATAAACCACCTTCACTAGAAGAACTCGACACCCTCGTTGAAATAATCCGTGGGCACTCCTCTAAATGTGATTCTCTAAAAAACTCCTCAATCATTGGAACCTCTCTCACATACCGTTTTCCTTTTATATTGGGTTTTTCCTTAATTTTACTTAAACACTCCTTTTCAAGGCTCATTATGCCCAATAAAGAATAATTATTGAGGTACACTTCTTCCATCGAGGCATCCTCTACTTCTTTTTGATCCTTTGCGACCATAGAATTTATTTGCTCCTTATTGGCCTTCCGTTTGGTGCATTCATGAGTAAAGCGTGACCCTTCATAAATGAAACAAGCAATATGTAGTTTTGTTTATTTCTTGGACTTGCATTGAGAAGATTCACATACCTTCTCTTTTCCTTTTTCAGAGCCATTCCATGTCCCACCATTCTTCTTTCCCTCATTTCTAGTTCAAATTAGGGGTGGCTTTTGGAGATCCAACAAGTCATTTGTAGCCATTATCACGCTAGGGAGGTCTTTCACATTTTGCCTTTGAAACTCCATTTATGTCTAACCTTGCAAGCAACTTATGAAATTGAACAACTTGTCTTCCTTAGACATGTTCTGTATGTCTAATATCAAATATGTGAATTTCCTTACATACTCTCACATTAAGTTACTTTCTTCAAATAGTTTAAAGCTTCTCTCGAGAATCGTGAAATATTGTTAAGGAGGAATTGGTCTGTTAGCTCCTTGTTCATTTTCTCCAAGGTGCCAATAAGAGGTCTACCTGCACTGATATTGGTAGAGATTTGTGTATACTATAAAGATACATTGCTGACATGTTCACCTTTTTGTACGTCTAACATCTTACCAGTTGTACAATACTGCTCCATTTTTCACAAAAATTCCTCAAGCTCCTTATCATTTTGAATGCCCTCAAAACCTTTGGTTCATGCACCTTTAACATGATGCTTTCAACATGCCCCAAATATTGAGTTACAATAGCACATTTGAGGATGATTATTTCAAAAGTGGCATCCTCTTGTGCTTTAATCAATGTAGCCACTTGATCTTGCAATGCTTGGATCTGCATCTCCAAAGCTTCAAAACATGATGCATATGAACAGATTTTTTCTTCACCTGTAGGTAAAGAGCCAATGAGTTCTTTCACTTTTGTAGCATAGTCATTCAGATTACTGCCACCCATTATTAAATCACCAACACAAATTACAAAGGCTTTACTACGAATTCCAAGTTCACATGCGAAATAAGTTAAAGTCTACGTATGGTAGTTGAACTCTGGCAATTCAACTCAACCTTACCAAATTTCTCTTATTTAAAGTATTTCACACAAAGGCAACCCACAAATTTTACTAAGCCAATACAATCGAATAGACCAAAATGAGAAGAGAAAGATATACTAAACTTTACAACAAAATAGCCAACATTTGTATTACGCTCAACTGATACAAAGGATATTAAAGCTCTAACTCTCTCTAACTCAAATGAGCTATTTATAGGCTTTTGGAGACTTGTTGGAAAAGAATAAAGAAAGTGACCTCAGGGACTCTAAGTTAGTAACTTAGTGGTTGACATATCGGACCTTGGAAAATTTTTCTTTAAGTAAATATGATTTAAAATAATTTTGAAGTTTTGATAGAGTTAATTTTGGAACTATAATTATGTCAAGGTTAGTAGGATTTGTTGAATGGATAAGTGGAATTAAAGTGTTGATGTAATAAGGATGTTCAAGGACATTTTTGGGAAATCACTTAAGCATAAAACAGAATAAGCTTGTAAGGAAGGGTAAGATGGACTTTTTGGGCTCATTAAGGGTAGAAATGGAAAAAGAATGTGTTGTTTTCCTTGTTAAGAGGAGAAAAATGTGAATTGAAGAGGGAGAAGAGTGAGAAAATGAAATTAAGAGAGAGAGGAGAGAGGTTTCAATGAAAGAAGGAAAGAAGAGAAATCAAGCTTGTTAAGGTAGGTTAGCTATCTTTTCTTCTTACTTTACTAAAGGAATGTGTTGTGTTGTGGAAGAAGGAGTTAGAAAGGAAAATGGGTTAGTTTAGAGAATGGAAAAGTTTATGTTGAAAGAAGATGGATTAGGAGAACCCAATTGATTTTTAACTAGGTCTTGGGTTTTCTAACCCAGATGGGTTATGGGTAGGTTAGATTTGAGTTCAATTTCTGTTCGCTAAAATTGTGTGATTTTTGAAGTTTTTGAATTTTATTGGATTGTTGTTTTGGATGGAACCTTAGTTATTGTAGGGAACCAAGCAAATCCTACCCAAGAGCAAGGGGAAAGGTAAGTTTTACTAGGTTTTTGCAAGCTAATTAGGTGGGTAATGTATTTATAGTTATAGTGTAATTAGGAAAATTCTTGCCTATGTATGTGTATGTTGTTTTCGCTTGGAATTTATTTACAAGAAATTGAAACCATTGTGAATGTTTGGAAATGCATAGTGATTATGTTATTCCTTGAAAAAGGTTTTAACATTTTGAGTTAGATAAAAAGAAGATAAGCATGAAAGTTTGAGCAGTTAATAAAATGATTTTGAGCATGATTATGTGCTTTTGTTTGGGCAAGAGAGGAACCCATTTCGTTAGTCACATGTATATTGACCCATAGCCTTCTCCTGGCTGCCTGCTTGAGGCCACCAGATCTTGAGAATTTGAACTCGTTTTGTTCACGGAGAGCCACTTGTTTATGCATTTCATAATTAAATTGCTAAGTATGAATCATTTTGAATGTTATATGTTATGAATTTTTTAGATAGATTAATGAATGCTTAAATTGCTGAATATATATATATATATATATATATACACATGTACATATGTTTGACTTTAGTCAATTATAAATATATTAGCCACTGAGCTGTGTAGCTCACCCTACTATTCCCTCTTTAGGTGCAGAACAAGAAGGTTAGCAATCCTTTCAAGGCATCGGAAACTCCAAGATATTAGAAACTTTTGCAACTAAGTTAGTTCAATCACTTTTAGACAACTTCATAAGCATGTTAAAACATTAAGCATCTTATGTTTGTTGTATTTGTGTTAAGATTTTATTTATAATGTTATTATGTAATTAAAGAGATGTTTGAGCTTTTGTTGATTTGGTAAAGAGTTAGAACTGAAAAGTTCCTCAGGTGTATGTGCATGTTTCTTTTGTAGTTGTTCACTTCAAAATCTAAGTCTTTTCTAAGTGTGGAAATCGTGTGTCGACTTTGGGGGAAACATTGGACTTGATTGAGGCAAAATTAGTTAAAACTGTCTTCTAGAAAGTTGTAACTTGTCCTTCTAGCTTTCCAACAATATATAGTATGAAATTTTTGGACTTCTAGGCTGAAAGTTACAATCTTTATAAGGGAAGATGTATCTTCTATGTTTTGCTTACATGTCTTCTCTATTTTGTTTACGTGTCATTTGTGTTTTGATTACATGTCATCTATGATGACGTGTCTTCTGTGATGACGTGTCGTCTGTGATGATGTGTCATCTGTGATGATGTGTCGTCTATCTGTTGCTATCATCTATCTTCTGCTCCATTTTTTACCCTTCAGATGACATAATATGTCTTCAGGATCTTCATAAAAGTTGTAGATCTTGAAGTTCTCTTTTGAACCATATAAAGAACACCTTAATCTGATATCTTTAGGGAAAGTTATAGCAATTTTCCCAATGTGTCTATCTTTTTCCATTAGTCTATTTTTTCCTTTGGCTTCGTCTATACCTAGCTTTTGCTCCATTTTTGACCCTTTAGATGATAGAACCTATCTTCAAAGTCTTCATGAAAGTTGTAAATCATGAAGTCCTATTTCAAACAATATAAAGAATACCTTAATCCTGTATCTTTTTGGAAAGTTATAGCAATTTTCCCAAGTTTTTTGTCTTTTTCCATTAGTCTGCTTTATCCTTTAGCTTCAGCTTTACCTATCTTCTGCTCCATTTTTGACCCTTTAAAAGATAGAATCTGTCTTAAAGGTCTTCATACAAGTTGCAGATATTGAAGTTCGCTTTCCAACCACATAAAGAACACCTTAATTTGGTAACTTTAGTGAATGTTATAGTAATTTTCCCCATTTGTGTATCTTTTTCGTTAGTCAACTTTTTACTTTGGCTTTGTCTATACCTATCTTTTGCTCCATTATTGACACTCCAGAAGATAAAATATGTCCTTGAGGTCTGCATAAAAGTTATAGATCTTGAAGTTTTCTTTTATTTCATCTAAATAACACCTCAATCAGAGTTCTCTACAGGAACTTTTTCCAAATTTTTCGAAATAGGTTTAGTATAGTTGAGGGCAAGTACTGCTTTCGTGTTTGATTCTGCATGTTGGGCTCTGGAAGCGAGGTCCAGCATTTGCTCTCATCTCACTTGTTTTTGGGATAATTTCACTCTAAAATATACTTAGTCCATTCTCTATCATAAGCTTCTGAGAGTTTTACCTCCACGACAAGAATTATAATCTCAAAAATCAAGAGGACTTTTCAAGGTTGTAATGCACGGAAGGCTAGATGAAATGGACGAAAGAAGAAAAAATATGAGTACATGCACCACAATTATGGAATAGATGTCAACAGTAACACAATATTTACACAAATGACAACATAATTTATCTCTTAACTTTTTTTAGAACATATATATATTTTCTTTTTGAAAATTGTTCTCTTTCTTTCTTTTCCTTTTTTTTCATTGGCTTTTTTCAATAACCAATTTCCTAAGATAACTAGAAGAAAATGCGAAATAAACTATTGACACCATATAAAGATGTGTGCATGTGCTCAAAAATTATGGCTCAAAGGGCTAGCAATGGATATGTGTTTATGGGGATTCTGTTTGGGTCAATAGGGTTCTGAAAGATTGCCTCTATCATGTTAATAAAATTCTAGTACATCAAGCTTTGATTAAGAATTGAAACAAGTTCTAGAGAGATATGAAATAAGTGAAAAATTTAGGCCCAAATATCCTTCCAACAGCGTTAACATCTCAGGGAACAATCTTAAGATTTAAAAACATAAAGTGCTACTTTGTCAGCATACCCTCACTTACTTTATGTTGAAAACATTCAAAATGAAATTAGTCAAAACTTACTATCATTTAAAGAATGGGAGGTATTTTCAAAAACACAGGGATCGCTTTGAAACTCATAAAATCTTTGAGATACAAGAATGACAAGAATCTAATCAGGGAGAATTGTTGAATTGACGCAATTTAGAAAAAAATAAATTTCTGCAAGAGTATGGCACTGCGGTAAACCAAAGTTTGCCACAATGAACAGTTCAGCACACAAACATTGCCACGGAGAATAAAGATTTTTCCATAGTGAAAAACATGGATTACGCACATTGCCGCGGCAAAAAACAACAAAAAACTTTTGAATAAGTTGATTTGCCTCAATCACTAAGTTTAAAGTTTGAATATTATCCACAATTGACTAGCACAAACATTTAAATGACCGAAATGAAGAAAAAACAAGAGTTCCAAAGTTGGAAAACCTCCCCCACACTTTAACCTTATATTGTCCGCAATGTGAAAAACATTTAAAATAAATATGCAATAAAGGGAAAGGGGAAGGTGCATTAACAACAAATTGGAAGGACAAAGAGATTTATATATAAATGGTGTGCAAAAAGTTTGGACATTACAAAAATGAACTGAGCATCCGACAAACTAACTAGAAAAATACAACAAAAGGAAAATACAGGAAGAAACACTCCAACTACTCCATCGGGTGATCATCCCTAGTGTCTGCAAGATCTGCTCCGGATGGGCTAGTACCAATAAGCGGGTCATTTTCATTAGAAGGAACTTGAAAGTGCAGGTGCTTGTTGAGCAAGGCATCCATCTGTCGCCGATACCTCTGATCTTGATCCTACTAAGCTATGGCCTGATGAAGGGTGTCCCGAAGGGTAGTCAGGTCTGCAGATAAGCCATCTACCCAGCTAGCGAGGGTCTATAAAGTGATGGGCTCAGGAGGAGCCGGAACCAGATGATCGTCCTCGCTAGGCAATGCATCAATATGGTTGGCAACAACATTGGGAAATAAGGTGGAATGTGTAGGTGGAATGTTTAAGTCAGACATATTGAAATAGTTGGGCTGGGTCAAAATAACTATAATTGTTGTATTCTGGGATGTTATGGGCCTAGAATATGTTGGTGATGAGGTATGGAAAGGTGATGGCATTGGTGAGCTTGGCGGTAGTGATGGAATCATGGAGGGCAGAAGTAATGGCATTGGCTACGTCGATTGGGCGAACAACCATGAGAAGGTACAAGTATAGGGCTTGGTGTTTGGTGACGTAGGCTAGGTAGGAGGTAGGAATGATGTTGTTGTTAATTAAATGAAGCCAAAGACGAGCTTTGGGGCAAAGATCAGAATGGTTGAGGTAGTATTGATAGATTCTGGGTTGATGCCAGACGGCACCCTCAGGGCAGAGGGTGTGAATGACACCGTCCCAGGGATAGTGGTGTATGAGCTGATCGTAATGGCAACAAAGAATAGGTGGAAGGTTGTAGTTCTCACGGATGCTTGTAGTGGTAAAGGCAGTAGGGACTTTTACACCATGGAAATTAATTTCCATGATGTTGTGGAGGCAGGCATAGGTATAGAAGTGATGGACAAATTTGTCGTTGCCTTAATCCCTAGGTTGGACTAATCCTGTGAACTAATTTTGAACCAATTGGCAAACAAAGGGATTGTTGTGGGGGATTAAAGGAAAGGGTCGTTCCCTAATGAAAGGCCTAGCGTCTATTTTTTCTACTAGGTCAGCATAATCGGAGTTAGTGCTAGTGGGAGGATCAAAATGAGGGGAGGAATGGGATTGACGGGAGGTGTCGGAGGAACTAGAGGAGGCAGTGGGTGAATGACGGGTAGGGTTCTTAGTTCGAAGCATGTTCCTGCAGAAAAAACAAACACAAAAAATAAACAAAAGGATTAAACAAAATTCACTAAAAAAACAAAACATATAAAGCTCACTGCAGCAGAATTGATCTGTCGCCACAGCGAAGGCTACACTACCTTTCTTCACCGGGGCAAACTTGCCCTAATGTCAAATAAAACAACGAGAAAAGAGTGGAACAAGTGAAAAAAACTTACGAAGTAGGTGAGGGAGGCACAAATACGAACCACAAATCCAAAATGGACAGAGGAGAACAAAAAAGAAGAGGGATTTTTGGGAGGTTATACTGATTGCCATAGCAAACTGTGAATGAAGGATATGAAAATGAAAAAGGAGGAGGGGGCGGTAAGTTAAGAAAGAAGGAGAAGGAAATGACGAAAAAGGCAGAGGGTAGATGAAAGATCAGAAGAATAAAAAGCGTAAAAGGAAATTTTCATTTGGAGTTTTCGTGCAAATATACCTTTCGCCGCGACGAAGACTGCGTGAAGCTTTTCACCTCTATTAAAGAATTATTGCACGCTGCGGCAAAGGCTGCACAAGAAGGTTCATTGCGGCAAAAAAATTAGTTCACGCCGTGACAAATTGGCTTGAGAGGCATTGTGGCCGCGGCGACTGATGAGTTTGCCACGGTGAAATGTACCACGCCACTGTGAATTTTTCTCGAGGAAAAAAAACAACACATGACAATTTCTAAATGGATACTCAGCTCATATGCAAGTCCTTAATCATCACAAAACAAAATGCAATTCATCATCTACACCAATTTCCTCAATCATAAAAGATGTATCATGCATCAACTAAAACACGAAATATAAAGGGAAGATGAATTATTGAAACGAGAAAACTAAACCTAAGCCCTACTAAAGTGGTTTCTCTCCCACACTTATTCAACACGCTCATGCATAACAATGTCATCTTCAATCACAATGCAGAAGTACATTGTAAGTGAGGGATGAGAAACAACATGTTGCTTACGGTGGATCCTTCATCTCCTGGGGGACGTTTGGCTGATAGCCATACTGTGGTGAGGTAACTCGACCACTTTCCACTTCTGTGCTAACATCCACACTTCTCGGTGCACCTGAAACATTATCAAACAATCCTTCCTGCAAGGAGTCATTAGTGAATGGGTTCATTGCCAGTTAAAACTCAGTGCATGCATCATCAACAACAATATCAAACATATTAACTCCTACTAACGAATAGTCCTCATGGGAGTGTTTCATAGGCTCATACATGTTAAAACTCGCCTACTAGTCTCCTACCTCCATGGTGATCATACCTTCTTTCATGCTAATCATAGTACTAGTAGTCCTTAAGAAGGGTCGACTAAGAATCAAAGAAGTATCCTACACAACTTCAGAAGGCATATCAAGCACATAAAAATTAGTAGGAAAAACTAAACCCGTGACTTTGATGAAAATATCCTCTATAATGCCCATAGGATGCCTAATTGATCTATCAGCCAATTGGAGAACTAAAGATGTAGACTTAAGATTTTTAACTCCTAATGATTGATAAACAGACTTAGGCATAACATTAATGGCTACCCCTAGATCTAACAAGGCTCCCCCTATGGTAACTTTACCTATAGTGAAAGGGATAGTGAAAGATCCAGGGTCTTGGCATTTCACAGGGATTTGAGGCTTGAATACGGCTGACACATTTGAGCTTACTTGGACTCTCTCATTAGGCCTAAACTTTCTCTTATGGGTACATAGGTCTTTAAGGTATTCAGAATAAGCAGGAACCCGTTTCACAAGATATTGACTTCTACTTTACCAAACAAATCAATGATTTCTTTTTCATGCTTAATGTCAATCATTCACTTGCTCATCAAATATGAATTAGGAAAAGGAAGGTTTTAACGATTTACTACCTTACCTTGGGTTTCAATGGCTCCATGCTTGCTTGATTCCACATGCTCACTTATTGGTGCTTGTTCCGTGTAACTCTCTGAAGTAACTCCCCTGCTTCTTGGTTCAGACTTCCTTTCATTCAAAAGTGATTTTTCCTTGGAGCTTTCAGATTTCTTGATGTTGTTCTTTGTTAAAGGGAATTCTCCATTATCAATCTCCTCTTCACATTCTCCTTCAACTTGATGGTTGAACCTCACTTGTTTCCCACTTCAGAGAACGATTGCATTTAAACTTTTAGGGTTCATCAAAGTATTTGAAAGAATGGTTCCACTACTTCTTGCTTGGTTCTCACTTATGTTGTTAGACAATTGAGTGACAAAAGAGTTAATATTTCCTACTTTTGTCTCCCATTGCTCTATTCTCTTTTCCAAGGCATTGAACCAAGCAGCATTCTTTGAAGAATCTTGCTGAATCAGAGAACCTATGGCATTAAACTGGTTATTGTTAGAATTCCACACTTCCTTCATCAAAATGATCATATTATGCAGCAATTGGTTAGTGTCCTCCTTAGGTGGGACAATCATGATTTGTTGTTGGTTGGGGAACTAGTTGGTGGAAGTACCAGATCCTCCCCCTTGTTGAAATCTATTTTGAGCCCGTCCCTCTTCATTCCTCCAACTAAACTTAGGGTTGGCCTTCCATCCCTCATTATAAGTGTTGGAGTAGGGGTGTCATTTCTGATTTGATCATCCCGGATACAATACAGATACTTCTTCAAACCATCCGGGCCAAACACTGGGTATGTGCATTACTAACCCACAAGTATCACAACTAGGTGTTATGACATCCATAGAAGATGTCGGGCGATGCACATTCATATTCTTCAGCTCTGCAGTGATGAAGGATAATTGTGATGTCACTCTACAGACGACTTTTGACTCTAAACTCT
>JAOSBK010000006.1:25929048-25939633 GCA_027568895.1 Erythroxylum shatona | reverse complement strand
CAAAGGAGTTGGTAATGCTCTTCATCTTGTTTGTATTTTATTATCCTTATACCATATCATGTATGGATTGGCATGATAATTTGGATATGTTGCTTCTACTGCAAGTAATGATTTCTTAAAAATTTTGAAATCTACCGTTTCTCCAAATATCACATGCTTTGTTTTTCCGATCCAACAATAAGAAGTAGATGGGGATAGGACTAACCCAAAGAATAAAGATGAGAATCCTAAAGACTTCTTATCAGGAGTTAGACTAGTATATTTGAGATTTGATGGAGCTCTATTTACTTAAAGCAATAAACAAGCTGGTAGTTGATTCATTAAAAAGAAACTAGATCATGCATTGGTTAGTCACTACTGGCTCTTAAATATTCCTAACAATTTAGCCCATTTTCACAATCCTTAAGGCACTTATCACTCCCTTATCAAAGACGCAGTTGTGAGGATTGGTCAAAACTGTGGAAGGACTTGAATCATATAAATGTTTTAGGAAGCTTAAGATGATAAATGAAGAATTGAATAAGCTCTAGACTCTCAAAGTTAAAAATACTAATTCAGTAGTTGATAAGGCTAGGGATGCTCTTAATAACATCCACAATTTATTAATTCTCTAAAAAACAAATATGGTACTAAGGAAAAAGGAGACATTGGCTCTTCATAATTATAATTAGGCTCTTGACAATCATTACTTTCTCCTCAAACAAAAGGAAAATGCTAAGTAGTTGAAGGATAGTGATAAGAATTCACAATTCTTCTTCAATGCAATACTGAAAAAAAAAAAAGGAATTCCATCAGAATTTACACTCTCAATTTAGTTAATAGTTGATAGATGGATATTTGACTATATTTTAACACCCATATTTGATATATTTTGCTTGACATTTTATAATTTTATCATATATTTGGTACTTAATTTTCTCTAAGTGTGTTTACAGGTGACAATTGTCTTCATGGACTTAAAACAGAAGAATTCGGGTAAAGACTTGTCATAAAATATAAATTTAGCAATATAGGAAGAGTGCACGACTATGCACTTTTGCATGCCCATGATATTTTGCGATATACATGATTTGATAAATGGTCATGTACCAGACCGTGTATGTCCTAGAAACCCTAATTTTTAATATAAAATGACATTTCGATGGCTAGTGAAAAGAGGATACTCTTTGAGGCAATTTCTAGGTGTGGAGAATGTCCAAAAGGGACAATTTTGGTCCAGAGAAGTGGAATCATGAAGATTTCATCAAAAGATCCATCGGAATACAAAATCAAGCCTCGACATCTTAAGAACATTCGATAGAAGACAATTAGGAAGATTTAAAATTGTGATTCCATTGTTTTTTATTCTTTGTTTCAATTATATGTTTGATTTCATGTTTGATAATGTATAACTAAATGTTCAGTTAGTATTTAGGTTAGACGAACCTTATGTTAATACTTTGACATTATTTGATTAGTTTATTATTGCAATTGGTTTGATTGATTATTGTGATATGATTACATGTTTAATTGATAACCTGATTCCATATATAGAGATTAAGAAGTCTTATTATGAATAGATCAATCGTAATTAGAAAGAGTTGATTGTAATCCTAGGGATAGGATGACATAAATCCTCCATATTAGGATCAATCCTAATAGTAGGACTCATAAATTAGTAACGAAATCCTACAAGATTTAACTTAAGTAATTCGGTTAGAGACCTTAGGATTAGTTATTAGTGGAGTGAAGGTTAGTTACTAGCATACCATAGGAGTCTCGAAGGTCCAATTAATCAATAAACAATTACGTGATAAAAGATCAATTTGTTAATTCAAGCCTAGATACTAATTTCTAATAATGATAGCTTTCTAAGTGAATTTCACTATCTCTTAGTTCATTATTGTTTCCTATTTTTATTAGTTTTAGTTTATTTTCATTAAAAATATAAAATCAATCCTTAGGCTAGATAATAGGGGAAGGGTAAGTACTAGTATTCATAGTATTTGTGGGATCGACCCATACTTGCTGGTACTAGCTATAGCTACGTTGTTCACTTACAGTTATTATATAATTGCCCAACTTACAAAATAGGTCAATCAAGTTTTTTTGGTACTGTTTAGGGAGATTTTCATATTAGGAAAGCCTGAATGCTATTACTCTAACCATTTTCATTTTATTTTGTTTTATCTTTTCTATTTTCTTTTATTTTAATTTTGCTTTTGCATTTATTTTCTTTTATTTTTTCATTTCATTGTATGTTATTGTATTTTTAGCTTATTAATTTAATTATCTTTTGAATTTCTCTACTTGATCTTGAGTTTATGGTTTATAGTAGGAATTAGGATTCATTGTCATAGCCACAGCTCGCAATGAAAGGATGAAGTGGACAACACATTTATGGGAGCCAGAATATGTCTTCACAAACTATGACATTGCTATATAAGAGAGTAGGTGTTCTCACATGTTTTCGAAAGCTCAACCAATATTAAGGTTATGTAGCAAGATTGGTGGGAGTTATCAGTACAATCATGAATGTAGAGTATGTAATTATACATGGGAGCAATCGAGCATGTGCAATTGACCTCAAGGTGTGTTATATAAGCATAACTACAATTCAAAGTGGAGCAATTCTCATACTTAATTATAGATGGAATGATTACACTCTAGTTAGATATTTATAGCACCAATCTCCATATAACAAGTTAACTGTGGAAGATTAAATTAATGGAAATATTTTTTAAAATGAAAACTGAGCGACATAAATTCAAGAGTGAAGAAAAGACAAATGTTAGCTTTATAAATGGAGGTACAATTCAAAAAGAGCTTCTGGAATTCTATGAGAGACTTTCTTCACCTACATAAGATGAGCATAATTTGAGCTTCCAACCTCCTTAGAGTGAAGAAGAGACAACATTCGATTTTATAAATGAAGATATATTTTAAGAAGGCAAGGAAGTAACTGCCGTTTTGAAGAATATGATGAACGAGTATATTCAAGATTCAAACATGAGGCATCATTAAACAGAGACTCGTATACAAAATATGGTGAATCAAATCGATCAACTAGCAAAGATATTTTTAATGGACAATTAGGGAGTTTGCTAGTCTTAATGAAATAAATCCTAACGAATTTAATATGGCAATCACCCTTAGTAGTGGAGATGAGCTCTCAGAAGAACAAGAGGAAGAGGAAGCAAGTATTACAAATAAATTAATGGAACTCCTCATTGACACAAAAGTTGAACGATGTGAATTCAATATAGAAGAAAAGTAAAGGGTTGGCTTTATGATTAGAGTGACATTACAAGAAGAGCTTCCTGAAGAAGATGATGAAGAAACCTCCATCCAAGAAGAGAAAGTAGAAGAGTGGAAGAAGATAACTAAAGAACATAAGTCAAAAACATTTGTTTAAGAAGAAGAAGAATGGAAAAAGGTGGTTAATGAAGAACTGGCGGAGGAACCAAGTAAGGAAACTACTAATGAGGTGTTGGTAGTGAACTTAAATACGAAGTCCTCAAAGACAAACTGTTTGAGTTAGCCGATGACTCAGGAAGTTTCATTATCCCTCATTTTATTAATATTTTTCATTAAAAAGGGCATTAATAGAGTCTATTGGTTTTTTAATCTAACCAATTATGTCCTTATTATTATCTTGTAGCAAGTGGCTTATTTATAGGTTATGAAACTGCTTTATGGAGAAAAGGGTGGAAGCAAGCCGTTGATTATTAATACAGGATGAAGTTAAGCTTAAAGGTTACATCGAGCTACCAATGTTAAACAAGCACTGTATGGGAGGTAACCATGAGTTAGTTTTAATTTTATTTTAATTTCTATATTTTTTTTGCTTTCATATTAATATAAGATTTTATTTTCTGTTATATTATTTCTTTTTATTCTTTTTATCATTTTCTTTTATATTTTTCAAAGACGTTACTTTCATATTGGATGGATTATAATCAGAGAAATCGTCATAGTCAGGAAAGTATTAGTAACCCTCTCACTTTTTCATAAATGCTTATATTATGTACATTGAGGACAATGTACAACTTTAAGTATGAGGATGAGTTTATTAAATTTTTGTAACTGATTTCTTTAAGCTTATTATAATCTTGATTATAAATTTTTTAAACTAATGTCTTGAATTAATTGAATCTGTCTATTGATGATCTACTTTATTGTCAAATATTGACTAAATTGGTATGAAACAGGATGATAAAATTAGTTTTCTAAGTTATATTTTTTGTTATCATTCAAATATTCAAGTTGAGTGAAATTGCATATTATTTGCAAATACATATACTTGTTCTTTTTTGTGAGCTTTTGAGCTTAAAGAACAATTTTTTTCAAAGTTTTATGCTCTTGTTATTCTTTCATGTGTGTGATATCACTATATAGTAGGATAATTATAGAACTTGCTTTTCTTATGCATATTGAGAATATATTTGTTAAATTAGAATCATTAACATGATAAAGACACTTACATTCACCAACTTGTTTTAACCTATTTCTTTGAAATTACCATACCCTTAAATTTTACCTTTAGGAATAATCAAGTTAAGCCTTAGCCTTTTTCACTAATTAAACCCAAATTATATACCTTTATCCTATTTTTCTTTGAAGACCTTTTTATTGTTTTGAACCCTAAAGGCTATTTACATTATTTACTTATTTGAGAATTAAAACTTGTGAAAGGTCCAATATTTGTTGAATTATGGTCCTGATTGGAATTTTGTGAAAAAAACATAAAAAGAAAAAAAGAAAGTCAAAGAAAAACAAGAAAGAATAAGTTTATGGTACCAATAGAGTTGCATTGATAGGACCTATGTATTTTGTAAACAAGTCTTGCATTATTTCTTTGAGTAAATTTCCTTCAACTTAACCCTTTTATTATCCCAATCATATCATACCTAAACCTTATTACAACCTTTAGAAAGACCTTTGGATTTTTGTTTCTAGTTTATACATAAATGGTGGAGATGTAATTTTATTGCAAGCATATGGTAAGAATTCTACCATGCATTGATTGAGAGTTTTGATGCTTCTAAACCTAAAAACTTGAATGCACTGAGTGAAATCTTGGTCAAGGTGTAAAGATATACGCATTTAATTCCAATTTGATTGTTGATGTGATTATTATTAATATTACTTAGGAAACAAATTTTAAGATAACTTGATTCTGATTGTATATTAATTTGATTTAATAGGATATGATGATGTAGGACAAGCAAAAACTTCAGTGTGGGAATGTTTGATAGATGGATATTTGACTATATTTTACCACCCATATTTGATATATTTTGCATGATATTTTATACTTTTATTGTATATTTGGTACTTAATTTGTTCCAAGTGTATTTATAGGTGATAATTGCCTTCATAGACTGAAAAGAAAAGAATTCGAACAAAAATGCAAGGTAAAACAAAAAATCAGCAATCTAGAAGGAGTACAAAGCTATGAACTTTTGCACACCTATGCACTTTCACGACATACACGACGATGTACCAGATCGTGTAAGTCCTAAAAACCCTAGTTTTTAATATATAAAAAGACATTTTGGGTGGCTAATGAAAAGAGGAGACTCTTAGAGGCAATTTCTAGACATAGAGAATGTCTATAAGGGATGATTTTGGTCCAGATAAGTAAAAAACACAAAGATTTCATCAAAAGATCCATTGAAATAAAAGATCAAGCCTCAACATCGCAAGAACATTCGATAGAAGACAATCAGGAAGATTTAGAATTATGATTTCATTATATGCTTGATTTTATGATTGATAATATTTAACTAAACATTCAATTAGTATTTAGGTTAAAGGAACCTTATGTTAATACTTTAACATGATTTGATTCCTTTATTAATGCAATTGGTTTGATTGTTTATTGTAATCTGATTGCATGTTTTATTGATAATCTAATTTTATATGCAGAGATTGAGAAATCCTAGTGTAAATAGATCTATCATAATTAGAAGGAGTTGATTGCAACCATAGAGATAAGATGACATAAATCCTCTAGATTTAACTCAAACCTAATAGAGAAACTCATAAATCGGTAATGCAATCTTACAAGATTTAACTTGATTAATTCGGTTGGAGACCCTAGGATTAGTTGTTAGTAGACTCAAGGTCAGCTATTGAATACCATATAAGCCTCCACGATCAAATTAATCAACAAACAAGTACATGATAAAAGATCAATTTGTTAAGGTTTTAGAGGATTCAAGCCTAGATTCTAATTTCTGATAACGATAGTTTTCTAAATGAATTCCATTATCTCTATGGTCATTACTATCTTCTATTTTATTTTATTAGCTTTAGTTTTAGTTTCTTTCCATTAAAAATCTAAATTCAATCCTTAGGCTAGATAATAGGGGAAGGTTAAGTACTAGTATTCATAAGCTCCATGGGATCATACTTGCTGGTACTAGCTATAGCTACGCCTTGCACTTCCAGTTATTATGTAATTAACTAACTCACAAAATAGCGTAATCAATGGTAATATTTGTAATGTGTAACAACCCAGACCACTCGCCCACAGATATTGTCCGCTTTGGGTTACCTTTAGTGCCAAACCCCTCATAGTTTTGCTCTTCCCACCCTTGGGAAAACGTTGTCTTAGGGGAAGAGGTATCTATACCCTTATAAGGCATACTTCATTCTCCTCTCCAACTGATGTGGGATCTCACAATATCCACCTCCTTAGCACCCAACCCTTTTTAGGGCCCAACCTAGCTAGCACAATGGTTCGAGTACCGACTCTAATATCATTTGTAACAACCTAGACCACCCGCCCACAGATATTGTCCACTTTAAGTTACCCTAGGGTCAAACCCCTTACAATTTTACTCTTTCCACCCCTTAGGAAAAAACATCTTAGAGGGAGAGGTATCCATACCTTTATAAGGCATACTTTGTTCTCCTCTCTAACTATGTGGGATCTCACACTCTACACCCCCTTAGGGTCCAGCCTAGTTGGCACAATGGTTCGAGTACTGGCTCTGATACCACTTGTAATAGCCCAAACTACCCCCCACAGATATTGTCCATTTTGGGTTGCCCCTAAGGTCAAATCCCTCACGGTTTTGCTCTTCCCATCCCTGGGAAATTGCATCTGAGGGGTAGAAGTATCCATACTCTTATAAGGCATACTTCGTTCTCCTCTCCAATCGATGTGGGATCTCATATAATGAACAATCTATGATCAAAGGTGTAGATTTCAATCATTTTAAGCAACTCCTTAGAAATTCCAAGTCCTCTCATTCAGTCCTTTAGGAACTAAAAGCTTCCATTCTTGAGGTTAATTTCCATCAACTTAAACAAGACCTAATAAAACCTATATATTAAACTAACTTCTCTTTTCTTTATAAATTGTGACAAGTCCCTAAGCCCAGATGATCTTATTGCTTACTTCTTTCATGATAAGTGGCACCTAACTAGAACTATTCTCATTCAAAGTAGACTTTCATAAGGTATTTAATTCAATACAATGTGGATTCTTACTTAACACATTGTTAGATTTTGGCTTCTCTATAACTTTTACTAAGTGATTGGAATAAAGTATAATCACTACCTCCTTTGGTATGTTGAACAATAGGGAACACAAAGATCCTTTATATATTTTTTCCTTGTATTTTAAAATTCTTATCAAATTGATAATAAGAAATATTGAGAAAGGGAAGAACTTCCAATACCATTTTAAGTGTAAGAAACTTAAAATTTTTAACCATACCTTTGTAGATGACCTTTTGATATTATGTAGGGTTAACATGGATTCAGTTAAATTCATTATTAATTCTCTTTAGCCCTTCTAAAGGTTTCCATTTCTTTTTATCAACATATATAAGAGCAACCTTCTTATCTCTCCTAGTATCTCTGAGTTAGCAAAAAAAGGCACTAGGAAATTTGGGTTTAAGTTACTTTAACCACCTTTAAGATACCAAAGGATACACATTATTGTCTCAACACTTACTAAGAGGGGTTGTTGGCTACTCTTTAATATAACTTATAAAAGAATATGAACTTGGTATAATAGATACCTCACCTTTATTAGGAGACTACAACTTATTACCTCTATCCTTAGTGGTATCCAAGTCCATTACTGGTCCCATCTATTTCTCCAATTAAACACTACCAAGACTATTAAAATGCTACTTAAAAATTTAGATTCACATGCATAATGATTATATTAATGTAAAGTCAAGTTGATATAAGTATTATTCCTAAAGGGCAATGGTGGTTTAGGAATCAAATCCATTAGAACTATGAATGAACTTTTTTCTTCCACAAGAATTTGGAAGTCTTTTATGGATCAAGAACTCTTACAGGTGCAATAGATACATACCCAATTCTTAAGGGGACAAAGCTTCTAAAACCAACACTTCCTGGGCACCTCAACAGATGTTAAATCCATAATATAATATTAGCCTGAAATGCATAATGGAAAATGGAGAGAGCATTTAGCTTTAATTTGATAACTGAGATGTGATAGGCCCTTTCACAAGCTTCCCAATGCCAAAACCTTGATGATAAGACATTCCTGACACTGAAAAGGTGCAATATATCATCAGAGGTAATAGATCGTATTATCTTACACATAACACTAGAGGTTATTCTAATATTATCAATAATCTACCAAGTCACAACCTTAATCCCAATAAAGAGGATGTGTTAGGCATCGATTCCGAAACTCATCATTCAGAGTCACAAGACATGTGCTGGACTGAATCATAGAACGTGAGCAAACTCTTGCTCTGATACTACAACTATTAGACACCCATTTTCGGAACCCAGCTCTTCCTCTAATACCACAACTGTTGGGCACCGATTCCATAACCCAACATTCAGAGTCATAAAACATGTGTTTGTGCTTGTTACCATATATGGTTATTCTAATTAACCCTCATTAGTTATCCTCATCTCATCTTCATTCTCTGATATTGTAAGTGTCGGGACTTATTTTCTGAGTAATTCTTATACTGAAGCAAATATTGTATACTCAACTTCCATCCAGATACTAAACATCTTAACGGCTAAATCAGAATTCGATCTCTTCATATAATTTATAAATCTACGTCTCTAGTTTACTTCACATTAAAAATCATCTCTGTTGGAACCCTACAGATCCAGATATATTCAAAATGCCGAAGCATGTTCAGTAAAATAACACCAGTTCATACTATTCCAACATATTCCTTCACTTTCCTTCAATCAAAACCTTTTTCTAATCAATTCAGAATGCTTCCAATTTTTGTGGAGAGATAACACGCGTGAGGAATCTATTATCTCAAGGATCACTTCATTTAGAGGTCGGATAACAAAGATTGGGCCAAAGGAATCAAACAAGGTTCCATCCTCAATCATAATAAACCTGGTTTGGGATAATGGCATAACTTGCTTTAGGGATATCAAATCAAAATCATTCTTGAAGGGTTTGAAAGAGGACTTCAATATCTACATATTTCATGAAGACATTGAAGTGAGATTTTGTCATTTAAAGGGTCAGAATTGGACCAGACGATAGGATCAGATGAAGCTAGACGAAAGACGAATTGGAAAAATTGGCATAACTTTTACAAGAGAGGTCGAATTAAGGTGTTCTTTGGATGGTTTGAAAGAGAACTTCAAGATCTACAACTTTATGAAGATTTTGAAGACGGAGTCTATTGTCTAGAGGTTCAAATTTGGACCAGACTATAGGGTCAGATGAATAGTGCACTAGATGAAATGACGTCATCACCAGATGATATGACGTCATCAGACGAAGTGTCCTCACCAGACAATACGTCCTCACTAGACGATACATCCTCACCAGACAAAGCGTCCTCGCCAAATGAAGCATCTTCACTAGACGATGCATCCTCACTAGACGACCTGTCATCACCAAACGATAGGTTATCAACAGAAGATACGTCTTCACCAGACGATATGTCCCCACCAGACAACACATGATCACCAGACGTTATGTTATCACTAGAAGATACGTCTTCAACAAATGATACGTCTTCACCAGATGATACGTCCTCACTAGATGATGCGTCCTCACCAGATGACACGTCATCAGCAGATGATACGTCATCACCAGATAATATGTCTTCACCAGACGATACGTCCTTACCAGATGTCACATCATTAGTAGATGATACATCATCACCAGACAATACGTCTTCACCAGACGATATGTCCTATACTCTTGAGCATCTCCACTTATAAGGACTATACCTTTTGACTCCAATGTCCAAAAATTTCATACTATATATCATTTGAAAGCTAGAAAAACTTCCATGAAGACAACTTTGTCAAATTCAACCTCGATCATTCCAGATTTTCCCCTGAACTCAGAACACAAATTTTTCCCTATGGAATACTTGAAATTTTGCATTTCGCAAACTTGGAATATCCTGAGCTTAACCATTCAGTTACCAAATTTACTTCATTAAACTCTTTAAATCTTAACTCATTTTCCTCATCACCTTCAACTACATTTGATCAATCATAATTCCTATCTTCCTTTCCATAGTATCTCACTTATGCATACATACATACATACATACATACATACATACATACATACATACATACATACATACATACATACATACATACA
>JAOSBK010000006.1:25906575-25920457 GCA_027568895.1 Erythroxylum shatona | reverse complement strand
GCCACCCTCGCGGGGCACGGACTCGGATATCACCAACGATATCGGGTTCGGGTCACTCGGGAGTGGGGTGTTACATCGACATTTTTCATGAACATACAAAACATATTGAAATTGATTGCTACTTTGTACGCTATTATATTACCCAAGGCACCATACATCTTATTCTTATCTATTGTTTTCAAGATGGATGTTATGAAAGCTCCTAGACCAGACAAGCTAAATCTATTTTTTTCCAAAAATGTTGGAATATCATAAGGAATTATGTTAAATAAGTTGTTCATGAATTTTTCATCAATGGAAAACTTCTCAAGGAAATAAACAGAACATTCCTTTGATTAATTCCCAAATGAACTCATCCTTCTTCTTTCAGTGATTTCAGGCCTATTGCTTGTACCAATTTCTTCTACAAAATTATCTCTAAGATACTTGCTTCTAGATTGAAGAAGGTACTCACTCCACTCATCAGTGAAAACTAAAGTGCTTTCATATGCAATAGACAAATTAGGAACAACCTTCTCATTGTATAAGAATTGTTAAAGGGTTACTTTAGATCAAAAGTCTCCCTTAATTATACTATCAAAGTTGATTTCTTTAAAGCATTTGATAGTGTTAGTTAAAACTTCCTTTAAAAGGTATTAAAGGCTTATGAATTCCTAATTTTATTCATCAATTGGGTAAAAAAATGCATATCGATTGCTAGCTTTTCGTTATTAATCAATAGGAGTCAATCTACTTATTTCTTGACAACCAAAGGACATAAGCAAGGGGACCCTCTCTCACCCTACTTGTTTATACTTTGTATGAAAATTCTGAACTCCATCATCAAGCTTGAATTGGAGGCTAATCCCAAATTCAAATTCTATACAAGATGCAAGATACAAGAAAATTGGACTAACCAATCTGTCTTTTGCAGATGATCTTCTTTTTTTTACAATGCCAAACCTGATTCAATACAAACCTTTATGAAGGCTCTAGATGGATTAAAAATTCTATTTGGATTTTAGGTCAATTTCAACAAAAGTCATTTCCTCATCTTTTAAGTTTCTCTCTCCATAGAATAATGAATTGCTTCTATCATTAGTATATCAATGAAGTCTCCATCATTTCTTTATTTAGGGCTGTCAGTTTTGGCTAAGAGGTTAAGCTACCTTGAAGGCATTTCACTTATTGAAAAATTCAGAAAATGATTAATTCATGGGTGAAAAAATGATTATCTTATGTGGGGAAGATACAACTTATTAAATCGGTGCTCAACTTATTACACATTTACTGGAGTTCGCATATATTTTTATCCAAAGGTGTAATCAAGATAGTGGAAAAATTATTCAAGAATTTCCTATGGAATCATTCCAATGGAAACAAAGGGGCAGCCAAGGTTAAGTGGATAAATATATGTTGTCCCAAGGATGGGGCTATTAAACACTTAGTAAAACTATCTAACCAAGCTCTCATCCTTAAGAGGCTTTGGTGGATACTTAAAGACAAAAAGTCACTATAGATTAGGTGGATCCATTCCTAGTTTCTCAAAGGTAGATGTACTTGGGAGATGAAGAAAAGGCCTACAAACTCTTACTTCTTGAATCAGCTATTGCACTTGAGGAACTTAGCTCGAGATGATGTTATTTGCAAAGTTAGTGATGGGACCACTCTATAGATTGGCAATTGGTCAGGTTCATGTTCTCTTATTCACCATCTAACGTTATCAATGATCTCTCTTTTTCCCCTTCATACCAAGCTCAAAATATTCATTAATGGTAACTTTTGGAGGCTCCCTGCTAACCTTATTCATCTACAACCACAATATTCTCCAAATTCATCCAAATTAGATACCTTTTATTGGAAGAAATATCCGACTTCTAGACTATCGAACAAGCTTACTATGGATATAATTAGATTAAGGAGTAGAATCATTTGACACAAAGTCCTCACCCCAAAGGTTTCTTTTCTTCTTTGGCTTATTGTCAGGAATAGGCTTAAGACTATTGATAAACTTTCTTACTTTGACATAAATAGAAGTTGTTCTCTATGTTTAACACAAGATGAAACTACAGATCACCTATTCTTCATGTGCTCAGCTACTAAGTTCATTAAGGAATAGGTGAAACAAAAATACTTCTAGACTGGTTCAGATAACTCTATCTCCAACATTATTCATTGGCTAGCTATACAAATCTCTCTTCCTAAGATTGATACATATATCTACTTATTAGTTATTGAACTATGTGTGCAAACACTCTTTAAAGAAAGGAATGCTAGAAGGTTTGAGTACAAATGCAAAACATTCGAATCACTTATCAATGAAGTTATCAATGGGACTAGAGAGCTTACTTTACTAAACAACCTTGCATCATATTGCAAATCCAATTTACTTCTCTCTTTGAACATCTAATCAATGTACTTCTTACAAAATAAAAACTTTGTAGGTAAATTCGATGTGCTCTTATTTATTTTGAGGGGTACTCCCATGAACCTCTTTATGGGGATGTAAATCTCATTATGTATTAGTTTATTTCCTTTTTCCATTTTTAAAAGAAAGCTTTCTTAGTCTCTTTTTTTTTTCCTTTCTAATGTTTTCTAAATGTAGGAAATTTGATATTGTGTCCATGTTCTTCACTAGGAATTGGCTGAAACTATTGACATGTTATTGGGTATATTTTTTTCCAATAACACCTTATATATGTCTACTTAATGTAGTACTTATATACATATTCAACTAGATCACCTCTCTTTAAATGATTGATGAATCACATAACTACAAAGGATTAAATTCAAGTCCCATTTTCCAAAAAGTGTAATCCTTTTTTCTAACTCAAACTATATGATGGTCATTCATGTAGTGTTTAACTTCAAATTTCCTATTTCCTATCAAATGTGTCAAATAACTAGTAACCTCTTTTTTCTCTTCTCTAACTTTGATAGAATGTTAGGAATTATATTACTATTATATTCAACCATACATGCTTCTTCTAATGGAATCTTTTTATAATTTCTACTTCATATGATCTCTAAGCAATTCAAAATTAGTTTATCCCTTAGATTTCTTAGATATGCATTAAAATATAATAGAGTGTTGTTTGATAGTAATTCACTCTTGCATCTTCTATTAAAAGCATGTATACACCATCTTTTTCCTATAATTTTGCACTAGTCTTATGCCTCCTTGTTCATACTCTCCAACTTACTCATTTACCTTTCATATCTTTATCGAGTACAATTAAATTATACTCCACATCTGATCTTTAGTGAGAGTTTTTATTGCCTTTAAATATTGGCTTATAAATTCCTTTGAAATAGTTATTAAAGTGTGTAAACTCAAGTTTAAATAATTATTGTAATCCCTACAATGTATAAATAAGAGAATTTTAGCATCAAATTAAGTGATATTTAAAATAAAATTTATTTTTATTTTTTTAAATTTTTATTTTTTTATCACTCATGAAGACTTATAAGTTACAACTACCAATGTCATTAAGTAGATAACCCACAAACCTTTTCTAGCTTTATTTTTTCTTTACTCTAACAATAGCATAAGAAAAAGGATATATGCTATCATTTAATGGTTGTCAATAATTACCCACCATATCTTGCTTTCAAATGACAGTTATCAATGTATATAATATAAGCACTGAAAAATCCATACTTCATTTGTTTGAGACAAATATATCACGAATCAAATACAACTTTAGAAGATTTGATATAGAATAAGCTATCCTTGTTGCTTTATGTTACATCAAAGAAGTCTCCTCTCAATTTCTTATATTATACTCCTTCATCTCCAAGCACTAAAATCAATGCATGCCTCTTAACTCTATATTATTTGATATCTAGAATCTCTTGTTGGTAATCTCATAAATAACGTCTTTTAACCCTAAATCATATTAGTTAGGGCCATCTTTAAAGTGTCTCACATACTTATTAGCAATTCATCAATAATCAATCTTCTTACTATCAAATGTTCTACCATAAGCATGGATGTTTTTAGAATGACTTAATCTAAATATCTATTTTGTGTAAGTTCTACATATATTCTCTACTTAAATTTCTTTTGCACTTGACAATAACTCATGGTCTTTAAAGTCTTTGTAAAAGTGTTTATATATTCAAAAATCATTCCATACTTCAAAAAAACTTTTCCATCATCTAAATTTGAAGCACTAAAGTAAGGATATTTTGGTTTCTTCTTCTCGTCATCTAAACTTTTATTTGGGCTACCAATTTCTTTGTTAGTAACAACAATCTTGTTCCTTAAATCAATATTCCAAACACTTATAATGGGTAATTCTTCTTCTATAACATTTTTTAAAATATCATTTATAGTTTTTTTACTTAAATACCCTAACTTATTGAAATCTTTTAACTTGTTTTCATATGTTAGGTATTCTAAATTATTGGATGCTTCATTGGATGCTTTAAGGTCAGCTTTAGTGACAGCTATAATGGGTATCTCAACATGTGCCTTAGTGAGTACATCAACAAGTACTTTAATAGTTATTTTAGTGGTTGCTTTATTGGCTACAACAGTGGAAACTTTGTGGCTAGTTCAATGGTGCTTTAATGGGTCCTTCATTGTGAGCCTCAATAATTGTTTTAGTGCATACGGAACCATTATCATCCTCAATTACTTTAATTGGTATATCTAATTTAAGGTCATTAATTGTTTATAATTTAGGATACTCCCCATCCAAATACACCTATACTATAATGAGTTTAACCATATTTAAATGATTTGTGTGGGCTTGTTTATACTCTAATCTCTTAGCAATGAGTATTAAAACTAAGCAAGGTTATCTCTTCCACTTCAATATCAAAATAATTTGTCTCTTACTTTTGATATCTTATACGGTATGAAATTGAAATGTACACCATAAAAGCACTAAAACCTATTTCTAAGGTCAAAAGTAAAATTCATATTTTAACCAGTAATTATATAAAATTCATATTTCAACCAGTAACTATAATAACATTATAAAAAATTTATCAAAAGTTATTTCAATATTTAATAGTTCCAAGAAACAAAAAATATGCATTTGATGGATGTATTAGTTATGTCTCACTTTAAGCTGTAAAGTAAAGACAATGCAAAATGAATGAAAAATAAAGTTAGTTGTAAGGTTTAGCATAGACAAGTTATAAGATGCCAAAGGTGATAGTACCTAAGAGGTTATATAGTCATTGGAACTATTAAATCTCAACAATGGTTAAAAAAGCATATGCCTGCTAACTTTAGGCATTGATGAATAATTTAGATGTCAAGTAGAAAACTAAAAAAATAGAAAAATATTTGCAATTTAACTATTACTAAGTAAACCAGTAGTCATATTTGAGACAAAACTTAATCAACCTGATATAAAATAATCTCAATGAGTATCTTTTCTAGTAAAGAGAATAACAAGAGTAAGAACATTAAAAAGCTTCAAATGATTTTCCTTAACCCAATTCCTGTGGAAACAAAAAGCAAATAATATGAAATCAAGTCCCAAAAAACACTACTAACTCAAATCTTAAACCAAAACTAAAATTCAAAAGTAGGAAATAATAGATAATGCAATCCCTTTTTGTAAGGAATCCAAATGCACTATGTTCTAATGTCACTAAATACAAAGAAATCATTAAAAACATATACATAAACCAACATTCTAAATATGCAAAGAAAAAATAATAAATTTTATGAATTTTTATTGTTGCACTAATACCTACAAATTTTACAGAAGGTTTAAAAAGAATAGTAAAGCATAAAAAAAAGAAAATTTTGAATTGAAAAAACAAAGCATATGGCTACTGCTACTAAGAAAGTAATGTCACTTTCTTCCTCACAAACTTTAAAGGCTAAGCTAAGCTTAAACAAATATGAAGAATAGACATATCAATCAATTTATGTACAACTAAAAGGCCTTTCAAGTAGTTAGAAGTCACATTTTGGAAGCCTGTAGCTTCCTCTGTTGCCTTAAAAGTGGAGTAACAAAGGGATAAGTGACCAAATGATGTCAAAGCATACTTATGACCGAAAATAACATTTTTCCCTTCAAGTAACATATCACTTTTTTAGCCAGTCTAAAAAAGGAGCACAATCCCCTACTTTACATTTCAACATAATTTTAAAGAGAAATAAACGAAAAGAACAAAAATAAATAGTTGATAGCTTACACCCGAAGAACTAAAAAGTGGAAATATTGAATAGTCATTAAAATAATAGTAAAACCAAAGTCAAAGTAACTCTTATTGAAATTTGAGAACATTTACTTAAGAATATTCTCCTCTTTAAACCTAGTCCACACGTACACCATTTCTTTAAGTTTAAAGGTCAATGGTAATGTAGAGAAATTTTGATGCTTTTCTCCAGCATAGTTGAGCCAACTTCTTAACAACCAAACGTTCTCCCAAAGCTCAGAGCAGTTTTTCACAAAACCTTCGGAAAGAGAAGGGAGGAAGAGGAGTTTTCACTAGGCGTCATGTGTATGTAGTGTAACTTGGCACTTAGCCGTTGTACCTAAACAGGCAACTGTTGTTGTTTCACCATTCCCTTTTAGGTTTTAAGCAAGGAATAATGATAGGGGTTGTAGGTGATAACAAAAAAAAAAGTATAAGGGAAATGGTAGCTTTAAATTATCAGGGATTAAATGACAAAGGTTTTAACCACATAAGGTTCTAGTATAATTAACTTGATATGTTTTTATTTTACAATTTTAACCACATAAAAATATTGTTTTTAATCATGAAAAAGTTTGTTATAGAAATAAAATTGATTATTTTTAATATAATTTACCTCTTCCTTTGTCAAAATTATCCCTATCATAATAAAAACAATGGTTCAAATTCTAAAATTTTAACAATGATAACTAAATAAAACCAATTTTATATGATAAATTTTAGCATAATTATTTTGGTCATTTGTAATTATCTAGTTGTTGTATTGTATTGTGATTATAACATCAATTTTGGAAAGAGCATTTTTAATTAATTAAGAAAACATTTTAGAGTAAATTATGTAATTGAATGAAGAGTTATTAATTAGATAAATGATATTTTTAAAAGTAAGAAAATATTGAACATTATAATACGAAATTTTTAATTTCAACATAAATTTATTTTAATATATTTACTTTACATTTTCAGAGTTAGATATGAAAATATTTAATGAGTTCTCATGATGTATATGAGAGATGATTTCTAATGTATGCTTATGTCTTACCTAGTTACCTTTGCTAATGTTATGATCCTTCTATCGTTCAGTTTTTGTAAAAGTTGAAAATATAAATGTATTAATAAAGTAATGGAAATAGTACAATGGAGTGTAAAATACAATGCACCAGCCTATAAGTATTAGAGTAGATTAAAACACTATCCCTTAACTAGTCTATAACTAATTGAGGCTGGGTACATTTATATATCCTTTTTGCATTGTTCATACATTATAGATTACACATCCAGAGAAGATTTTAGACAGATCAAAGAATATTTTTCTCCAGTCAACTTCAACCCCCATCCCTTATCCAAGTCTCAACTTTTCCACTAATGCTACACTACAAATCTGCTGAGGATAATGTGCCAACGTTTGCTCTCTTATGAACTGAGCAGCAGAGATTAAAATTCCTCTTCAATCTGTTGCTCTAGACCTGAACATTCTTTTGTTTTCTTAAACCAAATTCGATGTACTGTACAAGCTAAAGTTACTTCAAAAGTAATTAAATCTCTTTCCTTATTCTTCTGATTCGAACAGCACCATTTTGTAACTCGTTCCACTTACGTAGTGTAGATTATGATGAAGGAGACATTGCAGTCAAAATACAAGTGTTCTTCTATCATTTAGTTTCCTTAGTGTAGATCATGATGAAGGAGACACTGCCGTCAAAATTCAAGTGCTCTTCTATCATTTAGTTTAATTTTGTCTACGAACTCAACGATTTTGAACGCTTAGGGGGGAAAGAAAAAGGAACGAGAGCTCATAATTTGGCTTGAGAACCTTGGCAAATATTATAACAGTAAAAATCAACAGATCCTTTAAAAAGTCTAGTAATTTAAAAATGTTTTCATGATATAATTTATAATTTATTTACGTTTTACATTGTCTTTGAATTTATAAAATAGATACACGTAGTAGATAGCACATCACAGCAATTTAGTTTGATTATAATACTAATCCAATTATAATAGAAAAAAATTGAATCAGAATGGGATATGCACCAATTATATAAATATAGTGTGATGATATTAACAAATGCAAACAAACTTAATTAAAAATTATAAAGAGATTGATTTTAAAAATTAATTTTTAAATATTTATTTTGTTTCAATTATAAATCAATAAGCTTATGTATGGTTCAAGTAATTCATTTATAACAATAATAATTAGCCCTTAATTAATTGCTTTTCAAGCCATATGACAAACAAGGATTTCAAATTTACAGTAGTTTAATCAAATATAAGTACGTTTGGTAGGCTAAAGAGAATTAAAATAATCATCCTCCCGGCCATAGTTTTCTTGGAAAACATTCGAACTTGTAACTAATTTTGCTTCTTCTGGAGAGGATATAACTACCAAACTAATTTTGCTTCTTCTGGAGAGGATATAACTACCAAACTATTGGGTTCTCTATATATGAAGCTAGGAACCCAAAGCTAATGCACAAGCTATCTAGTTATAGGAGTTTACATGTATATATAGGACACGACTCGCCCGTAATATTCCTCAGTACGTATACCTACAAGAAGAAGCACTTGAGGGCTTGCAGCTAGCATGCATTAGTTTTCACGGCTTCTCTCACCATTTCCTTGCTTACTTGCGTTGTGATTAAGTGAAGGAGTGCTTAGAGTTAGGTCAAGATTTAAGTCAAACAAACTGTTCATGTTCTGCCCATTGCCACCAGCGGAATCAAAGTTATAGAGGTTGGTGGGATAAACTTCCTGGTTTTGTGACCTAGTCGACTCTCCGACATCAAATTTAGTGCCTCTACGAAGATGAGTTGGTTTATTAGCATTGATGCCCTTCTGTGAAAGCTTTTTCTTTATATGAGAATTCCAGTAATTCTTCACCTCATTGTCTGTGCGTCCTGGCAATCTTCCGGCTATCAAGGACCACCTAAACCAATACAAGACCTTACCTTTTTCGTTAACAATTCCAACCATAAGTTAGATTCAAAATAGAGAAGTTGAACAAAAACAAAATGGTTAGGATCAGGACAAGAAGAGCCGAGTGTTTTTTTTTCAATTATGTTTTTTGTATTTCTAATAGCCTACTGTAACTTCTAATTCATTGTACTATGTTGATTTTGATCACTCAAAATCTGTACAAATAAATAAAGAATGTTATCTGCAGTTCGTTTCGGAATATTTCTGTTGTTGAGCCAAATAATTAAGTACAAAAATACAACGTTTCCCTCCCTCACTTCTTGGAACTCACTTATAGTATCAAATGAAGAATCGTGTATTGTGAATACATGATTCCACAATACAAGATTCTTCATTTGATACTATAAGTGAGTGTGTTGATTCTTCATTTGATACTATAATTGAGTGTGTACAACTTAAAACGACTGATGTTGGTATCGAACTAAGGATGATGGCGTCCTTCTGTGTCCTTCTGCGTTAGTTGCTAGCTGCTCTGCCCTCAACTAGCCGACCATGGTACGTTGATTCTACAGTTTTTCATATCATTATCTGCAATTGGATCATGAAATTTGCATCGTCTATGAATTGTCGCAAAATGTGTTCTTTATCGGAGTATCATTGGTCGTGCTTTGGACCTAATTGTTTTAGGTGTCAAAACATGCATTATTATATAATTTGTGTTTAAGTTTTTTTATGTATTATATGCCTCGTCTCCGCGATTATTTGGGGGACAGGATTCTGTTCTAATTTTATAATATCTTATTCTGTCCTATAAATTTCAGTCATTTATTTATGTGAGTCCTGCGTTCATTTATGCGAGACCCATGCAGGACCCACACAAATAAATGACTGAGACTTATGAGACAAAATAAAACACCATAAAATTAAACAGAAGATCTGGACTTTTATTTAGGACATGGGGCCGTTAGCAGTAACATTGGAAAGCTTGTTTGAAAGGTCTTCATGACCACCATCGATGTCATGATACGCATAAATTGGAACTTCACCATTCCATGTGAGGGTATAGAAATTAAAACGGGACTCGTGACACCATGTCCTAACATTGTATTGTCGATAAAAGCTAACGTATTTTCGCATGAAAGGAAAAAAGAAATCCAATGTAAGGAGTCTATTAATTGGTTATTAATGTGTCACCAGCAAGAAATTTTAAGTCATTCGATGTGTTAGGAAGAAAAATCTTAGCTCATATTATAACTAAGGATTAGATGTACAAGGGACCACCATTTTCGAGGGAGTCAAACCTTAGATTAAGGATTTGGATTGTAAATCCGCATTGGTTTCGAATTTTCTAACCAAAGCATAAACTACTCGGTGGAGCAACTGAGTCAATTAAATTGAGCTCCCTGTATACATTATGATAAAAATCAAAAGATCAAACTTTCTTGTTAAGTCCGATAATTTTTAGGTTGGACGTCACATTTGTTAATTAATCTCTATTTAAAAAAATTTTCTTAGTTACTCAATATGTGGCCTTAATTAGTACATTTAACTTCCATTTAAAGCTTGAACATTACAGAAAAAATGAATTTCACTTTTTATGCATCCAAGTTTAATCAAGTTGTGTTGTTACTTATAAACCATGAAACAAAGATAAATAGAACTATCTAAAAGAGGACTGGACTCCCCTCTAATTACGTATATCTGAAATCACTTTTTTGATAAAAATAGTGATATTTTGAGATAATAAAGAATTCACGTTCAATAGTTAATTGTAATGAATAATTTGCTATGTTTTAACAAAAACCAATCTAATTTACAAACGTAAATTTATTTAGATTAATATGCATACAATTTTTGTCAATAAAAATTATATTTATTAATAATACTGTATTTAGCATAAATCATATGTAAGTTAGCAATAACAATAATAAAAGAAAGTGCTTATTATTTGGGATTCACTTATCCTTCGTATAATGAAAAATTTTATTAAAAATAATATCAGATTAACGAAGTTATGAAATTTTATATCCTTCAAATTTCTAAAAACAAACTTGTTTCAAATCATTAATTATTAATCCAGTAATATATTCAGATTATTCAAGAAAGTAGGGACCTAAATTCCCTAAAGATTGATGAAATCCATTTTCATTTTCAAGCAAGACGGCGAATGTGCTGAGTTTTGACCATTAGGTTATGGTCGCTGTCAAGGTATGAAATGGCTTAAGAAAGACTCTAGATGTGAAAACAATGCCGTGCTATGGACGGATGCAAAGTTAATTATTTAGGACTGGACTTGCAGTGCTGGGAGGGAAACAGCAAATAAACTCCAAAGTCACAAAAGTTCTTCGAAAGGTTTGGGCTTTCAATAAAGAGTAGAAGCGGAAAGACTACTCCTAAATCCTAATACATATTGGGAGCCCAACTCTCGTAATGGGACGTTGCCTTTGATAACCATAAATGCCATCGAAATAATGGCTACACTACATAACCTCTTCGTTTTCTTTTCTTTTTTTCTTTTTTGTGATAACCAAATGGGTTTAACTTGGATATAGGAAGACACCTTCACAGTCTATTCTAGGCTTTGCCGCTTTGGCTAGGAAGATGTAGAAGCAGAACTCTACTATGCAAGTTGTATTAAAATAGCACTAACAATTCTTACAAGTACACTTTACAAGAAACGTCATCGTCGAATACGCCATGCTCAAATGCCCAATTGCATGAAGGGGATACAAAATGGAATGAGATACACCGGATTATGCTCCCATATCCTTAATTTCAGACGGACCTATAGATCATCTTGCCACATGGCGAGTCCTCTTAGAGTGCTAATTTGATGCTTATTGGAGTCGACTGGTTGCAATTTGATGTATGATATTATTATTTAATTAATAAATATATTCTTTGTCTTTAAGTATTAAGTTCATTAATATTAAAGGTTAAATCGTCATAATAATTACTATGTAATTAAAATTACGATGAGATTATAATTACAAAATTTAATTTATATTGATGTATTATTCTTAAATATTCCTAGTTGTAGTTTCATTAAGATATGATATTAATGAAATCGTAAAACTAGTATATATTATGTTTAATTGATCTCATAAATTAAAGTATAAAAATATTTAAACTAATATATAGGTATTTATTAGAAAATAAATCACTAAACTGACCTGATTATGCCGATTTCAAATGGAATATTACTTATGTATCTGTGAATTTTTTTTATTATGATAATTATATAATTGATCCTTATATTTGAAATTACCAAGGTATCTAATGTGGGAATTATTATATTTTGATGTTAATTATAAATTATCCTATGATAATTCAATCGGTAGTACTTGGATATAATATGGACCATATGAAGATAGTTTAGTAAATCAATAAAAGATTCATTACCCTAAAATAATTAAAGATAATATTTTATTATTCTTAATTAGTAGTAATTTATAGAATTCTCTGGTTAGAATGAACATGATTGGATACAAAAACGTTGACAATATATCCATACTCTGTCCAATTAGAACATTGGATGACGAAATGATTAAATTATACATTATAACCATGCATAGATAGGTTAAGTCAAATCACTTTGATATTCCTGATATTTTAGTGGTCATGACATGTTGTTAGGCGCTAATCTTGATATATAATTATAAATTATTTAATTGGAGAATTAAAGATAAATTAAAAGCAATTTTAAATTATCTAATTCTAATTATAAATTAGAACTATATTTTATAATCGTTGCTAATATATCAGGAACATAATGGGTCACGCATAATAGTTTAAAAGAAAAATTAATTTTAATTAAATTGAACTTAATTATAAAGTTCGAGAAACTTTAGGGATTAAATATAAAATATTTTATTTTATTAATATTAAATTAATTATAATTACATAATAACTTTAATTATAATTGAGGTATTTAATTTTAATAGAAACTTAAAAACCTGATGTTTTTTTTCTATAAATAAGAATAAGCATAAGAGAGCAAACATTCTTGCTTAATTCCTCTCAAGAGTAGAGAAACAACTCTATGAATATTGTTAGAGATTGGATGCATGAATAACTCCTTGTTGACAAATCAAAAATGTTTCGAAAGAATTTCAAACAAAAAAATTGAATAAGGTACGATTTCATATTTTATAGTTTGAGTTTTAATTATTCAAGTTATTTATTATCAGGATTTGACCAGAAATTGTAAATGTTTATTTTTCTGCTATGTTAGTAATTTGATCATAGTTGGTTCCAACAGATGCTATTAGTGATCTTGCCATTATACTTTTATGTTCTTACCCTCATCCAACTATAATCGCTACAAGCAGTACAAGCAACCTGTGTAATAGATGTTGCCATTATACTTTTATGTTCTTACCCTCATCCAACTATAATCGCTGCAAGCAGTACCAGCAACCTGTGTAATATAGCTCTTTCTTCATCTAATGCCAAGGTAATGAAGAGGTTACAATTAAATGTATTAATGATATCTTTTTAATATCAAAACTACATATATTTATAAACACCTTCATCCCTTTGTTTCTACTAAGAATTTGGATGTTGATAATTAAGAAGGTATTCTTACCTCCCAATGTCGGACTATTTGATAGGCAATTTCTAAGCTAAACAATTGAACGGAGAGTTTGAATTTTCCTCTCATAGAATTTATGCATACTTCTTTTGATTAGGTTGGAAATTATTCTTTAGGGTTAAATTTCCCTCCCTCCCTCCCTCTTATCTCTCATTCCCTCCTTTTTTCAAAAGTTTTTAATTAGTTATTTTATTTATTTCAACTTTTATAATTATTGTGAAT
>JAOSBK010000006.1:25866168-25882441 GCA_027568895.1 Erythroxylum shatona | reverse complement strand
AACTTTTTATCTAAAACTTAATATTTATTTAAATTATTTTTAATTATCTAAAACTTAATATTTATTTAAATTATTTTCAATTATTAAATCAAATATAAATTGAAGTTTATATATTTTGAAGATAATTGAACGCTTAGCTTATATGTGCTTGATATTTGTTTCTTGCAACTCAGCAGGGCATTGTTCAATCACCTTAAAGTTTACAAAGGCCCAGATCATCCGCATGAGGCCCAGAATCTGTAATTTTCTTGGATTTAATGGCATTGATATGATCAGCAATGCATATGGTATTTCCATATTCTTATTCCTCTCTCTCTCAGCCTTAATACTTCGGCAATAAAGAATTAAAAGTAACCATTTTCTATTTTTTTCCCCCTTTGTGCATTTAGGCCTGGCAGTGATCACACTAATGCTCATCACAACACTCTTGATGTTTTTGATCGTTCGCACCTTCTGGAAGCAAAGCGTCTTGATAGCATTACTGTTTGTATTGAGTTTTGGATCAGTCGAGTTGGCCAACGGAGGGAGAAGGGTCTATTCTTAGGTTAAAAACAACTTTGGCAATACAATTATATAGAATTGGATTTGTATGTCGTCAGGTCTTTTAATTAAATATTCTCCTATTTTTTTAAAAAAGTAAATATTCTACTTCTTGTTTTTAAATTTATTTATTTATTTTTGCCCTTTTCCTTTGTTCTATTCAAAGAAAAATAACAATAGCATTAAAATATAAAAAATTTGTATTTTAAAAAATAATTATTAAATTAAAATAATTTTCAAAAAGTGGAAAAAATAATGGAATGTTTAAAATTAATAATATATTAAAAAATTGAAGAATTATTAACTAAATAAAATTCATAAATAAAAATTTATTAAAATTGAAAATTTATTAAATTTAAATTATTTTCAAAAAATAAAAATTAATAATTAAAAAACGTAACGGAACACTTTCCGCGACGTTTTTAAAAACGTCGCGGAAGACTTTCCGTGACGTTTTTTAGGAAACGTCGCAGAAAGTCAAAATGTAACTTTCCGTGACGTTTTCTAAAAACGTCACAGAAAGACCAATCTTTTGGTGACGTTTTTCAACACGTCGCGAAATGTCAATATTTTTTGTGACGTTTTACCAAAAACATCGCAGAAACCTTTTGCCTACACTATATTTTACGACGTTTTTTGTGACATTTTTTAAAACGTCGCGGAATGTATTCTGCGACGTTTTTTGAGATTTTGTGACGTTTTTAAGACGTCGCTAATTGTCCTATTTTCTTGTAGTGTCTATAAGAGTGGTATATTACAAAATAGCTCAACCAATTGTAACTTTAATCATTAATTTAAAAAGAACAATTTTCACAATTCAAGCATTTATCTATTAGGAGAGTCATAATAAGTTTCAAATTTTTTAAAATTAATTGGTTCAAACCTTGTATTCAAACCAAAACTTACTGTTAATTGATCGAGTATGATAACATTGCATATCAACATAATGATAACAAAAAGCTTAATGAAAAAGACTAATCCCTAAATTAAATAATTAAGATAACTATGACTATTCAATCTATATCTATAAATACACTACAAGAGTTAAGACACTTAGTGACATATTTTTTTTTTGACAATATTATTTCGTCACAGATATGAGATTGTGACAAGACATTTAATTGACACTATTGTTTTAATTAATTATGATGATTTATTCTTTCTGTTACTAATACAATGACAATTGTGACAATTTAGTATCTTTTACAATTAAATTGTCACTATTAATATATTAATAGTGTCAAAATTTCTTTTATCATTAAGTTATGTCAAAGTAATTTTTGTAGGAATGAATTGCAATTATGACAAAACATAGTTGGTCACTAATATTTTATATTTATTGTGACAAAATATAATTTGGTCACTAATATTTTCTCTTACTGTGAATAAACGGTTTACCGTCATACCATATTTTACTTTTTGTAACGAAAAATTTTGTCAATAAAAATTTAGTTAGTTATTGTCTACTTAATATTGTCACAAAAATGGAAATACACTATGATTACTGCTATTCGTAATTTTTGTGACAAGATATTTTGTTGTCGCTTGATCGTCAAATTTTTGTTACAAAGGTTATTGTCAATATAAACGTAAAAAATTAATGATAACTATTTTTTGTTATAATATCATATGAAAATAACCACTTTAATGATTAATTTTGTCATTATTGTACGGATTTTATGAACTAGAAACTACTTATCATGGTTTTCCTTTAATATTATTATTTGCAAACAAATTTAAATATTTTTTATAAAATATTCAAACTACATATGTTGATAATCCCTATATTAAAATTTAAAATAATAACTTATTCTAACGTTATCTTAAAATTTTTGAATAACGAGTATAATTTTGTCACAAAAGGTAACATACATTTTCACTAAATTAATAGGTTTTAGAAAAATAAATATGATTTTTTGAATGAAAATTAATTCACTTAACCCTTTTTATGATTGATTGTAGCTAGAATGATAAGGTCTTTAGAAAAATAAACACGAATGTTATTAAATGGAAAATTAATTCATTTGACCCTTTTGCCACAAGCTTAAAAATTCTATTTTATTGTTTAGAATATCGCACTGTATAGGTTGGTATTGGTCGTACTAACAAAAAATTGATATCGTACTGAACTTTGATATTAATTGGTATTAGCTCTTTTTGTTGCAATTTTATAAATGTTATAAATTATTTTATAAATTTAAAAATTATCATTGTTGACCAATATTATTATCGTATCGTTTCGATACCAAATTTGTTACGATATTCATAAGAGTGTTCTATGTGCTTAAACTCCCTTCAAAATTATAATTTAGTAGTTATTTGATGAATTATTCCAGTAAAAATATCATATGGTTTTCAAAACGGTAGGCTATTAAATTTTTATCATCTTTTATTCGGTTAAAGATGATAATTTAATTCGGACCTAATTCAAAATTTGAATTAATTTAATTGAGTTATCAAAAAGGTGAGGTTACCATTTTTACCTCATCAAACTTCTGATCTTACTACTGTTCCCTCACAAGCTTATCAAACTCCAAGGTAAGAAGATACTTAAAGTTTTTAAAGCTCTAGCCCTTTTTTTTGGTATAATACTCATGATCCAATGCGGAACTCTGTGAAAATATTTTCAAAGAAATGTTGGTTACTTCCCTCTCCCATTCTAATAGAACTAGTGATCCTCTTTGGATGAAAGGAACCTTAGAAGCTCAAGAAAGAGTGGAAGCAGCTCCTTTGAGTTTTAAAAGAAACTTTCCTGTTGCAACAAATTATTACCAATCTGCTAGATCCCATAGGTTAATTCCTTTACGGTTCCCTATTCTTAAATTTTTTATTTTCAACCTACAATGAAAGCATGCCATAAATTTTACCACATTTCACTATTGTAGATTTGTTTAGCTTAAGTTTTGAATGCAAATAGTCTTATTGCATCATGCTCAACAATTTTTATAACTTATTCCTTTTGTGCAGACCTGTTGGATCTCCTTTGAACTGGGATGAAGCAAAGAGACCCTTTAAAGATGATGTGCAAGCAAATCCAAGACCATCTATCATAACTTCATTTATTGCTTCTAGCAATTATGGAACTAACGTAACAACTAAAATTGATAGAGTCCGGGACTTGCAAATAGTCATCTCCTTTGATTTTTTTTAAATAGACAGACTTCAAGCAATTCAAAACAAACTTATGTTCAAAGGTAAAGTATTGTTATATATTTAGCCTTTTAGATACCAGGAATCACCTATAACTGTATGGATGTCCCTGACATTCCAATCTTTAAGAAATATGTTCTGGAACTAAGGATGTAGTAAAGAGGGGTGTAGTTTACTATTTTCTTCTTATACATCTAGTGTCTAAATGGTCATTATACCATTGAGCCATGTCTTTATATTTATCTCATTCATCCTAAGTTACTGTTAGCATTTTAGGGTGGCTGAGTCATAAATTAACACTAGGATTTATTGTTTGAATAGTTACCCATTGATTTGATCTTCTTACTTGATGTTTCTGTTTGTTGCTTAATCTTGCAGCCCATTGTCATTTCTTGTTGACTATAGAAAGGACTTTATTTTTTCAAAACCAAGACCACCTTCTTTTGTTTTTGAGGATCGTAATATGGTTGAGCATGGGCATGCTAATCTTGATGAAGAGGAATGGTCCCTATGGTTGAACTTATGAATGCATATAGGTTTGTGAGAGGATAAATGTACCTTTTGTCTTTATTAACTGCTAAGTTTTTTTTTATCTGGGTAGTTAATTTCAGGTTATAATTTATATCTATTACCAATATATTTAAAAACTTATTGGGTTACACACAAAGAACAAGTTAAAGGGAGAAAATAAGTTTTAGTTAAATTGAATTTGATTGTAAAGTTTGAGAAAGTTTATAATTAAATATAAAATATTTAATAATTAGGGACCAATATTAGAGATTTGACCTTATTTAAGCACAACTATAATTAATTGTGATTTTAATTAAAATTAGAATTTTATTTCAATTAAATTTTTCATCGATCCAGAACTTATTATAAACAAATTTAGGCTCTAAGGGACTTGACACTTCTTGCCTAATCCTTTATATAATAATTGTAGAGTTTTCTCAACTCATTCTATAGATATCAGAGTTTTAAATATCGTTCCTCCCCGACCCTCATCTGTTACCTTTTTGTTTCTCACTTTCTCTCTCTCATGGACTCACACACTCTCCACTTCCCTCCATTCTCTCTCACTATCTCACACTCTCTGTTCTCTCTCTCTCTCGTTCTCTTATCGTCTTTGACGACTGCTTCTCCCTCTTCGGTGACAACAGAACCACCACACGACTTTCATCTTCCTCCACGCCACCACCGCACCATTTTTAGCCCTCCTCCACACGAACCATGCCACCACCGAACCACTTTTAGGCTTCAACCTTCCATGTGAATTATGCCACCACCAAACCTCCTCCAAACCACCGCCGCTCTCCTCCACGAATCCGTAATCATCATATCTAGAGTAGATCCAAATCTAAACCCAACCTGACCCAAAAACTCAAAGCAAATACATTGTGATTTTTTTTAGGTGTGCTTTCAATTCGTTTTTTTCTGCTTAATTGCATTTGTGATTGTAAATGAGTTGGAACTTGAAAATAAATTATGATTTGGATTTGTGATTTGTGTTGGGTTGGATACTAGATTAGAGTTAAATGAAATGATGCACGATTTTGTTTTATCTTGTTGGTGGTTTGATTGTGGTTTGGTTTATGTGGGATTTATCTTAAGTTTTTTTTTTATGAAGTTGACGAATGAAATGCACATCATGAATGAATTAATGGTTATAAAGTTGAAAGTTTCAACTTAAAACAAAGAATATGACAATGTGACAATGTGACAATTGTAAAATATGACAATTAACTATTTTTTAATTTTAAAAAATTAAGAACTATTTTATAAATTTAAAAAATACTTAAAATGGTACTCAGTATTAACCGATATCAGCACAGTATCGTTCCAAAATCTAATTTAGTATTAGGGTCGATATGGTATTCGCAACTTTGGTGCATATTGTTAGGAGTTGAAAACTTGTGCAATTACATTAATTGAGATGAGCTGATTTTAAAAATAGTGCGAGGGAAATGATAAGATAAGAATCAAGGTCCATAATAAGATACGAATTAAAATTCACGTTTTATTATATTTTATCTATTAATATTGTTATAAAATTTTAATTGATCTAAACTTTTGAAAAATCATATAAAATAAGTTTTGGTTAATTACCAAAAAAAGCTCAAAATTTAATCAATTTTTCAATTATAGCTCGAACTTTAAAAAGTAACAATAAAATTCCTAAATTTTTAATTTTTAATTCTCACTCAAACTTTAAAAAGTAACAATAAAATGCTCAAACTTTTAATTTTTTAAATTCTAGCCAAAAAAGTTTGTTGACATGGCTTGCCACGTGTTTCAAAAACCTTAATTATTAATACACGTAGCCAAAATTAACACAACAAATGAAGATTAATGAAATGACATCATTTAATCACATAATTAAAACGACATCGTTATTTAAAAATGACCTAAACGAAATTACGCAACCTTACGCTTTGATTTCAATTTTTCCTTCATTTTTAGTTTGTTTTTTTGACGTTGTCGCCCTTCGATTTTTATGTTATGTAACATCGACGCCCTCACAATAAGGATATCAGGAAAACGAATTAAAAACGAAAAGTTTACTGATACAGTATGCTATAATGCGAAAATAGTTTTGGGTATAAAACAAATAGAAAATAAAGAGCTAAAGGCATCAAGAGAACAACAAAAAATGTCGGGCTAGAATTGAAGAAAATTGAAAAATTGAGTATTTGTTGCCACTTTTTAAATTTTGAGTTATAATTGAAAAAATTTAAAATTTGAACATTTTATTGCTATTTTTTAAAACATATGCTATAATTAAAAATTTGACAAAAGTTTAAAATTTTTTAATAATTAACTCGATAAATTTCGTAACTAATTTATTTTGCTTGGAATCAAATCTCATCTGAATATCCCAACAAAATCGGATCAAATCTTATCTGAAATATCTCATCAAAATCATCGTCTGAAACACCATTTCCAAGAGAACATTAGAGATGGACACAACTTTCTAACATTTTTCGGTGATTGTTTACGTGGCCGCCTACATTCTACTTTCAAATTGGGGACTTCTTCCTTGGATCCACATAATTCACGTTGTATGAGTAATACCGTGACTATCGGCTATCTATCTCTCTATCTGTTAATTTGTAAATATATTAAAATTCATATAAAAATTGTATGAGAATTTCCTACACATTTTTGTTATTTTTAATTTCGGTTGGTATGTAACTTAATTTATCCATTAATACTAAAAAACATCCTATTAGTCTTAAGAAATCTTTTTAAAAAAAGAAAAAGGATATAAGAATATTTGATTATTATCAAATAAAATTTGAAAAATTGACCTAAGTAAAAAAGATTAATTAAAATAATTTGTCGAAAGCAATTGGCTCAACCGGTCAAATATTCCTGCGCTTTATCTGTTGTCTATAGTGGCTGAACGAAGAAAGAAGGAAGACAAGGAATCAAAACTATGGATTTAATTGATTACATACACATTTGATTTAACATTGCATCATACCTATGGATATATTTTATGTGAATATATATTTTCGTTTAATTACTTGGAATTAGTAAATATAATTTGATACTGCTGCTCATTATTTTCATAATGACCAAAGTAGTCCCCAAATTCATCATCATATTCCACAGGGAATCGCACAACCCTGACTTTCAGGCCATCTGCAATAGCAGCTGTTCGCGCACGTGCTTGCGCGGGACAAATTTGGACAGTTTGTCGTCTACTCGCACATTATGCGAGAGGTTAGTACGTTACATTGGCTTTATCTTATCCGTCTGCTACATTTTAAATATACATGTATTCCCGCAGATTGTATTTTATTTTGAATTAAGCATAACTTTAATGCAACACTACTTTTTAGTTGAAGAGCTAGCAAATACAATCTGCTTTCTCCTCATAACAATTAGGATTCTGTTAGTATATTAAATAAATTCTTAATAATTAAAGGATTAAAATAAAAATATTAAATTAAGAGACTAGAAAATATGGTTTTTCTGAAATAAAAACAAGTTTGGATTAAAAATGAAAAGTTCTCTTTTGCATCAAACAGAAAATAAAGAAACTACGTTCAAAAAACTAAGAAAAAAAAGAAATATGGTCAATTCTAATGATAATATTAATTACGTAAATTGAAATTTATTCATAAACATTAAGTATTCTTATTACAAAAAATCCCTTAAAGACATATTTACCTTACGGTTTAAAGAAGTACAGTACATTGGTTCAAATACTTAGGAATCGGATCCTAAAAGATATTCTGTTCTACTTGTTTATCCTTGAACGTCATTTTAATTAATCCACCGAACGTGTCTCAGATTCCGTTTTATCTAATTTTATTTAAAATAACGATGAAATCGTCAATGTCCCTTACCCTTTCTTTCTCTGTCTGTCTCTTGTCTTTCTATCCTTCCCTATATATGTACAAGTAAGCCTGTCCGTGCCTCGCTCAATCTGAAAGCTTTAACAACACTATTCCTTCTATCTCTCTTGAAGATGAGAGGAAATTCCCAGTTGCCATTATCACTGTTACTAGTGGTATTGACATTCCTGCTAGGAAGTAACTACTGTTCTGCATATGCAGCAGACGTGGCCATCGAAAGAGGAAGCTCTTTGGAGAGCATAAGTTTGGACACCGGAGGGCTTAGCAGAGCCAAGTTTCCCAAGGGCTTCGTGTTCGGAACGGCAACATCTGCTTACCAAGTTGAAGGCATGGCCGACAAGGACGGTCGTGGGCCAAGCATTTGGGATGAGTTCGTCAAAATTCCTGGTAACCGCACTTACCTTAAACTGTAATAACCAACATTACCCACTACTAGCAGGTGTGGTGGTTTACTAACCTTATGTTGTAAAATTACAGTGCAAAATAACCAGTCTTTATGTGGGTATGTTACTCTTCTTTTATGAGTAATAGGGAGTAAATATAAAATATGTGTGAGACTTGAGAATGAATAATTGAATGGTGACATGGGAACAGGAATTGTTGCCAATAATGCCACGGGGGAGGTGTCGGTGGACCAGTATCACCGTTACAAGGTATGTCCTCTAGTCATCTTAGTTGTACTACAAGGCACAAACGTTTTCATATTCACTACTAAAACACGACGTGCGTGCCGATTTTTATAATGAAATCTATCCACTTTGGACTTAACTTCAAACCAAAACAAAAACAAAAACGTAAACGATCTTATCATAGTCTTTTGCCAAATACATGTTAGTTATGGTTACAATCTTCCATGCTTAACCATATATTTGTACGAGGTCAAGAAAAGATCTTTCTATTCTACTTACCTTGCGGGGTAAGAATATTACCTGCCACTTTCTGCTCAGAAAGAGCAGTCATTTTGGCTGAATCATCTCGTTACTCCTCACATGAAAACGGATTGCCGTCAGTCTACGACACTTTCTTGTCCAATGTTACAGGAAGATGTAGACATCATGGCAAGGATGAACTTTGACGCATATCGGTTCTCGATTTCTTGGTCAAGAATTTTCCCAGGTAAATACTTCATCCTTCATCTATCAACCGCTTGTACGAAGTTGCTGGCATTGTCCAACCGTCTTATGGTCCATTGGTGCGTAGATGGAACAGGAAAAGTGAACTGGAAGGGAGTTGCATACTACAACAGGTTAATCAACTACATGCTCGAAAGAGGTTAGAAATCAAGAATGAGAAATAGAACTTGCATTTTCATTGTATTCTGTTCTGCACCAATGTGATAAAACTAGATTTACTATAACTTGCAGGCATAACTCCATATGCCAATCTTTATCACTATGATCTTCCCTTGGCACTTGAGAAGAAGTACATGGGATTGTTGAGTCACCAAGTAGTGTAAGGATCATTGCAGTGTCACTCAATTTAACATTTTTCAGATGAATTTCAAGGATTCTTTGTTTAGTTATATCACTGTTCTCATTCTGATTTTGGATTGAAGGTGACAATCATTTTGCAGGAAAGATTTTGCTGATTATGCAGATTTTTGTTTCAAGACCTTTGGTGATCGAGTGAAGAATTGGATGACCTTCAATGAGCCTAGAGTTATAGCTGCTCTTGGGTATGATAACGGGTTCTTTGCTCCGGGAAGGTGCTCCAAGGCGTTTGGAAATTGTACAGCAGGCAATTCAGCAACCGAGCCTTACATCGTTGCTCATAATCTTATCCTATCTCATGCAGCTGCTGTCCAAAGATACCGCCAAAAATATCAAGTTAGCACTTAGACTTTCCTTATGAACTGGGTTAAGACTTTCACTTAAGCAGGACCTGCTATGCTAACCATGAATCACCACCCTGAATGCAGGATAAACAGAAGGGAAGGATTGGAATTCTTTTGGATTTTGTTTGGTATGAACCCCTTACCAGATCTAAAGCTGATAACTACGCAGCTCAAAGAGCAAGGGACTTCCATGTTGGATGGTACGAGTTTTTATGCCTCAATGCCTATAATAATTTATAATCTTTTAACATAAAGCAATATAACTCCCAAGTCTTTCAGGGTGACTTAGACTTGTTCGGACTCACTTTGGATAAATCTGCATATCATAATTGCTGCAATCTAATTTAGACTAGAGTCATGCTGATGAGATGAAAAATGGCCAAGGACTTGCACAAGAAAATAGGGACGTACTAATCTGTCAAATTTGGGTCTTAGGGAAACTAATGTTGCTTCACCTCAATATGTTCAAACATAATAGTGAGTGTTGTCACTCCATGATTTAAGCTATTAGTTTATGTAGCTTCATGTCTGGCCTTGTCCAGGTTCCTACATCCCATTGTCTATGGCGAGTATCCAAAAACAATACAAAATATTGTTGGAAATAGGCTACCCAAATTCACAACTGAAGAAGTTAAGATGGTGAAGGGATCAATTGATTTTGTGGGCATAAATCAGTATACGACATACTACATGTTCGATCCACATCTAGCAAAGCCGAAGGACTTGGGCTACCAGCAGGACTGGAACGCTGGATTTGCTTGTAAAAGCTTCAACTTTCAAACTTCATTCTTCTGTTCATATTCGACATGCAATCTCCTTGGGGTGCTAATTTAGGTTCTTGGTTAACTTTGCAGATGCGAAGAATGGGATTCCAATTGGTCCAAAAGCAAGTTTCTATTCCTATTCATTCGGTCTATTATTCTTGCTTTTTGTACGGTCTTCTTTAATAACTTTGTGAATGATTGAACATGTACAGGCAAATTCTTATTGGCTTTACAATGTGCCATGGGGAATGTACAAGGCTTTAATGTACATAAAAGAACGTTACGGGAACCCCACATTGATACTGGCAGAAAATGGTATGAATACCCCTTTCTGTCTACTGAGGTTTTAGTATATTTTAACCCTTCTGTAAAAACTGGTTCAGGTATGGATGATCCTGGTAATGTGACACTTCCAAAGGCGTTGCACGACACCACTAGGATCAACTTCTACAAGGGCTATTTGACACAATTGAAGAAGGCAGTTGATGATGGAGCAAATGTTGTTGGCTACTTTGCTTGGTCATTGCTTGATAACTTCGAATGGAGACTAGGCTACACTTCCCGGTTTGGTATTGTTTATGTTGATTTCTCCAACCTCAAGAGGCATCCCAAAATGTCTGCCTATTGGTACCAGCAGCTGCTAAAGCGGAACAAAGATTGAGCTTAGTCATGCTAGCAGGTGTTTGGCATAATCAGTCAGTCGAGTAATAAATCCCATAAAAGTTGCAATGATATTATTATTTAGTATAGTTGCTGTGTCTCGTTATTGCAGTTACAGTGTTACACATTTGGATTTTATTGTCTTCTCATCGCAACACTAAATCAATTGTTGAAAATTTTACTCTTATTACAACTTTGATAAGCAACAGAGTTTATAACGTAATCATTAAAATACGAATGATAAGTTTCACCAAAATTTTTGAATGGTTACACTTGCACACGGGAGAAGAACTTAAAAATAGTATTCTGATTAGACATGTTAGGTTTATTTAGTTTACCTCTACCTTTCCCAGATGAAGTCCTTTTAACCACACTTTCCTGGGATTTTTCCACCTCAGTCACCCCTTGATCCAAGTTAATTTCCTGATGCTTCCTCTTCTTGGAAATACCATTGTCAGGAAACTCCAATGACATGAAAGAATTTTCATCCCCTACTGAAATCGAAATTTCTTCAGCCATGCCTTTTGCCTCTATCTTGAATGGATTTTTTGAAATCTTCACTGGAATGTCACTCCAAACTGTAGCCCCTTTGGCTTCTTCACGAACTTCTCGTGAGGAAACTAATTTCTGAAGTGCTAGGGCCTCGTGGATATACTTACTTTCGCCTAAGACTGGATTTTGTTTCAGTACCACTCCTGCCACAATCAACCCATGTCTAAATCAAATATGACAATTCAGTGACATTTCTTTGTTACTCTTGTATAACATACCTATTTATGCTTTGAAACAAATATGCGGAACGTGCAAATAAATCCAGGTACAAATCTTCCAAGTTAAGAAATGTGTATGAAGATAATAAAGCACTTGCTTTTACGATCTTCACCTCTGGTTTCGTTGGAGAAAGGGCCCACGAAGCAGCTGCTTGGATGTTTTGCTTGAACAATGGCAACAACTTTCTTGGGTGTACAGGGATCCTTAATCAGAGGCTTTAAATCAAGTCCAGAACTTGAAAAACGATCAAAAGCCTCCATGTTTGCCGGATTCAAGTTTCCTTCAGCAATTGCGCTAGCAATGGAAGAAGGAATTTCCCTCCAGTCCAATTGTATACAGTCAAGATAGAAACACTTGTGTAATACCAAAACCGGACACAGAACAAGAAATAAAACATCTCAAGCATATTGACGTGAGGTCAAATGCCCTCAATTATGCGAAATGTTATACTCATAGATAATTAATAGCAACTAAATTCACTGACAAGACAGGATACGGGCCAAGGAAATCAAGGTCCTTATCTGATGATCCTAGAAGTGTTTGGGAAAGAGGTCTCATGTGTTTTAGCGACTTAGTATTGGTATCATATCTGCATAGCAAATGAGCATGTCATAAATTACAGTCAACGATATAAGAAGGCTTGAGCAACCAATCATTGAGATAAATACATTCGAGCATACTGGAAAACCGCAAATGCTTCTCTGAATGAGTTGCAGTAATCTTCAGGCATTTGACTGCCCTTCTCTAACTTCAGCACCGATAAAACCTGTAAGCAAGCGCACCCACTAACTTCGAGATTGACAGAATGAACCATACATTACGGCTATGGAATATTCAACTAACGAAACACAGCAAACTCCAACTATACGCAATTCACCAGTGTAACCGTACATGAACTACATGACAGAAATTTTACGTACTCATTCAGATCAATCCACTGTGTCAGTGACATTGTGTTTTACTTTATCTGACGTCGGAAAGCACAAGTTCCTAACACTTCAGCCGTATCGCTACAATTTGTTGAAATATGTAAGCAGTTATTTAGCTCCATCACTTTTCAACGAATTAGATATTAAGCTGTAATTCACATTACGACCCAGTAGCTCGTATATATTTAAATCCATTCATGTCAAGTTCACTCTCTGTTCTTTGTACGAGGGTTTGCTTCCATGACACTTCAACGTTTTCCATTATCCAACTATGATAAACAACAAACAGCATGGCATCACAAGTTCTACTTCTGACAGAATAACATGTGCTTTAATAGGAATACTTACTCGCTCATTATTTCTATACTTGGAAACAAAAGAATGAGCCTTCACAATGCCAATTCCGGGTATGGAGGGAAGAAAATCACAACCAGCTAACACACACATTCCTGCAAATACCCGAAGATTTAACCATTTTCCAATGCAAAATAGTAATCAACAAGATTACAGTTGTGTCATATGTTACATGACAATTGATCCTTGGATAAGTTTCTGGGCCAACTTAAGCAACAACTATAACAAGAGATTCTTGGATATGCATAAGAACTTTGCTGGCGTCAATCACAAGGCATTGGTGGTTTTTTAATCCTCAGTCATATTTTGTTTGTGCTGATTTGGCCTTTACTTCTACATGTATTTACAAAATTTAAGCCAAAAGGTCTATTATGAACTTCACAGACTCAGTACTCACCTGTGAATAATTCCTTACTGAAGTTTTGGAAAGAAGGTCTGCGATCTACAGTATCAAAAACCTTGTCTAAAATTATCTCTTCACCATTGCCATATCGGTCCATTTTAAATATTGTCTGGTAGCAACGGATGTGAAACAAAACAAGAACACAGTAGTCTTAATAATGAGGCGAAATCAAGCAAGTGGTCAGGAGAGTACTGGACCTCCTTCAACAAATCAAAACTTCATGGAAGTTCTTACAGCTTGGCAACCATATGCTAATAGGTCACTGTCCTCAGTGATAACTGCTGCTATGCCATCTTTTTCTGTTTCAAGACTGGACAAATATGCTAACTGTGCATCAGCCTCATAGGGAGCTACTACAAATTCAATGCTCTCTGACCTCAAAATCTAAAATTTAACCACAGAACTATTGGCAATTAGTTATAAAAGGGAGTATAGTAAAAAAAAATCTAAAATTTGAAACAGAAAATTGAGTGAAAGGCATCGAAGGTCTGTACCTGTATCAATTGATATGCCATGAATGGGGTTATATTTACAGCCCTCTACACAAAGTTTAAACCAGGAAAATGTGAAATTAAGTCCAATTAGACTTGATACAGAAAGAATAGGAAAGGAGTTTCCCTTACCTGGAAGAGCTCAGAAGCAGCATTAACATCGCCTTCTTTGAGCTTCTCCATTGCCAATTCACGATTTGTTTGTCTCTTCCTGAATCAGAAACGACAGTGATGACGAAATGGAAATTGTTGAAAAAAGGGTCCTGCTCAACTTTCAGATGCTGTCAGGCCTGGGAACAGTAACTTACCTGTGTCTTTCATATTGTGTTGCAGCTTTACAGGGGATACTCCCACCATCGAAGACAACAACTGGGGTTATGTTGTAATGTCTAAGGAGATTGATTCGGTGCATAAAATAGTCCAAGTATCGCAACTTTTTTTCGCTGTTTGCATCGAGACAAATCTCCATACTGCATGAATAAGCTGACAGTGTTCAAAATGTTAGAAAAAAGAACCCAAACGAAACCATTAACTCCCTTCCATTCCACACACAAAGCTAAAACTAAAATCATCGAAAACACTAATTTCATGAATGCTGAAATACCTCCTTTGTGAAGCCACGAATACGCATCTATGCCCACCTGAAGAAATAAAAGACGTAAACTTGAAACAATATACGTGTGTATGGGAAGAAAACAAAAAGAAAGAAAGAAAGAAAGGCAAGAATAAGTACGCGCTTGCCAGCATATTTCTTGATGTGGATTGGTTGAATATAAGGTTTCATGAACTTGAGAAGATCTTTGATACCCATTGTTTTGTCTTGGAATTTCAGGAGTGCATAGAATGTGTTAAAATAAAAGCCTTAAGAGAAAAAAGCGGGAAGAGTGGCAACTGTCAAAAATATGGCGGCAACACAAAACATATACATGTTACAATTTCAACGTCCTCGCCTTTCTCAATCTATCTTCATTGTTTCCATATAACTCATCTGGCCGTCCCTATTTAAACCTCGGATGATATCTCTTAACCAACAAAATGATATTTGCTCCAATTAGATGATGGAATGATATATATATATATAGAGCTTAGGTTCTCCTTGTTGCAAATTCTCATGACTTACACAGATCGATCACCCAATGGCTGTATTTGCAACTCGGTCGTCCTAATACACATGATATATTCATAAGCCTTACAAAATCACCTCAATCCAATATTCCTATCAAAAGTTATACTTGTGAAGTGTTTATTTTAACAGTACATTAAACCAACGTGTTTCTTCACCAGAGTTATTTTTTCCTTCAAGTTTATAAATTAATCTTTCAATTTTTAGGCATCTAATAACTTAATTCGCAAATATTGTCTAATTTTTCCAAGATGTTAAATTTCATCAACCCATTAAAATCACAACCTCAATTTCAGGATTTCACATATCGCAAATTCCAATTTGCAAGATTGCTTACTTATCTCAAAAGAGGAATATGATATATGGCACTAAAATCTTACGTTACATATGGTTGCTTTCTCCTGTATGCAGAGACGAAACGAAACAAAAATTTGGAGACGAAACAGAATAAAAATTGGAGACAGATGGGTGTTTGGTTGTGATGGACAGAACAGAAAATATTGTCTCCGTCTCGAGGACAGAAATGTGTTTGGTTGCAGAGAACAGAACAAAAAAACAGTATCAATGACGAAAATGCCCGTACATTATAATATGATTGAAAATATGTAAATTCATTGATTATTTTAAAACGAATGATTGGTATTAATAAAAAGGTTAACAAAATAATAATAATAACAATAAAAAATTAATATTGAATAATAATAATAATAATAATAATAGAAGAAAAAGAAGAAAAGTAATAATAAGTAGGAATTTAATAATCACAATAATAATAACAAAATGAATTATGTATAATAATGAAGAACATTAACAACATAGCAGTAGTAGTAGTAGTAGTAGTAGTAGTAGTAGTAGTAGTAGTAGTAGTAGTAGTAGTAGTAGTAGTAGTAGTA
>JAOSBK010000006.1:25830036-25843966 GCA_027568895.1 Erythroxylum shatona | reverse complement strand
AATAATAATAATAATAATAATAATAATAATAATAATAATAATAATAATAATAATAATAATAATAATAATAATAATTTCTTTTATAATTATATTAAAGATATTGGATAAGGACCATCATGAGTCTTCATATTTTTCATCTCCTACTCACATATGATGGAATTAAATGAATAGAATTCTACACCCTCATATTTACCTAATAACCTATGTGACCATCATACAATGAGAGCACATTCCTATATATATATGCCTGGGCTAATTGACTAATAAATTGATTCTTAAGTAGATTTAATATGTTATACCTTGGATCATTTATAACATTAATAATTATCCTAGTCTCATTATATATATACTTTGTACTAGTACTTTTTTTTTTTACATAGAAGTGGGCTAGGAAATAATAATAATGAATTAGGCCATTAATGACAAGCAAAGGTTACAAAGTAGCTACAAAGACTTATAAGTATTAAAACCAAGCATTAGAAGCCTAAAGACAAAATACTATAGAAGTTAATAGGCTTATACATTCCACATTATATTGCAGTAATCTTCATTAAGGAGAATGGACTTGTGAAAGTTCATGTATCATCTTATTTGTGTGATGATTTTGCTACTAAATTGTTCTACCGGTAGACCTTTTTTTTGGAAAAACTTTAATGTATTAAGCCTTGAAGGTGAATAAAAATGTCTTACAATACAACTTAATAACGCAAAATAGAGAATTTCACTACATCTGAAGCACTCGAAGATCTATTGTGATTGAAAATCCAGCAGCCAAAAATGTCCCAACCATTCCTTGTTTACTTAACTACAAACCACCATCAGTTAATCCATAAGTAATTAAACCTGTTGGCCAATAATGTAAAGCATAAATGAGCTGATGCTATTACTCCGTAAGAGCAGTAGCTGACGCATGAGTAACACACCTATAAAAACTGCCTAGAGCATATGCATTTAATGGTTATCGAAGTCACCGCTACTTAAAATATATCACACATTCTAGTATCTAAGTAGATAGGGTCCAAGTTGAAGCTTCTATTTTTGTAAACATATTTGGAGCCGGATATGATGTAACAATTGGTTGTAAAATTGCTCTTAAGTGGTGGTTTTGTCTTGAAATGTTCTGAGGTTTCTCTCATCCCTTATAACAGTGGTTTTCGAGGATAAAGCTATCCAAAAACACTTATACGTTGTGTTGTTTCTATAGTCATCCATAGGGTGTGGATACAATCTAGGCTATCAATTACATCATTTGGCAGGCATTTGTTGTAAGTCTCCCTCTATATGTTGCTATATGTAACAACAAGAATAATTGTTCGCTTGTTTCTTTTCTTTTTTTGTATGAACAACACCAATTAGTGAGTTTTGTGTATTTGGCTAATTATCAACTATTTTTAATCTGCCCTTCATCGCAAGCCACAGGGTGAAAGATGCTCGAGGTTAAAGATGATTGGACCATATGTATTTAGTCCATACCAGCTTCGGAAGCTACTTCAAGAATAATTCCTTATAAGAGGAGTTTGAAAATCTACCATCAATTGTATGTCTCCAAGGATATTTATCTAGTTCAATGTTGCAATAAGAGTCGCAAATTTCATCAGGTAAGGAGGTGGGAATTGATGATCTCCTCACTATATCTTTACTTTATGGGTTATAGCAACCGTCACATCTAAAGGAATTGAACTCTTTAGTTAATCAGCACCATTGTAATTAATCAAACGTCCTATAAAAAAGCCAGTTATCATACCATAAGTTGGTGGAATTCCCATTGTCTATAAGCACAATGAAGTCTATTTTATGCTATTCCCTCAACTTTAGGATGGCCTTAGGTGTGGTGGAGGGAATATGTGTAACAATCGATAGACCATAAGCTTCAGTTCTTGATGAAATAGCTATGTATCCATCTGTACCATAGGGATTGTTTGTTATCCATAAGTCTCCATAGCCTTTTTATGAGTAAAGTAAAGTTCATAAGTTTGAGGGAATAAATCCCCAAACCACCTCGATCTCTAAGGGTGCAAATTTCTTTCCATTTCACCATAGTCTTATGACTTTTCCTTGTTTCTTGTTCATAAGAAATTCTTGAATATTCTATCTATAACTTTCAAAATGGATCCTAGAAAAGATAAATGGGCAACCTAGTAGATGTTGAGAGAATTAAGAACCGAGTTAACAAGTTAGATCCCTCCTACTCGCGAAAGATGTTTAGAGCTCCATGATGAAATTCTAGCTTGTATTTTGTCAAGTAAATCAGTATAATCTCTTCATTTTAATCTGTATGGAGAGATGGAAATGCCTAAATATTTCATTGGGGACTCCAGTGACTGAACTGCCATTAATGAAGTGATTAATTGTTATAGATGCAAGGAATTCTTAGACAGAAATATATTGCTTTTAGAACAATTTACTTGTTGTCCTAAAGCTCTTTAGAGCTTTCATGAAGATGGCGATAGAAGTGGCATCAACTTTTGAAAGTAGGATCAAATCATCTACAAAACAAAGGTTGGTTAGTTTAAATCTACCACACTTGGAATGGTATTTCAATTCCTTTTTTCATGCTACAGTGTGCTCAATGAGTTTATAGAGTGTTTGCCTCACCAAGGTAAAGATGTATGGAGATAAGGGATTTCCATGCCTGATCCCTTTGCTACTTTGAAAGAACCTAGTAGGTTTCCCATTCATTAAGATACTATGGGAGGAATTTGTCAATCATTATTCAATCCACCTTATGAATATTCCAAGAAATTTCATGGCCTGCAAAATATGAGTGAAGAAGCTCTAATTAACATTATCATAGGCTTTCCTGAGATCAATTTTGAGACGACAATTTTATTGGTAGACTTTTGTCTTGAAAAATTCTAGTATTTCTTTCATCCCATATAACTTTCACTAGACATCCTATAATTAGGCTAAATGACCACTCGATCATAGAATCATGTTGCTTGATTTCAATACACCATCTCTTTATACAATCTTATCTTCCACGTGCATCATCAATAAAGCATTAATGTCATGCATACTTCTACATACTATTGACATACACATATTGAAAAAGCAAGTGTTCAATACTTTCTTCAACTTTCTGACAAAGAATACTCCAATTAGGGATATTTAGGAATCTCTATAGCCTATCCATAGTTGGTATCTTATCTTTCATAGCCATAGATAGCTTGATGCCCTTGGATGAAATTGCTTGTGCTAAATAATTTTTTCCCAGGGAATCCTGTTATAATGTTTTTGCATAAACTTCCTGTAAGATTGGTTGTTAAACTTGCCATTTCTCAAATTCTTCTAAATAATATCATCCTCCCTTTACTCAAGTTGGTGTGAACAATTTCTTCACAAGTAGGTCTAGGGCTAAAGCTTTGTGTAAAGATTTGCTTGTCAACTAGTGCATCAACTACTATTTTTTTTTTACCAATGACAAGTTTGAGACATTCTATAGCTTGCAAGTTATGAAGAGGATCAAGAGATGTCCAGTTGTTAAACCAAAAATTGGTTTGCTTCCCATCTCTAATGAGATAAGTAAATTCATTCCTTAACAATTATCTAGTCTTTAGAATGACTTTCAAATTTGAAGAATATGAAGATTTAATCTTCATAGTCCATATGTTGCTATTTTTTATATAGATCTTATGAATCCATTTACACTATAAGGAATGCCTGTTAGTTAATAACCTTCATAACCTCTTGGACATCATAGCATTGTTCATTAGTTTAAGAGAAGTTATTCCTAAACCACCTTTGTCCTTAGGTAAGCATACCTCTTTCCATTACATCCAAGCTCTCTTGACACTTTATCCATTCCCATTCTAAAGAAACCTACTACGCATTATCTCTTTTTATTTGATTACTTTTTTAGGTATAGCAACATTTGCGACCCAAAAAGCATTGACTGAATTCATTATAGATGAGATAAGCACATATTTGCCAGCTATGAAAAGTAATTTGGAACTCCAAGAAGAGATTCTGGAGTTGATATAGTTAAGAAGTTTGTTAAAATCTCTATGTTTATGACTGGTAACTTCGAAGTGTCTATAGTATGAAACTAGTGACAATTTCAATGGCAGATTACTAACTTATAGTTTATTTTGATAGATAAAAGCAACTCTTGGACCAATTAGTCTCTAATCTAAACATCTTGCTAAACATTTTTAGGGCTTTCCTATGTCTTAATACATAAGTCTGATCAGCCTTGGAAAGGAGTATGAGATCATCTGCAAATTATAAATTAGTAATCCTTAGTTTCTTACACCTGAATGAAATCTAAAGGACTTACTAGGCTAACCATTCATCAATATCTTAAAGGATGAGGTAATGCATTGTGATATCCATTGGATAAAGTTCTCTAGAAATTCCAAAGCATGTAAGATGTTTAGTATAAAGCTCCAATCTACACTCTTATAGGTCTTCTTTGGGTCAACCTTAATGATACAATTCCTACCTTCTATTGGTGTAATTCCTGACAAGTTCTTACATTCACATTATGTTATCCACCATAATTCTGCCAGGTAAATATATGCCTTATGAAATGTCAATGTATTTTTGTAAGACCTCTTTCATTCTTTGAACAAAGACCTCAACAATGATCTTATACACAGTGCTACAACAAGAAATACGTTTAAAGTCTAAAAAAGTTCTTTGTTCTCCATTTTTAGGAACTAGAGTTGCAAAGGTTCCATTAATTTATGACAACATCTGACCTTTGTTGAAGAATTCTAAAATAACATCAACTACCATATTCTTTATCAGATGCCAAGATTTATTGAAGAAATGAGGGCTGAATCCATCAGATCTAGGTGCCTTGTTTGAATTTAAGGATCTTGAGGCAATCTCAGTCTCTAGACTTATAATAGGCTTGCTAAGTAAATTAGCATTTGTAAGACTAATCTTGTCTAATATGATTTCACTTAGTAATAGCTAAGAAGAGGTAAAATGTGTATGAGACAAGATATTTGAAAAATATTTCAAAGCACCATGAAGTAACAAATCCTTGGAATCAAAAACCTGATTGTTAAACTGCAACGAAATGATTTTGTTGGAGGTTCTTCTTTTTAACAACTCTATGAAAAAAAGGTTTATTTTTATCTCCACACTTCATCCAATGCACCTTAGATCTTTATTTCATGAGAAAATAATCATAAAAGAGAGCATTAGAAAGATGTTGCATTGTCACGATCCCAACCTTGGACTATGATTGGCGCTAAAGGAGCAGTAAACTCAAGGTTTACTGGACCCTTATAAAGCCTAAAATAGGATCAAATCCCCATATCTATAATAAAGATAAGATTTCAAAACAATCAAACTCATACTTATGATAGTTAAACAATACTATAAATATCCAATCCATAATGTGTTACAATATTGACATAGTTAATCCAAGGGAAATCCAACACATACAAGACTACTGTGACTCTAGATAAAATGGTCACCAAAAACGTACATCGAATCGCTGGGGAAGAAGAAGATCGACAAAGTACCCTTTTATAAGAGATATGAAAAGAAAATCCTAAAAATTGATTGAGAGGACTCAGACCTCACTGAGTGAATTAATATGATGGTTATATTATTCTCTCTTAAGTATTTCAAATGATATATATATAGTTGTTTTGGGCTTCTAGATTCAATGAATCAATTTGTTAAGGTTATTCCACAATTCATACTATTTCTTGCATTAAAGCTAAACCCTCAATTATCCAGATCTTGATTGACTATTTCTATTTTTTCTTGATTATACTTGATTGTCTTTTTACGGCAAGTGTTAAATCTTAATGCACACTCTGTCATGGTAGAGTTTCCCTCTAGCCAAAACCCTGTCACTGAAGGTAGTGGAGGAAAGATATTAATATGGGAAATGCATACATGCTTATGAAAAAAATCATCATGTTGTGAATTTGCATTTATGGATGTGATACATTACACACATGCATGCACACACGCATGCACGCACACACATACACACACACGCATGCACGCACACAGACACAGACACACACACATATAATTATTTGTTCTGGGCTTCCAGATTCAATGAATCAATCTACCGAGGTTATTCCACAATTCGTTCTATTTCTTGCATTGAAGCTAAACCCTCAACCGTCTAGATCTTAATTGACTATTTCCATTTTTTTTCTTAATTCTACTTGATTTCCTTTTTTTTACGACAAGTTTTAAATCTTAATGCACACTCTTTCATGAGAGAGTTTCACTCTGGACAAAACCCCTCTATACATATGTGCGTGCGTGCGTGCGTGTGTGCATGTGTGTAATGTATCACATCCATAAATGCAAATTCACAATATAGTGTTTTTTTCATAAGCAAGTATGCATTTCCCATATCAATATCATGTCACATAATCGTCACAATCACAAATCATAAATAATAGTGAAGGATTGATGAAGGAATATAACATGCCCTTTACCTATATACTATAGCTATAGGGGCTCTCTTATTCCATAAAGGTCACTTAGTCCAAATGTAATGGACTTCAGTTCGAGAACTACCTCAATCGAACTACCTTAACCTCACTAGGACATGATTGCCATCTAATAGCAACCTCAATTGAGCCTCCATAATCATGCCACAATATCATGTACCATATATCGATTGGCATCTAAGAGCAACCTCATATGAACTGCCTTAACTGTGTCATATCTCAATCAATGGATCAACTACTAACCCAAATCCATACCCAGCTAATTGACTTACTATGCGCACAGCTTGGTAATGCCTAACAGGTAGCTTATACCACAACTATCCTCCACATCATCACATATCAAACAAGCATAACATCGCACAACAAAAATATGTGTACATGTGTCAATCCATATGTATAAGTATTATGTGTGCTTATGATAATGATGGTGATTTTTATGATGAGTATGAGAATGAATTCTAAAACATGGTCAAAATTATGAATATTAACTCATAGGTAGAATATGCTCCTTCGCACTGAACCAGGTGTCTTGAAGTGGAGGTTCTGCTCCTAATTGATCTATACAAAGAAAAATAAGGAGGCTCGTTAGAATGTAAAACCTAAACTAATTTTAGATTGACTTAAGAATAAGACCATGACTCAATTTGTTATTTATTTTAAGGAGCTCTATTTTCTATTTAAAAATGATGATGTCATGTTTTACGAAGAACCCACTAAAAATTTAGTAGAGTTTTCCCTATAAAATGGACACCTCCCTTCTGAAAAGGATCATTCTTGCAATTAAAATGCACTTCTATATTGACTAGAAACCATAACTAAATTTGGGCCTCTGAACTACATGTCTATACTCAATTGAGTCCACATTTACATTGCAAAATTCAAGATAAATCCAATTCATAATTTAGGTATACCAAATTCTAACCTGAACACCCTTATTTATACTCAATACATCCTGATAGTCTCAATTATAATCAACAACAAGTCAACTTTAATCAGTTTCATGTAGTTCCATATGAACATAACCCTTTCCATTTTTTTAATCTCACAATCTATCAAGAATTTCAATATGTCACATTTATAAAAATTGATCCACATAATATTTGGAAATTTTCAAAATTATTTCCTACCATTTTTAGGTTGTTGGGAAAATCACCATTGTCATCAAAGTGTGAGGACACATGCTGCTGGTGGAATGACGATGATCTTCACCACCCTCCCAAAAATGATGAGCTTACCTCCAAAAATCCAATGACACTGTTCTTATGTCGAGACTCTTCTTGGTTTGTGAGAATTGAAGGCTTAAAACTTAAAAGTAACCCATTTCTGTTCACTAATAAAATGGGTCAATTAGTGTCAGGTTCCCATCCTTTCTTACATTATTTGTCCGCTAGACATGATGATGGTGTGAGTTTCACCCAAAATGATAAGAAATAGGATAATGATTACTTACCTAAATGGAACAAAATTTCTAGTCATAATTTCTCCAAATCCAAGTCACTTTTTATGAAACAAGTTTAGGGGTTTCGTAGAGCATCTCAAGAGTTGTTCATAAAGTCTTAGATTACTAGAAATGGTGGTTAGATGATGAAGTTATGAGTGTCAAAAGTTGGAAGTGAATAGTAACCTATAAGGAAACGAGTTTAAGAATGAATTGAACTTAAGTTTTCTTCAACTTAACTTATACTTTTATGGGGCTTTTCTTCTTATTGGTCCATTATGAGTAATTTAACAAAAAAAATCATTAAATACATAGCCACTCTTTCCTGAGTTTGAATAACAATAGAAGTGGGATCACTTTGTAATTTATATTGAATTCTATCAAGAGAAGCTCTGACAGTAAGAAGAAGATGATGTGCATTACTAATGTTGCAGTGAAATAAATCTTGTATTTCTTGCTTAATGAGAGAAATCTTTTTTGCATAAACAAATTTATTAGAGTCTTAGATGAACATATTCATAGCCCTCAAGTTGCATTTCTCAAAATTAACTAGTTTAGTGAGGAAATGATTGAAGGTGGATAAACTGTTAGGAAAGGTAGATAACCACATCTGATTTGCGAGGTTTCTATCCAGTTTTCTTGTGATAAAGTTAAATACCATTCACTTGTTACACCAAAGAATAGGTTTCTTCCAAATGGAAAATTAGATAAAAGGGCATCAGTTAAACATTGCCTCATCTTATTATAGGGAATTCCTGAAGAATGAATGCCTTGTGTTTCTTCTAGATTAATAAAAATATTAAAGTCCCCAATAACCAACCAATTCAGGGAGGAGGTATTTGTAAGTGACCTGATCTAGTTCTACAAAACCATTCTCTAAGATGCAATATTATGAGCATAAACAAAGGTTATAATATGAGCTTACTTGAGTTTATGTTATAAACCGCCAGGTGAATTATTTGGGTTGATGTGAGTTTAATTGCAACTTCCATAATATAAGAGTCATAATCTACCACAATCTTACCATTTGGATGATGCATTAAATTCCAGCTCCTTGGCAAAAATTGGAGAAAGTTGCAATTATGTTGCTTGGTTCGAGTGTCTAAAATTCCTATAATTGTAGCTTTATTTTAAGATATTAAATTCTTGACAAATTTGAGATTCCAAGAAATAATAATCATAATTTATGATCCCTATTTTGGACTTTTTTTCTTCCTCATTGATCTTCTTTTGATTATAGGATCAAACTCATCAATTTGTTTAATGATCCTACTTGAAGTGTCTTGTTTAGTAGTATCCAGCTTATGTGCTCTTGAAGTTCCTTTGATATCTCTAATGCATTTGAGAATGCTACTATCTAATGCTAATTGAGGATTGTTTTGATCTTTAACAGTAATATTGTCATCAATGCAATTACTAACATTAGCTTATATAGTTGGAATGTAGTATTTTCACCAATGGATTTACCATCATCAACTTGTGCAGATGCTCCACATCAATTTGAAGCCCCATAACCTCATGATACCCCCAGTTTTGAATATTTGATTTTGTTGTGGTGGTTTGCAGTTTCCAAGTATAGGATACTTTAACATAATCTTTATATGGTTCCAAGCTCTCATTTGGTTGAATAATGTGGTTCCAAGCTCTCATTTAGTCAAATAATGGGTATGCTATCATGCAAATCAGTCATGGAGGATACTAGTACATTGATTCTTGTAAACTGAATCTTTTTTACATTAGTTGTCACTTGATCCATACATATTGTTCTTCTAATGAAGCTTGCATTGTGGCTAAGTTCGGATTTAGACTAATTCTCTAGTGGGATTCCATGAATGCATATCCACAATGGGATATAATCTTGCTTGATTTCCTCCATTCTCAAACTAGGTCTCCAACTTTGCGAAAATATAGGCTTGTTATGCATATGCCATGGATTTACTTAAAGCACTTTCTTTGCATCATCTTAGCTAGCAAATTTAAATAGAAATACATCATCTGCATTAATAAGGATGTCTTGCAGTCCCATGGATCTCCAATTGTTCATGGCCCATTGCTTCATGATAGGGAAAGCAACTCTTTTGTCAAAGAAAAAGCCAAGCAATCTAGTGTTTCACCTATTAGCTCCTACTCAAAGAAAATCCAAGGGTGGGGAAAATCCTTGCCTTAAATGATTCAAAAAGGGGACAACATTTAAGCTTTAGTTCAGAGGAAGAATCACTAACCTCTTAGCCCCAAGATATTTTGGAAGTCATAGGGATTTAAGGATTAAGTGAAGAATCAGTGGGGGAAGAAGACGTTGACAGTGCTGGAAAGTTTGAAGTTATAGGTGCGAAGTTGCTATTGCCCATGGAGTGAGGACAAAGACTATTGGACAAAGTTGAACCAAAGAACAATACTAGATTCATGAGGGGAAGAGAAAGGTTGCAGAAGTGAGAAGAAAAATGAGGTAAGAGGTGGAAACAACAAAATGTGAAGCAAGTAGTAGGATTTGCTAAGGAGATTAGAAGAACAAAATGATGAAGAACAAGATAAGCAGTAAGTTATGCAAGATGAATAGTACCATAAATAGTGCCATATAGAGACCTTCGTACGTTTTAACTAGACGTTTGCACCTTTTCTAGAGATGCCCTAGCCAGTTAAGTCCTTTCTCTATGTCGCCAATTATGCCTTAACCTTAAGGGCTCTTTTGAATACATCTTGATGTAAACTCTAAGTTATAATGATCTTCCTCAATTTTTAATTCTTTGAATCAAATTAAATCAATTTTCACGAATGTCCCATTATATTGGATGATTGATGATTTTCTAGTAACATTCTAGAAATTATTAACTTATTTATCTGGAATTAGAACCTGAGTGAAAAATGATAATTTAATTTGAGGTTCAGATAACATTAAAGAATCCTCACACAATAAAAGTTAAAAATATAAGTTATATTATCCTTATTGGTTAGTATTACATATATAGCATAATTTGTGTTATAGTATTGAGTCTCTTTTATCAGAGCATATGTCTTTCATCAAATACTATATAACTGATAGTTCAGACATACTTAATACGTAACTCGAGTTAACTTCTTTATTTATTCAACTCAACTTTTAGAAATCACATCTATCTTTATTTCACACCTATCAATTGAAACAAGGTTACATCTTTCCTCAATTTTTTTTTTTTCTGGATTTGACCGTTTAGTGTCTGCTTCTTTAGATGGAAACAAGTTCAACTACTAGATATTTCTAGTTCTATTGAGATTGTTGCTGGGTATGTTTGTAATGCCACCAACAGTAGGAAAAATTAAATCACACGTATCTGGACTCTCTTCCATTTGCTATCTCTAGCTTCTCTATCTCTCTATTTTATTTATTTTATTTTATTTTATTTTTGTCAACTTGTGATTCATTGGTTGCTACTTTGTTGTCACTGGTTACTACCATCGCCATCATCAGTTGCTATCACCATCAATACTAGTTTCTACTGCTCATTAACTTTGTAAGAACTGTAGAATAAATTTCCAAACCCTAAATGTCAAGAGACCAAAAACATCTCTTTTGGTTCTTTAGTTATCTAGAAGTGCATATTCCCATTTTGCCTAACTATTTTGTTTATTACCAAATATTAAATTTTTTATTAAGACTGAACCCTATGATGGGGGAATTTCTGGCGAACAGTGCTATCTATGTCGAGAATATAAAGAGCTGGTGTATGGCATCTTAAATAGATCGTATCGATTTGGTTTTTCCCTTCATTAGTTAATTGGTATATCATAAATTTTTTTTCCCTATTTGATGTACTTGTGATTGGTTTCATATTGTGTTTGCTACTAGTTGATTCCTTTGGTTATGGGATTTAGTTTTCATTCTTCATTAAACCATTGAAAGTTTTGAATTCTTTTTTGTTTATAGTTTTCAATTTATATATATATTAATTATCTAATATTGTGTTTTAGCATTATGTAGAAACCTACTTGCTATTATTTACACAAATTAGCCTCTACCATTGTCCATTAGTCCGTTGCAAAGTAAGGTAAACGACAACTATTATTGGTTTAGATTTTGGACAATCTACATTTTGATTTGCTTGATGTAGTCTATACTTATAATTTTCATATCTATTTATTATGGTGCTTATTTTGGGATTTAATATCAATCCTTGTTTCCTTTCTTGAGTAATATTCAAATCAATTAGAGACTTATTAAGCTTCTTTTTTATAACTTATGTTGCACATTAGGGTAGGAGTGGTGGCTTTGAATCCTTATGATAGAGCTTTGTGAGTTTTAGGTCTAAGAGAAGAGAATGCATTGATAGATTATAGGTAGGTTCTTAGAACATTGGGACCTTTATAGAGAAATGATTAGAATTAGTTGAGATTTTAGACAAATATTAGATTCATATAGCGTGCATCCAAGAGAAAAAGTGGATAGAGGCTAAAGTGAAATAGATTAATAGGTTCAAACTTTAGTATTAAGGGTGTTTAAGGCAACAAAATGGAGTAGGTATCTTGGTTGTTAAGGAACTTATACATCATTGTGGGGGTAAAGAGGACTAATGATAGGATTCTATCCTTAAAGATTATGGTGAAAGGTGTTATTTTCAATATAGTATGTACTTATGCAACCTAAGTGGGGTTAGACAGACAATTTAAGTGCCACTTATTGGAACAGTTAGATAAAATGTGATGGATGCATATTTGACTATAATCATACACCCATATTTGAGGTATATCGATTGATATTTTGTAGTTTTGTTGTATTTTTGGAACTTAATTATCTCCAAGTGCACTTATAGGTTATAACTGCCTTAGTGAACCAAAAGGAGAAGAATTCAAATGAAAATATGACATAAATAAAGTTCTGAAGCAATTTAGAGATACATGACTTTGTGTGTGCTTATGTCATTCTCGATACCTATGTAGAGTCATGAATTTAGGTGTTTTGTATTATACATAGTCTCTTACATGCTTGTGTAGAAGACCATGAATGTTCTGGAACCCTAATTTTTACTATAAAAGGACATAATTGGAGGCAAATAAAGGAGAGCAGAATTTAGCAGTAGACTTGAGACGTGAAACATCCAAAAAGGTGACGATTTTGATCCAGAGATGATGAAAATACAAAGTTAAGATCAAAAGAGATATGATAGAAGGATACATTAAATCCAAACTTACAAGAAGATTTAATAGAATAGAAAGGGGCATTTCAAATTATGAACCCTTTGTTTTCTATTATTTTTTTGCAAGTTTATATTTGATTTGATTTTATATTATGAGTAACTAAACATTTTTTAGTGTCTAGGTGTGATAAACCCTAGTTAGTGATACAATATGTCTTAATCTTTTATTTAATGCAATTATTTTGATTAATTGAATGTGATTCAATTATGTGTTTTATGCTTATTCTAATATATCCAGAATATTAGTAGACAATTTGATTTCATATAATTGAGATTGAGAAATCCTTTGTATGAATAAATCTATTATAATTGAAAGGAGTTGATTGGAAACCTAGAGATAGGTTGACATAAATCCTTTGGATTAGGATCAAACTTAATAGTAGAATTCATAAATCGACAATGCAATCCTAGGGGATTTAACTAGAAAGATTTCTATTAATCAGTCGATAAATTAGTTGCTAGTAATTTCGAGAACGTTATTAACATAAATAGGAATTTTTGTGATCCAATAATTATTGAAATAATTCCATAATAAAATGTTAATTATTTAATGATTTTTAAGTGGATTCCTCACCTAGACTATAAGGCCCCAATATATACCCTAAAAGCATTATAGTATGTCTAGGGTGTATTACGAAGTAAACATAAAGAATTAAGTGTATCTAAGAATGGTAAGAGGCATAATGGTAATTAATTTAAAAGAAAAGGGTAAATTGGTAATGTCTTCATTTCGGCATAGACATGAATAATTGTTGGCCCCCATATTTTTTTCTCTAGTTAAGCATGAATTTAAATGAATTATGACATTTTGATAGACTTAATTTTTGGAGTTATTATTATGTTAATGTTAGTAAGATTATATGACATAGGTTAATTGAATTAAAGTGTTA
>JAOSBK010000006.1:25791445-25803663 GCA_027568895.1 Erythroxylum shatona | reverse complement strand
TGATATCTCATATCCATGATCAGTAAAACGTGATCATCAATCAGAACACATACTAGCCTTAATTCATTATTGTTCCATCAATAATGATCGACCAGGGACAGTCTAGAATAGTGTTATAACGCTTATGGTTTTACTATCAAGTCACATACTTGAGGACATAAGTCTAATACCATTCATGGAATGTAAATCACATTACATAAACGAAATACATGCATATATGAAAGAATACCTCATAATATATTATTAACAAGTCATAATATTAATACATGAATCACAAATATCCATTGGCCTAAGGCACTCTACTAACAACATGGTCAATTTCCGCGTCTCTCCCTGTCTGACATCCAAGAGTTGGACCGACCTCTCCCTCCTGAGGAGATCCAAGGGTCGATTTTCAGTATAGCGCCTAACAAGGCCCCAGGTATTGATGGCTTCCCCGCTTTATTCTACCAATCTCAATGGGAGACTGTGGAACAAACGCTAAGTCCTTTCTTCCAAAAAGTTTTTAGGCACGAAACTTGGGAATCCGATTTGAACCGCACCATTATAGTGATGATCCCGAAGATTACCTCTCCCACTTCTATTACCCAATACCGACCTATTGCCCTATGCTCTGTGCTCTACAAAGCCATTATCAAAATTATTGTTAATTGGCTCAAACCCTTTCTCGATAGTCTGGTTGCTCCTACACAATGTAGCTTCGTCCCGGGGCGCTCGATTACTGATAATATCATAATCGCCTAAGAAGTTATTCACTCCATGAAACGCAAAATTGGTTGCATGAGCATCATGGCTATCAAGGTTGATCTTGAGAAAGCTTATGACCGGTTGTCTTGGGATTTCATCCTAGATACGTTATTGGATGTCAGTCTCCCTGCTTCGCTTATCAATCTCATCATGAAGTATATCTCCTTGGTCTTCATTCAAGTTTGATGGCATGGGGAATTGAGCGAAGCTTTTCATCCTTCTCGAGAAATTCGCCAGGGAGACCTATTGTCACCCTACCTCTTCGTCCTATGCATAGAATGTTTAGGACACACTATTACACAGGTTGTGACGCAAGGCCACTGGCGACCTATCAAATTAAGTACGGATGGGCCACCTCTGTCCCATTTGTTTTTCGCTAATGACCTCATCCTTTTCTTTGAAGCCTCCCAGACTCAAGTAGATGTGATTAGAGAGACTCTCACTTCTTTCTGCGCTGCATCCGGACAACGGATCAGCCAGATTAAATATAGGGTCTATTTCTCTAAGAATGTCCCGAGTTCGACATCCCACAGTTTAAGCCAGGCTTTGGGGTTTATTCGGACTAGTGACCTAGGCCGGTACCTCAGAGTTCCGTTTCTTCATGACCGTGTTACAAAGCGCACTTATCAACACATCCTCGATAAGGTTCATCGGCGACTTTCGGGTTGGTCCTCCAAGCTATTATCCTTTGCCGATCGCCTCACCTTAACTCAATCGGTTCTAGCAGCGCTGACCAACTATACCATGTAGACAGTCCGATTGCCCCGCCGTCTGTGTAACGATCTGGATCAGGCTATGCATCAATTTTTATAGGGTTCGTCCAATGGCTCCAGGTCGATTCACTTAGTTAACTGGGACAAAGTCTGTCAACCGAAGGAGCAGGGGGGACTTGGCATTCGCAAAATCCGCGAAACCAATGATGCCTTCTTGACCAAATTAGGCTGGACTCTGATCGACAAGCCTCATACTCTATGGGTTAAGGTGCTATCTGTGAAATACAAATTTTATGCCACTGCCCTACGCATCACCATCAACAATGGGGGTGACTCCATGATTTGGAGGGGCATCAAGGCCACTTGGCATTTCGTTCTCCAGGGGTTGACATGGGTGCTTGGCAATGGGGGCAGAGCTCGATTCTGGCTTGATCCTTGGATTAAAGGAGTGGGGCCACTTATTCACCACGCTCTCACCCCCCATCCTCGATCCGACTACCACCCTCAATGTCCAACACTTTGTGGACAACACCGGGAATTGGAATTGGAGTGACATTAGTGACGCCCTCCAGCTCGAGATCTCTTGTGCCATCACAGGAACATTTCCTCCGAAATCGTACTTAGGTATGAACAAGTTAGTTTGGGGCCCGTCTGATTCCGGGAAATTCACCTTAGCCTTCACTTATTCCATGATCATGGATCACGACGACACTGTAGGCACTGGCTTTTGGAAGGCCATTTGGACTTAGTCTGGACCTCAACGTATCAGATCTTTTCTATGGCTTCTCTCTCACGACGACCTCCTCACTAACCAACACCGTGCTAGGAGACACCTTACTACGGATGGCTCATGCCCTCATTGCGGTCTTGACGAATCCTCCCTTCACTCCATGCGAGATTGCGTCAAAGCCTGCCAAGTGTGGGCCATTTTTCCTCCTCAACTTGTCAACCGTGATTTTTTCCACATGTCATCGCGCCAGTGGATTCTTACCAATATCCAAACACACCAACGACTGTTTAGACAAGATTGGTCGACTCTTTATGGCATCACATGCTGGCTCCTTTGGGGTTGGCGTAATAAGTCCATTTTTGATCTTCAGTTTTTGTGCCCCTCCTCACCTATTTCTGTGATTTTTTCTTTTGTAGATCAAATCTCTAAGTCAACAAAGAGGCACTAGCATAGGGCACCGGGACAACGGATCCGTCGGACATATCTCATTCGATGGTGGCTACCTCCTCCCGAGTGGGTCAAGCTAAACACTGACGGCGCTTGCAACCGTTCTTCCTATTCCGCAACCGCCGGAGGTCTTCTCTGGGACAACACCGGGACTTGACTTGGCGACTTTCATCAGAACCTTGGATGGTGTTCTCCGGTCTCCGCAGAATTTTGGAGAGTGTATACTGGCCTCATGCTCGTGTGGATTTTAGGTTGTCGCTAGATTGAACTTAAGGTGGACTCGGCAGTGGTGCTTCACCTCCTCTCCTCTTCACTCCGACGGTCCGAGATCCACAATTCCATCATCACAGGGATTAATGAACTGTTCACCAAAAATTGGTCTGTGGTACACCAATATATCCACCGCGAGGGTAACCGATATGCCGACTGGCTAGCGTTCTATGCAAAGCACTTTGCGCTAGATCCCACTTATTTTGAAGCTCCACCCATTAGGTGCCATGTACTCTTCTTAGATGATTAATCGGGACTCTATTTCCTGCGGCTCGTTATGTAATGTGTCTTTTCCTTCTTAATAAAAAAATAAGAAACCTATTTATAAATAGTAATATTTAAACAGGGTTCTCGTGTCCGTCCCAAGATATTTTTGTTTTTTTTCCTCAAAATAATTGTATTTTTCTATAAAGATATTTGTTCTTTTCAAAATAATCGATCCTTACTTGATTTAAGTCATTATACTTTATCTAACAATCTAATCTATACACAGTAATGTTATTGAAGCCAAAGCAAAAGAAGATACCTAAATAAACACAAAAATTGATAAATTCAATTGAGAGAAAAGGGAGAGAAAAAAAAAAAAAAAAAGACCGACACCGACTTACACTATAAATAGAATAGAGCAGCATTGTTTCCCGGCGCCAGAGTGCGCATGGACGAAACAAATTGGCGGCCTTCCCTTCTCTGTATTACTCCCCTATGCCTTTACCTGCGCGTGTACTTTTTAAGCTCTAAACCCTAATAAGAAGCCCAATGCCCTAAACTTCTCTAATCAACATGTCTTTTAATGACCCCGACGACGGAGACTTCTCCTGCGGAGAGGATAACGACGATGTCCTCGACGAGGACATGGAGGCCCTGAGGCAGGCATGCATGCTCACCGGCGCAAATCCCTACGATCTCAACAACTCCATTCAACGTCCGTCTCGCTCCTTGCCCCCCACAGGCGAAGCTTCCGGTGAATCCGATAAAGAGGACAGTGAGGATGATCTTGAAGTGCTTCGGAGCATACAGAACCGCTTCTCGATATCGGCTGCTTTTTCTGAACCTCTCTCTCTGAAGCCTCTGGCGACTCTACCACCAGATTCTGATAACGACGACGACGACGACTTTGCAACTCTTGCCGCAATTCGGCGCCGTTTTGCTGCTTATGATGACACTGGTAAACTCTTTTTTCCATGTTTATGGGAAATGCTGGAATTTGTATTTCATCAGATTGTAGGTCGCATGCCATTTGATATAAAACTAATAATGCATAACGAAATATTCCCATTGGTTAGGAGGAGGCTTGTTGCATGTACGGATTTTACAGCCAATCTATAATTTACTAACTTTTGAAACTTATGAGTCGCTTAACTTTTTGAGAGACAAATTAGATATTGTTCATTTATCAACGAAGCTATAAATATATCTCAAACATGTCCAAAGATAGTGACACCGATTCTGAGTTTCAAATAGTGGAAGTTGTTACTATGTTCACTTTTGCTATTGTTCCCCTAACAAGTATGCTCATGCTTATGTAATATGCTCAGATAATGTCACAGGGGATTCCAAGAGAAAAGTGGACCAGTTTCATATATCCGATGTTGTCTCAGAAACAGAAAAATCAAACAACTTCTCGGTGGATGGAATCACAGAGTATAATTTGCCACCTTCCGATGAAGCCGGTGACACCACGAACGCATTGAATTGTAGCATGGAATTACTGCCTTTCAGACGCTTGTCCCAGCTTCAATCAAATGGTTCTGAGCTGGTGTTACGCCATTCTAGCTTTCCAAAATCAGCTCAGTTGTTTGTTGATACAATTAGGAAGAATAGATCCTGCCAGAAGTTGCTTCGAAGCAAATTGACTGAAATTGAAGCAAGAATGGAGGAGAATAAGAAATTGAGGGAGCGTGTTCAAATATTGAAAAATTTTCAGGTTTCATGCAAAAAAATGACTGGGAAGGCATTGTCCCAGAGAAAGGATCCACTCATCCAATTAATATCAGCGCGAAAGGCACCAACTTCTGAGGACTCTGAGGTAACTTTCTTAATTGATATGCTTGCATGTCTCCAAGTAGTTCCTTCTCTCTGTCATGATTGTCTTCAATTTTTATATTCCTTTTTCTTTCGTGTGAAGGTGATAGCTTAGTTGTGATAGGCTAATTTCACTTTGCACTACAAAATTTGAATTAGTCATTTGCGTCTTATGAACCCTTCCCTGGGTAGTTGTAAGCAGGATTTCAGCTGTGATATACAACAATAATGGCTGGAAAAGTCTTGCCTGTCCTAACTGACTCCTGTTCATTAGTTTCTTATATGTACTAATGTACATAATTCTTATCTCTCACTGGAAGGGGTACTTCAAGATAGAATGCCGTTTCTCTTAAATTGTGGTCATTGTTTTCTTGGGCAAGTGCTTGCATGTGCATCAGTTTTTAGGTTTAGAACATATGCTTTTAGTTTTCAGTAAGTGCCTAGGAAGGATTAGCTTTCATCGTGCTTCATACCTAAATGTTGTCAGCAGGCTTCCATTTACTTGCCCAAATTGCTGATTGGTTATTTGACTATTGAGAAGTCATCTTCACCAAGTATTTTTTCTGTCATTGCAGATTAATGATAAAAGGGTCTCTACTATACGTGATGGGCCACTAGAAAATTCTCATGTTGCTAACTATAGAAAAGCATTGAAAAATTTTCCACTTACTGTGCACCGAAAAAAATGGACAAAGACAGAAAGCAAAAACCTTGGGATGGGAATTAGACAACAATTCCAAGAAATGGTGCTTCACCTATCGGTGGATCAATTCAGGTATGATCAGATTTGTTTCTTGTTGAAATAGTTTGTGCATAAGTTGGCTTTTAGCTTTTGAGCATTTTCTTTAATAATCTGTTGCTTTATTTAAAAGACATTGCATATCTAACAAAAATAATAAGGCTACAAATACTTGATTACCAATTAATTAAATGGTTGTATGATACAATGATCCTATTTAAATTTTATAGTGGATTTTCATTATGTCTACATATGCATTTGTGAGTACGAGTGTAAAATTTGTTCAACTTTGTGAATTCATGCATCTAGATTTTGTCATGGGTTGGAAGAGTTACCGTTTCTCTTTTTCTCCAGAAAAGATGAAGTTTCTATGAATCAAGAAACTTGAGAACATTTTTTGTCCTTAGAACCATTCAATTCGTGATCTCAGTATCTGATCTACAGTAACAGATAAACGTAGTATTCAGAGCAAAAATCTTTCATTTGTCAAATCTAACTCTTGGATATCAGCATGTGATACTGTTGCTGGAATTCAGTGGTACTTAGTGTTGAGGGTTATTAGAGGCTAAGTGCAAATCTCAACTGCAGATGCGTGCCTCTAAGAAAGCTTGTAGTAATGGTCTGATTAGACATTTTATACTATGAAATGAAATGTCACATACATGTTAAGAAGCTTAAACTGATAGAAATTGATGCCTTTGACATGCGGTTGCAAATTTTAATTTGTTGTGTTTGTTCTCTTTTAAGCCTTTGAGGCTTCTGGAGTTATGCCTATTTTATTTCTTCTTTTCAAGACTGCAAGTTCCATTTGAATTTACAAATTTCCTGTTCTAACACATTTTAACTTGAAGTGGTTCTGAAGGTTATTTTGGAGATCACAGTAATTTGGATGGCCTTCTTGCTTCAATCAGAGATCTGGAAATCACCCCGGAGTTGATGAGAGAGTTTCTTCCAAAGGTTAACTGGGATCAATTGGCTTCCTTGTATGTCACTGGTCATTCTGGTGCAGAATGTGCAGCAAGGTTAGCATTTTGTGTGAGATCAGATCTCCTTTCACGATAATAACAAATATACTAAATGCTGGCAAAATATCTCAAGAATCTTGTACACATGAAAAAGTTGTTTTGACCTTGATCTGTATAATTGCTGTTTTCAGCCATATTCCAAAACAAGAAAAAGGATTTGGAGATTCTGGGAATTCTTTAAAAAACCCCATGCCATTTTATCTTAACCTATTCATGCATAATTGTCTCACATATTTCCTTTATGGGTTGGGTTGGTAAGCCCTTTGAAAATGTCTTCTATTCCATGGAATTAATTGATTAATTTTATGTTCTTAAATTCCTTAGCTGTGAGGATTCACTCACCTCATTTGTTTTTGAAGACATTTCTTTGCATGTCAACAAACCTCGAAGAGCAGGCTGATAATTGATTCTATTTATTTTGAATTATTGCATTGCCACCAATCCTGCATAGTTTTCATCAGGTGTTAGGCCCTATTTCTCATGCTTCACTGTGACTTTTTTTGGCAATAATACCTAGCATTATCTTGCTGTTAAATACATTGTAAGGGTTTAAGAGTTTTAGATGGCTTTCTTTTTGAATTGTTTTTTAATGCCTTGATTATCTGTGCTTTTGTTGCAAGTTTAATAAAATATTTCATGAAGTTTTGTTTAGCTATTTGAAGCGTAGTCCACCCAGGAAATACCCCCTGTTTTATCCGATCTTTTAAGTTGGATCCAATCACATAGTGTTAAGAATTGTATCTAACATTTTGGTGAACAGAAGTTACCTACTACTATCCCTGGCCAAAGAGTCTTGATATAACTCACATGCTGAGAAGCACAAATACCTCAAAATATTTTGTCCCAAATCTATCTGGACATACTTAACACTATAAATAGTATATATGAATTTTTAAGTATATTTGGATTATTCTAAAGATTATCCAAGTTACTGAATGGATAAGTTGCCAATCCCTGGATGTTGATAAGATCCTTCCTTTCAGTTTAGTAATATGGCTCATTAAGCTCCTTTCTTTTATTAATGGATTTGATTTTTATATAATGGAGTCCTGAGAGTTGAATTCTTGTTTGATTTGCCTTCTCAGTTTAGTAATATGGGCTCATTAAGCTCCCTTCTTTTATTAATGGAATCGATATTCATATAATGGAGTCCTGAGAGTTGAATTCTTGTTTGATTTGCCTCAGGGCTCTATCTGTTGATTTCTTCATTATTGATTTCCTACCAAGTACATCTACCATATTTTAATTACTCACTTTTTGTCTTCTTACTGATGTAATGTTGATCATGCAGGTGGTTGAATTTTGAAGATCCATTAATTGATTCAAGTCCATGGGAAGCCCGAGATGATAAAAATCTTTTGTTAGTTGTCCAGGAAAGAGGAATCAGTAATTGGTTTGATATTGCAGCATCATTGGAGAAAAAGAGGACGCCGTTTGGATGCTTGTTACGTTTCCAACGGAGTTTAAATGCTCGCATACTAAAGAAGGAGTGGACCAAGGATGAGGATGCACAACTTAATGCTGCTGTAAAAGTTTATGGCTATAATTGGCAGGATGTAGCTTCCTGTTTGGAAGGAAGAACCGGTGCACAATGTTCTAATAGGTTAGTCTTTATGGTCAGAAGTGAATTTATGTGGATGTTTACTGAAGCTTTTTGGCTTATTGTGCATAGAGTTTGAACTTCAGATTTTGATGACATTGATTGTTTTTTTTTGTGTCATCTTTCTGGTCATAACTAGTGAGATGTTTTTCCTTCGAAAGGAAAGAAGGGTTGCTCAACTCAAGCAACTTTGGCTATTTATAGCATGAGTTTCTGAATCTCTTATTGCTCATTTTGAGCATCTGTTTTGTGTTTGAAAGAGGATAGTTCTCAGAGCAACAGCGTGACTGTTGTGTTTTATAGTTGTTCTTTAAGTATATAAAAGGCAATATGATTCACTTCTTTCCTTCTGCAATTTCTGAAATATCTTTGGAGTAAATTCTGATGCTAATTTGAATTAAGATATGTTCCCTCATGACCATTTTTGTTCTGAGATCCTTCAAAATTGACAAATATATTTGGTCAAAATGACTAGTTATATCACAATATTCCAAAATACACAGGTGGAGGAAATCTCTAAGCCCATATAGGCAAAGGAAAGGGACATGGTCTTTAGATGAAGACAAATGCCTGAAAGTAGCTGTGAAATTTTTTGGTCCAAAGAATTGGAATAAAATTGCTCAATTTGTGCCAGGCCGAACACAAGTACAATGTAGGGAGAGGTATTTCTGTAGAACTATAGCACTGTCAATACATCTTTTCTTATTTGATGATTATTTAACTGGCTCACGTCAACAGGTGGTTTAATGCTTTGGATCCTTCTTTGAATATGAGTGAATGGACCGAAGAAGAGGATTTAAGGTTGAAGGCAATAATTGAAGAATGTGGCTATGGCTGGGCTGAGATCGCTAAGCAATTCCCAGGCCGAACCGATAGTTGTTGTCGTAGGTATTACAATTTGAAATTTTATGATTTCTATGCTTCCATGATGCATTATATGCCTTGTTATCTCAATTTTTGATGGATCAAGGTTTGGTTGTATACACCAGGAGATGGCGCTTGTTAGCTCCACATGAAGTGCCAAAAATGCAAGAAGCTTATAGAACAAAAAAGGCTGCTTTTATTGGCAACTTTGTAGACCGAGAGTTGGAGCGGCCAGCACTCAGTGCTGATGATTTTCTTCCATTACCAACGATAGGACCAGCATCAGAACCTGAGAATCTGAAACCTGGGAAGCATAAACAGAAATCAAGGTATATTGACTTATAATTTTTGCAGTAGTTTATCAGCGCTCCATAATAGATTTCTTGCAATTCATTTGTGCATAGGAGATTCAATGGAGAAGAAACAAAAACTTTATGTGGTCAGTTTCTTTGTTGTTTTGTTAGCTGTTCCTGTTCCTTGTTCCAAAGCTTGTTCTATCTTCGTTTGTAACTGTGAAATTCTGCAACTTTTCTTATTTAGGGAGAGGAGTGCTCTGTTATGTATGGAGCTCCATATCTTAAAACTTTATTTCAATAGGTTATGGATCATTTTTGTATATAAATCACTTTTATCTTTTGTCCCTTTGCAATGTGGGATTAATAAACATTTTTTACCCTTCCCTTCCAGGTCAGATAATCTTGGCCCCCCTCACTTTTTGAAGCCATTCAACATGTTAATTAAATTTTACAATTTTCTTTACTCAACAATCCATTCTCCCTTTGGGTATATTTCCAATTGAACTCTTTGTTCGACAACAATCGAAATTATTGTTAAGCTTCTTCTTCTTCAACAAGTATCTTTTTTGAGATATTAGTCTTCTATAACTCAATCTAATTTCATGTGAAATTTTGTAACTTTTCTTATTTAGAAAGAGGAGAGGTCTATGTATATGGAGGTCCATAGCTTAACCCAAAACAGGCATTAGGTTATGGATCTTTTTTTACTCTTTATCTTTTGTCCTTTTTTGATTTGTGATTTATTAATTAAACCTTTTTAACAATAACATTGTTGTTCTGGGAACATATACATTCTTAGGGTTTGTTCCTTATGATGCTTCTTACTTTTTAACTTGCTTTGTCAAATTCCACAGAGCCCCAAACAAGAGTACACCCAAAAGAACTAGGAAAGGGGTATTTGGTTCACTTGAAGAAGCTGTGGGAACCAACAATGGTTCTGCGCTTGAGAAATTAGATGGGAGTAATATTCCTGAGCCAGTGGCAACAGGAAATTGTGTAGAGGATAATACAAGAAAGAGGAAAAAGGTTCCCATCTTGTCATCAAAGAGAAATAAGTGCATGAGAACTAATGGGAACTGTAAGAGTCTTTTTTTGCTACCCCCGGAAAGGCTGCAATTGGATGTAACAAATAATGATGGTTCACTGAGTTTAGCCAGGAACGATACCCCTGAAACTGTCAGGGAATCTCCCGATCAATGTATTGGTAGAAAGCATAAATCATGTCAGGAAGTGCATAGCCCATCTGGAACTATTTGTGACAATTCCGAACTTGTTCATGATAATGTTGATTCAAGTTTATTAGCAATAACAAGTGGTGATGCAAGAGACATTCTTTGTGATCCCAATGTGTCCAGCAAAAAGAAGACATCTAAGATGCGCATAATAAAGGAGATGTTTTTGGAAAGGATAAATGCTGAAATGATCGAGAATTCTCCTGATGGAATTGCTTTGAAAAGGCAAAGCAAGGAGGACAAGAAGTATTCCAGAGGGGAAAGAAGACATGTACCATCAGAAGAGAAATCGACTCCACGTGGTAATGCATCAAATAAGCAAATCAAGTTTCTCAAGAATTATGACAGAAGGGAACCTAGAACCATCCGGTAAAGACAGATTAATTTATTGCATTTGTTCCCAGTTTGCAATCCAGGAGCAAAGAATTCTGATGAAAACAGAGTAAGATGATTCTGCAGCCCCTGGCTTCGATGTAAAGTAAAAAGTGATGACGTTGGCCAAATATTGATGAGACTTGCTCTCCATCTAGCATCTAAATGAGATTTGCAGTCTAATGTTGAAGCATACTTAATGATGGAATGAAGTGACAGGTTTCACCACTGAGATCTAACTAGTATGGACGGCAGCTGCCTCTGAGTAACAAAGATTAGAAGTTAGCGTTGATGAGGAAGTTGATCTTAAATGGTGAATGAGTAAATTTTTGTTATAATATGACAGATTCTTACACTGACAGTTACACATTTTGATTTTGCAAGACAGGAGTCATGTTATTCAGATTGCTCGCAAAAGTATCATCGGTGGCAAATTAAGCCAGGGGGACATGACTGGGTTCTCTTAAAGGGATTTGGTAATTTGACTCATTGACACATACAGCAGAAGGTATCTGTGAGTTGACAAAAGGCATACATTCTCGTTTTTGCCACCAGTATTAAACAAACCTATGTATGACATTGATTCAGAACGTGTTTATGACGCAGATCATGATTTCGGGGGGATGATTCTATTACTTTCATCACCGCACGAGGAAGCTGAGACGTTGGGTATGTGATTAGGGTTACAATTGAGAGGACGTGGATATAAAACTTGGGTGCAAGATGTGACCGTGTAACCTTTTGTAGATTGTCGGTATAGTTATTGCTTAAGCAGTGTTTTTTTTTTCCCTGAAAAGTCTCAACTCTTAGGCAGAATATGTTAGTTGCTGTAAAATCTAATCTAAAAAAGAAACAACACATTTCGTACGCCTTTACTGGAAAAAGGGGATAATTTTAAATAGTTATAAAAGCTCAATTATTTATGTGTTGTCCATTGTTTTTTTTTGGTAAAAAACCTGAAAATTTTGTCTTTAATGTTTCTTTGTGAAGGAGTTTTTGTATTGTCCCCAATGTTATGAATACCTTACCGGGTTCGGTACCGGATTGAGCTCTGGAACGGAACTGTACCGGTATCGATCGGTATCGGGTACCGTTTCGGGATATTTTTTAAATTTATAAAATAGTCCCTAAAATTTTTAAAAATTGCAAAATAGTCCAAAT
>JAOSBK010000006.1:25769341-25791345 GCA_027568895.1 Erythroxylum shatona | reverse complement strand
AAATGTAAAACACTCAATGGCGCACTCCGAATAATTTTTCAAATACAATTTTCACATAAATTTCACAAAAGATCACATTTAGACACTTATGCCGGGAAATGTCATGAATGCATGTATACCATGTGCATGTGCAAAACAATCATCATTTATAGAGGCTATATGATGTATGTTCATGCCGAGATATAATTCAATACTCCTAACTCGTCCCAATTTACTAAAATACCCTTACCATCAGTGATGGGATATTACAAAGTATGCTAGCAGAGTTATCTTTCTTTCTTGGGTTGCAAATTAAGCAAATAGAAAAAGGAATCTTCATTAGTCAAGACAAGTACACAAAGGAACTTTTCAAGAAATATCATTTTGAAAATGCTAAATTGATGGGAATTCTAATGTATATTAGAACTCAGCTTGATAAGGATGAAATTAGCAAAGCTACTGATGAGACAAAATATGGAGGAATGATTAGTTGACTTTTCTATCTCACTGGCTTCAAGACCTGATATTATGCTCATAGTGTGTCTTTTGTGCACGCTTTTAGTCAAATCCTAAAAAAATCCACCTTCAAGTAGTCAAGAGGATCTTTCATTATCTCTTTGAAACTATGGATTTCTGATTGTGGTATCCAAAAATTGACTCATGTGACATAGTTAGCTATTGTGATGTAGATTATGCAGGTGATAAGGTTTATAGGAAAAGCACGAGTGGTTACTGTTAATTTATAGGAGGAAGTTTAGTTAATTTATAGGAGGAAGTTTAGTTTCTTGGTCCTGCAAGAAACAAAATTGCATAGCGCTTTCCACAATTGAAGTTGAATATATAGCAGCTACTAGTTATTGTGCTCAGATCTTATGGATGAAACATCAGCTTCAAGACTTTTCTCCGAACTTTAGTCATATTCCTATATTATGTGATAGCATAAGTGCAATCAATTTATCTGAAAATCTGTGCGTCATTCTAGAACTAAGCATATAGAAGTTAAACATCACTTTCTTAGATATCATGTCTTAAAAGGAACTATTAAACTATTGTATGTTAATAATGAAAATCAAGTAGTTGATATTTTCATTAAGCCAGTTTCAGAAGAGATTTTGTTTGTCAAGAAAAGAACTTGGTATGTGTAGATTATCTGATATTTAACTCCATTCAAAGATGTTATGCTACTCTCGTTTGCAGATATTAGCATGCCCTTTCTTATAAGAAGGCACCTATCAATTTAAACGGGTTACCTAGGAGGATCATATCTTTTTAAAGTGAAAAAATAACCTTGTTCAGAGATAACCCTCACCAAAATGATGTCATTTCATTTTTTAAAAAATCACACGCACAGTTCTGTTAGACCTTCATAAAACTGATAGAAGATACAAAAGAGATTATACCTCTAAGAATAAATACGACCTTTCATCTTCACACGAAATCATTGCTTAAAAATCGTCTCTTAAAAATCGTTTGATATATCTCAAGACGATTCCTTTTCTTCATTTTATCTTCAACACTAATTGCAACCCCTTTTATCTCACTACAAACAAACTCTCTTCTTTACGAATCTTTTCAGTAATTTCCAGCATCCTCTCTTTATTGATAACGACATGAAAAAAGTCTAAGGGCCAAAGAAATCTTTGACACCTACTATTAGCCATGGTGAAACTCATCGCTATAAACAAGACTCTAAAACCCTTGTTTCTGAATCTTCTTCTCTGTCACCAATAATGGGATCACTAAACACCTTTACTGAACCTATCTCTGTTTCTTTTATTAAAAAGCCTTGATTTCTAGAAGCATCCATTAGGGAGTCTCCACACGAGAAAAAGAAAAAAATTATGGCATTGCCTGATGAATCAACCTTGGATTTATCTACTGGACACAATAAATTAACAAAGTAGCAATAAGTTTCTGATTTTGGGGAAGAAAGTCCCGACACCTCTAGCCTTAGCTCATCAGAAAAGAAAAGAAGAAGAAAGAGTAGCAGAAGAAAAAGAATAAGGAAAAGAAGAAGAAAAATCTTCAAATGAAGAAGAACATACTCTTGTAAGAAGAGTCTCAAGTAAGGGGAAGCTGATGAAGAAGGTACGATTCCATTCTCCTTCTCCAAATTCATGATCTCCATCACTTTCTCCTTCTCTGCCTACTCTCACTCCACCTCCTCTTAATCCTAAAATCTCTACACTAACACCATCAACTACTTCTTGACCAGATTCCACGGGTCAAAAATTGCCTAAAGAACAATGGATCATTAATGACGATGCTTCAGGTGAAGAACTAGTTTGCTTGGTAAGACATCCACAAACCAGAGGAAGTCTTCCAAAGTAGGTTGAGAAAATGCCTGTAGTTGAAAAAGAAAAGAGCCATAACACTGAACCTAGGGAAGAAGAAGCATCTCAGAAAAGAAAGAGAGAAGAAATAAGAAAAGGAAAGGCATCTATGATTGAAAAGTCCATAGAGGATCCCATTGTTCGGGATGAACCTATTTTTAAAGAAACTTTATTTAAAGAAATTCCTAAGGACAAGAGGTCAAAAACAAAGAAACTTTGTGCATACAAGAAAGGAGAATCTTCAACACCAATAAAAATGTTCCAATTCATGGAAGTTGAAGCATGATATAGATTGCACTGCAAAAAGAGGAAGATGGTTGATAGACGCATTTTGCCTCATCTCATGTTTGATGATATTGGTATTCTCATTTCTCCTAATTTTCTTGTTATTGGTTGGCAAAATTTTTTGAATTTGAATGAGACAATCTATGATGACTTACTTCGATCTTTATATACCCATATGAGAAAAGATATAGTTGATGGAAAATTGACAATTGTTTCTTGGGTACGTGAGTGTGAGATTCTGCTTACTGAGAAAATTTTGGGCAACTTGTTGGATATAACTCTTATGGGGAGAATTGACTTCCCTTGTCATAAATGGGACATTGTTAATCTTGATCTAGGAGAAGTTGCAAACTTATTTTCCTGCACATGGATAAAACACAAGAAGGGAGACATTGGTACAAACAATTAGATATACTGCCCTGATGCCTTGCATCATTATCTACCACTTTAATTTTTCCAAGAAGTAGCTCAGTGAAAAGATGCGGTCTTTTAGACACTTATGTGGTCTACAACTTGTTAAAAGGTAATAGGATGAACCTCCAAACCATGATTTTGAGATTTATATTGGATAAAAGGAAGCCACAATAACACTATAAGAGGGTTGCCTTATGGAATACTGCTGACCAAAATTTTCATCTACTATAATGTGTCTTTTGATGGTTTAGAATGGTATACACCTGCTAAGTTTCATTCTTCCATTCCTTATCAATTTTGATATAAGTTAAAGGAAAATTTATGGTTGAAAAGAAATCAGAAAGAATAGCAATCGTCTTAGGTCCTACTCTAGCACTACAGCCTCCTTCTCTAGCACAATAGCCTACTCCAGAAACCAACAATCTAGATATTCAACAACAACTGAGGGAGATTAGACTACATCAGGATCAAATGTAAGATTAGATTAAGGACATGCAAAATCTTCTTTGCGTTCTTATTGAATCTCTTAAAGAATACTTTCGTTAAGACACATGCATTTTTGTGCTAATAATTGTTTTGGCATTGATATGACTATCTTTATGCCTTTTAGTTTATATATATTTGTGATTTTTTTGTTACTAATTTTGCTTTTGCATATTTTGTGATGCTCTAAATGCTTTAACATGGTCTATCGAATTTCTTACCCTTCTTTTTGATAATGACAAAGGCGGAGAATATAGAAAGATATAGTTTGATATATTTTTTATTGTAAAATTGGCTGCCAATTAGATGCTTGATGTATTTGGTTTTTGTAACTCCATGCCTACATTTAAGTTAACTTCATGCCTATACTTAGGTTCTCTGCATCTTATTTTCAAACCATGAGCTCCTATGATTTAGCACTAATAAGGCTCCTTCTCATCAAGATTACGAGCAAGGACTTACATATAAGGATTACAAATATCTTTCGAAATCCTTCACTATAATTTGTATTTTTAAAAATATATCTATTGTTACTTTTCATCATAAAAAATGGAGAGATTGTTAACTCAAAACTTTTTGAATTAATGATTTTGATTATAACAACCAATAATATTTAGTTACAAAATTCAAATTTATTTGGATTTATTCAAAAGATAATGATGTTAAAAGGGATTATATATTTTAGTTATCTGTTTAAAAATAGAAGGATAAACGTTTCCTATTTTGCAGGAATTATTTTAACAAACTTATTTGATTATTTAGATACGGTTCCACAAAATATGAAATGGATAAGCTTCTATCATTTCTGTATGAACGAAGTATCCTGCTATTTTACTCTATTCAATATTCAGCTCTGAGATAAAGTCATATATTTATTCAAATGTCTGAGTTTTTAAAGATATTGCTAACAATGATATCGAAGATATTTTTTTAAAATGGATTCAAAGCAGATTCTATTAATGATATAATTAAGTAACGACTAGTTGAAGAGAACGTCTATTTAAAGTATAGCTACTACATTCGCAATGCACGCAAGATTTTTTGAAATCAGTAGCATCAATACTCTTGAAAGTGATATCCATATCAAATCCTCTGTGCCTTAGAAAGGGAAAATACTTTATTAAGAGAGACTGTTATTCGTATTTGTAAGCTTACAGAGGCTTGTCAAATTACTACTTGAAGATTTATTAGTAAAATACTCAAGTTAGACACTTGAGGAGTATGTAAGCTTTGTTATAAGTACCGGTATAAATTGGTTGTATCGTTTTTTCTCTTTCCTTAACTTTTAAATTTCCGCATTTTAGTTACTATTGTTTTCATTTGCACGAGGCTCCTTCTATTTTTAAACTTTAATAGGTTCCTACTGTTTTATCAAGCTCCTATCATTTATACAAATTAAAAATAATTTGCAAAAAATTTCAAATCACACAATTTAAACCCCCTCTTGCGTATGTTTATTTTTATCATTTTTACTCTCTCTATTGCTTCTTTCTTACGGTTCTGAAAGTCCTAATTTGCTACCACAAGCTGACTCCACTATTTTTCTAGATTTTTATCATAAAACCAGTTTTAAAATCCGATCAAATAGGCCCAATTGTCATCCCTCATCTACAGCAACCTTGTTCATGATAATTCCAGGGGAAGCCAATTGAATCAAAAGGTGGCATCAAAAATGGAGGGTAACACCAAAGAGTAAATATACCGGTTCGGCCTACTTGCTCCCAAAATTTGCGAGCAGCATGGAAAGTTACCACCTGCGTAAACAAAAAACATGGGAGAAAGCCTTTGACAAAAGGATTTTTACATATAAAACCTTCTTATTCCCCAACACGAGCTGCCCAGCCCAATGTTGATCACTCAAAAGAATCAAATCGATTCCCAGTAAAATTTTCATATCGACCATGATTGATAAATCTATACTAGGAGACAAGGCAATGCTAATTATAACAATCGAATTTGGATGTTTATCAATATATCCAAAACCAAAGCATCTAAATATGTCCGTCCAAAGCGAAAAAAGACGTAGGCCTCAAAGCCAAATCTTACATCCAAAATCAAAAGACCCAACAATTCCAAAAAGTCTTGATTTTACATCCCACAATACTATAAAGAACAGCATCTGTTTTGCTAATTGGAAAAAGAAAGAAGCAATTGCCAACTACTCAAGGATCCGCCTTAGTAGCGACCAATACCCCAGACTCTAATTACACCATCTGTATAACCACTAAACAAGGTGCTTCCGTCCGCGCTCCAGTTCAAGCTCGTGCAGTAGATGTTCTGTAAACAATACCAAGTCAACACAACATCAGACGCTATCTTCTGATTTGCAAACTACAAACCTTAAACAACAGACAAGGATTTCCATCGTCATCCATAATCCAACTTGGAAGTACACCAATGAGGATAGTAACAGAAAACAAAATGATTCAATAAAACAAGCTCTTCAAGACAACAAGAACCCTATCACAAATAAAGTGTAATTTGAGATGCACCCTAAAACAGGGGATAAAAACTTGCATAATTTGAATCCAACTAGCAACTTTACTAACAGAAGAGCTCAGTATTCTCCAATTTAACAGCAAAAAGGCCATTCGATGGCAATAACTAAAAACAAATTAAGTCCCAGCAACCATTCAACACAAGGAAAAAAAAAGAACAATATACAACAAATCAAGCATTTGGTCGCAAACAATATAAGGTTAACCTAAAAAGAATTCTGCATAGAACATCCGCAAATGGACATGCTCAGAAAGTAACAAGGAAAATACTAAAGCTGTTAAATTTATGAAAAGACAACACTTTTAAAGTCAAATAACAATACCTTCATCTTAGCACCGGTGGTAGCAGCAGTACCCTCAGATTTCTCAGCCTCAGCCTTAAGATCAACCTTCAAGTCCTCCACAATGCTCTTGCTCTCAAGATCCCATATCTTTATACTTTGCTCTGTAGCAGCACACAGCCAATACCTATTGGGACTAAAACAAAGCGCGTGAATCACAGCTCCAGCATCCAAACTATAAAGCTTCTTCCCTTCAGCCAAATCCCAGAGCAGAATCACCCCGTCTTTGCCTCCACTGGCGCAAAGCGAACCATCCGGCGACACGGCCACCGTGTTCACATAGCCACCGTGGCCCGTCAAGGTGAACCGGAGCTTGCAATTGGTCAAGTTCCAAACTTTGACAGTCCGATCCCAAGATGCGGAGACAATGGTGGGTTGAAGAGTGTTGGGGCTGAAACGGACACAACTGACCCAGTCGGAGTGAGCGTCGCCATCCTGGATGGTGTACTTGCACTCGCCTAGAGTGTTCCAGAGCTTGATGGTGCGGTCCCGGGAGGCGGAGACGATTTGACGGTTGTCGATGGAGAACGCAACGGACAGGACGTCCTTGGAGTGGCCGACAAAGCGGCGGGCGGACACGCCGGTGGCGAGGTCCCAGAGGCGGAGCTCGCCGTCCCAGGCGCCAGAGAGAGCGAATTGGCCGTCGGAGGAGAGGACGACCTCCTGGACGAAGTGGGAGTGGCCGATAAGGCGACGACGGGGGACACCGAAGGTCTTGTCCTCCTTGGTGAGTTGCCAGAGGATGATGGACTTGTCGCGGGAGGAGCTGACGATCATGTCGGAGTTATCAATTGGGGTGGCTATGGCTGTGACCTGATCGGTGTGGGCCCTCATGGTGCCCCTAAGTACAAGTCCCTCTGCCATTGTAAGAGGAGGACTAGCAGTTTCGATTCTGTTTAGACTTTTGAGAGAGAGAGGGGTGGTAATGCGTAAAATTTTGGTTCATATATAGTAAGACCTGAACTAGGGTTTTGGAAGGTTGGGCCTTTTATTGAAGAAAATAGAGATCGTTTAGAGTGTTATACACTTATACTATACAGCCCTATTTCCAGCTCCTCGGCGTTTTAAAGTCTTTACCTTTACTTTGGGTTATAAACCATTAACTATAGCATCAAATTAGAAGACCAAGTTAAGTTATTATAAACTGTAAACTATAACATCAAATTAGAAGACCATGTTATGTTAAGTTATGGATTTTTGGAATAACATCAACAATTATGGACTTAATAAAGTTGACAGAGGAGGAGACCTGGAATAAGAATCATGTAGTATGTCTTACTGTAGTCTTAGCCCAAATGAAATGATAATAAAAATCCTAATATCATGTAATAGTAATTATCATTTACTAGTCAATCAATAGTCGTTGATTTTCACTTCTCCTTCCTCGTCACCCTCGTCCCAGATCTCCTCCTCCTCCTCTTCAACTCCACCTCGCGTCTACTTCAACTACAAGAGATATATGCAGCATATGCATATCAATCAACGTTAGATTAGTTTAAGGAAGAGTTTAATCAGCTTTCCTTGTTTTGGGTTGCCCTTCTTTCCCTCTTTTCCCATCCCTTAATGATTTCTCTCTGTAAATCCAAGACTTCAACCAACCTTCTCCACTACTACCCCAATGCTTTCCCTTTTCTTTACAGGGCTTAGGTTGTTCCCTTAACATTGAAAATGCTTTATCTAAGGTTTGTGTTACTTTAGCTTCTTTCATTCTTCTTTTCATGTCTTCCATTTTCCCAGTGCCTTTCACTGTCGTTTCTCCACATGGGTTATGGTTGTTATGCCGTTGTCTGGAAGATTTCCTTTTTCTTGTCTGTTGCGTTTCCTTCTGCATACTTGATTGTTAATGGAAATAGCTACCTATTGCTTGTTCACTCCTGGTTCCTTTGCATTTCTGCTGGTAGTTACAATGTTTGCCCATTGTGCATTTTGCACATTATATAATTGTCGTTCACTTGTATACTTTTGACCTACGTAGCCATTTTTGGAGAAGACATAGGAGGAAGATTCTTATATCAGCAGGCTTTTTAGGAGGTGGGTATTTACTGTACAACACGTACAATGCACACAAAAGAAGCCTCGCTGATCTGGAGAGAAACCTTGCTCGTCAACGAGAACATGAAGACCTCATTAAGGCCCAGTTGAGTGACTTGTTATTGCATTTCTTTTATGGGAGAAGGGCTTCTTTGTTTTCTTATTCTTATGTGTTTTTTTATTTTGAAATTTGATAGAATGCAAACGCATTTCGAGAACATTCAAAGAATAGCAGATACAACAACTTTGCCTCATGTGATTCAATTTTTGAGTGACCGGATAGCAGAAGACTTGGACCTTTCAGACCTCACTGAGAGGCTAAGGAAAGGGAAGCTTCAGCCTAGTACTATGACACCTGTACATAAAGCTGAGCTTTGGGATAGACTCAAAATCATAAGTAAGCAGCGCTGCAAGTTGTTATTTTCCTATCATTTTACTGTATTTCTATAGGTTGTAGGGTGTTATGGATACCATCGTGTTCTTCAGGTTTCACAAGAATGGTGGTGTCGCTGTGGGCAACAACAGTTCTTACCTTATACATAAGAGTTCAAGTTAATGTTCTGGGTAGACATTTGTATGTTGATACTGCACGTTCTCTTGAAACATCTCCTGTCACTGTAAGTGCCATTATCTTTTATTGTTTTCCCAGCAAGTTGTCTGAAAATTTGTTTTCACGTCCATTTATACTAAAATTGGCTACATTTCTATCTGATTAACCCAATATGTTGATATTAGTACGAAAGAATAACTTAGAAGCTGAAGGCATGCAGTTCTGTCTGGGTTGCATGGAGTAGTTTTCTTTAGTTTAAAATGGTTGTAATTATGAGATGTTTCGAAATATGGTAGCCCTAATGTAGAGTTGACAATAGTTCAAGCTGGAGGATTGATGATCCAAAAGGATGCTTGGATCTTGATTGAGCACTTGGAAATAATTTGACGATGATCAGAACCATTCCTACTTCTGATTACTTGTAGAGTGATATGTCAATTACCAGATGAATGAAGTATATAAGTTGTTCTTGACTTTATTATTAAGTATATGGAATGATGGTCGAGAAGGAATTCAGAAGAGATTTTATGTGTACTTTAAAAGGTGAGGCTGCATATGGATTTTGATTAAGGTGTGGCACAAGTTGAAAGTTAAGAAGGATGTGTTATGCATCTGTTTTTGGTGATGGTCATATGTGTGCTGGATGGCAGTAGTTATATAGGGTTCTCTGATTGCTTATGCTATCTGGATGATTGTGTATCCAAATCTGTGCTACAATTTACTGTTTAAGTTAAATTCAATGTGCCATTTTGGTTTTTTAGTATTTAAATTGTGAAGATTTGACATATGATTGCATTTACTGATACTGATGGAAGGAGTTTAGTTGTGAACAAATCAAACCCCTTTATCTACAACCTGTGCCTTCTTCTGACCTATAGAAATATTAATTGGGATGACCATAACATGGCTTGCCTAGGTCAATAATTGCTGCTAATTACTTCCCATTCGTAAGAACATCATGGACATATTTTGTGATCTACATTAGTTACAATTAGAGGAGAAACAAGCTAAGTATCAATTCCATGGACAGCTTGCATAAGGCTGCTTGGGTGAAATGCGTTGGAGGACAGTTATATGGAAGTTTATTTTTAGAAGACCTGAACTCGCGCAAAATTGCAAAAAGGGAAAAAAAACAAGAATTAGAGGATTGGAAGAGTTAGAAAACTATTATCATACAGTGTGCTTTAATTCCATAATGGATCAAGGTGGGGTGTGGTTCAAGCTGGTAACAACAATTCATGTATGATGGACTATTAAGAGTAGCATCTGCTAGCTATAATCATGCTGGTTTACCTAACAGTTTTTGATATGAATTGTGTTTCTTTCTTTTCCTTTCAGATTGTATTCATGATTTTATATCCTGTGGTTTGTTAATACTTTAAGCAAATCATGAATTAATTTGGCATCGCAGATTCTAGTTCGCTTGCCCCTTCTGATCAACGATTGACATCAGTTTCTAGACCCTTAAATATTCCATGATAATTCCTTTTTTTCCTTTTAAACTTGGAACTTCTTAGGTTTTGTTGTCATCCAAATTCTAATAGCCAGAGTCTCATGCTACACTTATTCCCTTACCTGACCTGTTCACTTTTAGATTATGCCTAAATGATTTTGCTGTTTGGTATGGAAAATATTTGCCCAAATGCATTTCCAAATTTGGCATCACTCTCACTTGTATGCTATAGAATACTTTTTATTTTAGGATGCGCATCATTCCCACTCCGTCACATGCTACAATTGTTTTCATTCTATTGAAACTGAAGTTGGTTATAGGATGTATTCATGTCTGTAGATTATTGCTCTTAACATCTTTTTTCATGAGATTTGAAAACAGTAGACATAGAAGTTGCCATTCGTTTGTAGTCTACAATCAATTAATACAGTACTAAACAGAATAAGATGCTCCCTAGTACATGAAATGAGCATGAACAAATTTTCATTGTTTGCATGGACTCTTAACAAGCATAAGGAACTACTTTTTCTCCCAGAACCTTGGATATGGAACATAAGTTGTGAATATTGTAATACAACCACTTTTTATATTGGTTTAATGAACTAATCCCCATACATTGCATACTGTCATTTGCAATTCACTCTTGATACCAGTTGGTTGTATGAAGTGTAGAAATGGATGTCAGTATGTGTTTGTAATCTTCTTGTTTCTTTGCTTGCTTCTTCTGATTGACCAATCATTGTTCTGCAACCAATTACTTGTTCCTCATATTTTACAAGAGATGCTTCTATATTACAGGAAGATCTTGAACTCATTGACCGAAATGATGAACAAAAATTTCTGGCCAGTGCAGATTTTCTCGCCAGTGATGGCTTGCCAATTTTAATTTCCAATATGCAGGCAGCAGTAACTGAATGCCTCAAGGGGTAATTTTCTTCTGTTACAAAAATCTGGGCATTCATAATAAGCATCTCATACTCTATTTAATAGTCGAGTTACTGGAATTTAAATAACTACACAAGCAATAACTATATACAAGATGGAGATTCGGTTCATGAGATGTATATACTGATAGTGATTTTACATAAGATAGTCTGTCAGGATTCTCCTCACACTCATTGATTATGTCACTAAGGTTAACTCCATAGCCTCTTTGCAATTCCTGATTAAGAAGACTAATCATTAATGGTTTCTTTACTGTGCTTACACTAATCTGTCTAGCACTTTTTGCTGATTGTTTGAGACTAGAGAGTAACTCTTGAAGGTTTTACTTGCTGTTTTTTTTTTAATTTTCGGTTAATCTGTTTAGGAAACAGCTTGGAGATCTCTTCAATACCAAAATGCTTTGCGAAACAGTCATGCAGATACTGCATGTGTTTATGAGCACAGGAAGTCCCCACCAGTGGGTGGACTGTGTGATGCCTAAAGATGGCAAGAAACAAGCTACAGCCTCAGGTAGTGATGAGGCTATTCTCTTGGGAACTACAAAGTTTGATCAGCTTATGATTGAAGTACGGTCTGTATTGTCGAGGTATGCTTGTCTTATTGGCTTTGGCAAAAAGAGCCGTGCTTATTATGTTTGAGTTGCAACAATTTATAAGTTGTCTTGTTGGCCTTTAATCAAGAGGGTAAAATGCCTGTAGTATGCTGCCAGACGCATGATCACTGTATGTCAAGGTTTATTCATACATCACGGTTGTTTCTTCCATTGGTTTGTGCATAGAACTGCTTGTAATTGAGAACACTGTATTCTTTAGGTAAACGCATGGTGATCATTGGAGGGTAGATGCATAACTGGAATAAGCATTAGTCTTTTTGCAATCTCTCTGCAGTCTTCTTTTCTACCGGATGCACAAAACATTCGTGCTTACTAGTCTAGGCATAAGAAAGTGGGAAAAGCCTTTCCCTTATCTCTATTTGATAGTGATAAAAGATGCTAGTATCCCTGTAAATGAAATGTTAACGGCACTTGGTCTCAGCATCAACTTTAAAAGCTATATATCATTCAAAAGAAATTATGTTGTTTGTTCAAAGTTAAAAATCTTCATCTTCACCTGCAGCTGGGAGTTCAGTAGAATCATGGATACTTGTTTGCAACTAGTGGTGGATGAAATAGGGGCTGAGGTTACTGGGGGCAGTTTGACAAGAGGCATTGTGCTTGCGAGACTGGTGCCAAGAGTTGCACAGATGGGTCCATCATTGTTTGAAGAACCAAGTGAGAACAGGTTTATGAAAATGATCCAGAGTGCAACAGAAGTAGAACTGTTCTTCACTCTCCTTTATTCAAATATGCCAACCTCATGGACAAGTAGTAGTGAACATAGAATGTATCTTCATTAACATTTTGGTTTGGTTTGTAAGGCACTGGGTTGGGGGAGAATATGCCAATTTGTTGTAATTCTTTATTAACCATATGTGATAGGGGTGATGAAATAAGGAGCTTCATTATTCTTGTTATGCATTTGCCATTTGCTTTGCTGCCTCAGAGAATGAGCTTCACTTAGTATCTAGTCAGCTTGAGTGGATCTGGGTCTGGGTCTGCCTGGGTGTTCGGTCCTACATCAGTCAAATAAAGGGCTGATGTAGCATATAAGCTCTACTACCTTTAAGTTAGTTTTTAGGATTGGGTTCTTTTATAAGACCTGTAACAAATGATATTAGAGTCAACACCACTTCTTTGTGTCCTAGGGTCACAGATGGTGGTGTCAACTTTACAGTTTTCGCTCTTCGATTAATCCATTCATTAATTCCAAGTTTTAAGGGCATTATTTAGACATTTGATTTTATTTTAACATTAATTCTGAATAATTAAAACTCTGTTTGATTTTTTAAAATGTATAAATGATAAATTATTTAACACTTGTATTGTATTCCTTCTTTTTTTATAAAGAAATAATTTAACAGTAACTCTGAATAACAATAACTATTATTATTAAAAAAAGAAAAATTATTAGACTCATGTTACCAAATAGTCTGACATTAAATACTCAGATACTGATTACAATGGAATTACGTTCCCCCCCAGACCTAGTCATCTAACAGTAATTGAGCTTCAGCAGGAGAGCTACAGTGCTCGCCGGAGATGGCCGCAGGAAAAGGAAACAGCCATTTACTAATGCTGGAGGCAGCGCCGGAGCCTTCCAGGCCCTGGTCGTTCTCCTCCAACGCCGAAGTGATTGACGCCTTGCCCTACATCGACGACGATTACGGCCATCCTTCCGTGAAGGCGGAGGTGGACCGACTCGTGGAGGAGGAGATGCGTAGAAGTCACAAGAAGCCTGCCGATTTCTTGAAGGACCTGCCTCCTCTCTCCAATTTCAATTTTGAGGTTTGCCTTTTGAAATTAGGTTTTCTTTTGTTTTCATTGTTTTTCATTTTTTTATTCATTACGGTTCTACTGCTCGAGAAATACTTGAAAAAGGCTTAAGTTTGTTTCAATTCCTTGAATTGGGAGGATTTTCCTGATTGTTTGGGTGTGTTTTGTGTTCTCTTTGTTCGCTGACAAGTAATAAAATAAGAAACCAAGTGCTGAGATTCAAATTTTGTTTTTGTTATTTATCATGCATTCTTTGGTTGATTTTGACATATAATTGTATGAAACTTTTGTTGAAAGGGGCCATATATTAATTTGAGGCTTTTGTGATGACTAGTTATTCAAGAGTACTTCAAGTTTTGCTTTGGATATGTAGTCCAAAATGCATTTCACCGTGTAAACAAAAACATGATTGGTAGAAGAATGAACCATTGATGTGACACCTTAATTACAGAATTACCCAATGCTTGCTAAAGAGTATGACCGAGTGCGTGCCGGAAAACCTCCAATCTCTCTTGATTTCTCTAGGTACTCTCACTTAGATTTGCCACCTGCAAATAAGATGAATGACGAAACTGCTTGGAAGCAAGCTCTTCAGAGAGCTCAACGCTTGTTACAACATCAAGTAATCAGGTCTGTGATTGCTTTTTCATTTGTTGACTAAATTCTTGGAAAATTTGAAACTTCTGCCATTGGGATAATAATGCTGGAAATCAAAGAATTCTGTTGAAACAAGCCAATTTTTCTTGGTGAGTTCTTTTCTTGTTAGACAGTAAGATTGTGGTAGTTGAGAAATTGTTAAATGGGCCTTTTTTATCCTTTCTAATATTTAATGTTCCTTATGAATCATCTTACTTGTGAGCATTGCAAATTTATGTCTTGATTATCAGAGAGCAGATATATTTCCCTCCTTATGAACTTCTCTTATGCACAGTGTAGAATAACTTTTTGTAGCACTGATGATAAATGCTGTGGATGCTTGCAGGCTAGAAAACTTAGATCTGATGTCAAAATACGGTCCCGATGTGTGGATTCAAAACAATCGACAGTCAGAAGCAATGTTGTCCAGGTATTTATTTTTATTCCAAAATCATGGTATATTCTATTTATATCTTCTTTCTGTGTGTGTATAAAGATTGCTGAGAAAACCTTCATTCTTTCTTCCTATTATCATCTGGGTGTATGCCGTTAGTTCTATTTAGGTAAAGGGGAATATTGCTGCCTCATATGTATATAATATTCACATATCATGTTACCTAATTTTTCTTTCGCTGTATACCTCAGTAAATTGAGATTTCATTCTTCAGGCGTGCCTGTTCTTCTAGAAAAAAAGCATGAATCTAAGTGTATTTCTCCTTTCGAATCTTGTTATCTACCCCTGAGCTCCAAGCCTCCAACATATTCATTTTGTTATGAATTTTATATAGCATTTTAGTATTTATATCAGATGGATGGTCAAAATGGTCCCTAACTCCCTTTAAGTAGTCATGTTCTTTTACCACGCAGGATGAACATCTTTAAGTTACTTCTCGTAAGCATTGTTATTATGTTGAAAATCAATTAAATTAAACTGGGATATTTTCATTTGTTCTTTACTTAAGATTAAGCCTAAATTGCCCTTCTCATTATGGCCATTTTGGGTATTTGCCCCTGGTCTACTAACATCAACCCAGATTCAGCAATGACTTTCCTCAAATTTTGCAAATAATTGATGTTGAACAAAGATGAACAATGGAAAAAAGCTAAAATAAACGCCTCTTGTTTACTTCAACTAACCAAAGTGAAATATTTCCGTCTGCAATTGCAATGACTAAGATAATTGGATCATATTAAGAATTATGATTTTTTAGGTCTCTGTTGCAATAGTATTTATGCTAACAACAATCCATAAACATATAAGCTCGTATTATTCCTTTTCTACTGGGTGGGATGAGTTCTAAGAGGGACTTGAGTGGCACGCTAGCAAAGGTCCTTTGAAGCTGAACTAAGTGTTAAGTTGATCATCTATGCATAATGTTATAGGATGAAATTATCCAGTTCTGTGGTGAGTCTTTTGGTTTTTTGGCTATTCTTTTTCATCCTTGTTCTTACAGTTGAGTTGATTGCAGGCTGATAAACTGTATTTAATTTACAAGATTACGTGGTCCAGAATGTTAATTTATTCAAAAATTTAGATAAGACTTTCAAATTTGATGCTTTTATTTCTTCATTTGGGTAGATATCATACGAGGGTTCGTTTTCAATTTATCAGCTTACTAGTTTGCATTTCCATGCTTATTTACATGTACATCTCTTGATTTTACAATGTAATTGTCCTTTCCCAGATTACAAAAACTAGCTCAGGAACAAAATGAAAAGATTGAAGCTGTCAATCGTGAAAGGAAATTTCATCAGGTACTTCACATCCTGGCTCTCAAGCTTTATATTGATTTGTTCCATAGGAACATCTTATTTTCTGCTCGAACCCTATCTTGGGCTCCAATGGAATAAGTATATTTCATCCTTTGAATGATCAGCAAAATACTGCCTATGAGCTGAATGCTTTATCCACTCAATGGAAGGAGCTTTGTCTCAAAAATATGGACATTCATGCATCTTGTACTAAGTTGGAAATGCAAATGTCAGAAATGAAGAGAGAAGCTGAAGAGAGGTATTATTCCTTTACTATTCTATTGATTCTTTTGCACTACTTCGAGAGCTAACTATTCTTTTCCTATTTAGAGGCTGGAACTTGGATGCCAATATAGAGAATGGTTCTTTGGTGCATTTACAAGATTAAGGTACAGTTAGGATCAAATGTCATTTGGTTGCGTGTTGGTATATCTTTGGACTTGGATTAGATGTTAATGCATATTCGCATAGATCAAGAACTGGAACTTAGTGCACCAAAGTTAAGACATTGTTGGTTGTATTGCAGGCAATTGGAAGTTTACAACTGCAGAGATCAAAAGATCTACTGTACTGTGCACAGGACAGTGATGTAATGTTTCTGGTTTCCTCCAAACTTTATTTCCAAGATCAGTTCTGTCTCCAAGAATTACCCAGTAATTCATACTTAAATCTTCTGAGGGAAGAGTTTAATTAGATGTGAACTTGCCGCATCTCTAGGAATGAGAATTCACATATTAGATGATTTTTAAAATCTCTTTGAACATGGATATTAGTCCAGCCAGAGGAAAGCCGTAACGGTATCGTATATGCGACAAATGACATGCAGATTAATACTTTTATCATTAGATGGAATTTGAGTTGACAGTTTAACGACCTTAAAATTAAAACTTAAAAATTACTGGAAAGTACCATATTGAACTATCAAGAACTGTACTGGCACCAGAAAAATGATGCATGTTAAGAGGGTTTAAGTTCTTCTGAATACATTCTCCGATCCTGATGGGAATTCGATGTTTGTTTACGCCAGGGCATGTTGGCTTTTCAAACCAAGCTTAGATTTTTGAATTTGGGTTCGACTTCAGTCTGATACCTGACTTACGGATTACCTGTCCTTGATTCGATAATAAACGCTTCTGATAAATAGAAAATATTCAAAGCTACTTTCTATATGATAAACCACAACCGTTCAAAAGCGAAACTAACCACAACCGTTGGTATATGCTTTGTTTTTTCTTTTGAAGCTATAGTTTCTTTTACTCTTTTTGGTCAGAGATTGTAGGACACTGTCAATAAACAATCACAAACAGTAGGAAAAAAAAAAAGCATACTTTGTGATCTTCAGCATGCTACTGTCTGCAGATACATCAGTAACTATTATAGATCCACAAGCAATCTCTCAGGTCTTTTTTCCCAATTTTATTTTTCTCAGGTCGTTTGATTTGATCTAACTTGATTTAAAGTCAGTGAATCACACTTGAATTGTAGAAAATGTTAAACATAAGGTTTGGTGTTATTTACAATCAGGTTAAGAAATATCAAATTTTTGTTTTGGATATCTCTCCCTCTTCCCAAATTTTGAAGAATTTGACTTGAACCATTTCTTAAATTTTTAGCGTAATAATGTTAGTAAAAGCAATGTTTCTCCACATGTGAAATAGCAACAATAGAAAGAATATGTGGACATAAGTTGTGAAAATTGGAGGAAAATATTAAGGAACTTATAAAGTTGCAAGTTATGAGAAATTGATGGACAATTAAAATCAAACGAATAGGAATGAATGAGGAGTGAGTTGAAGATAATTGAACCAAGTTTTTACTGGGATGACTTTAAAATGGTATCAATTCTACTTTAAAGGCATATTAAATGAGGTGAAGGGAGTTTCTTTTAGAATTGACTCAAAGGTTTTGATGAGAAAATTTTAAAGATCCAAAGGGCGATTTTAAGGAGTTGAAGAAAAGCCAGTACAAGAGTACATAATAAATTTCGATAATATTCAAATAAGTTATCATTTATTATTGTACATAAAAATAAATGATTGAATTATCTCTCAATAAACATTTCTTAGTATTTTAGTTAGACTATATGTTTATTTTTCTTTATGAGGTTAGGCAACAAACTCGAAATTCTATTCCTTCAAAATCTTGTAGGTGTCATGTGAAAGCCTTACATCTTTAATATTAGAGATGTTCTAAGCCCATACCTTCTCATACTTCTATGGCACCTAGTCATCTTTACTTTTTATGTTCCTTCTTTGCTTGATGTCATAACCTAGTGCATCTTAATTGATGAATTCTTGAAAAAAAAAGTGTATATCACATTAATACCAGGGAGTGATTAGCAAAAAAAAAGAGATTTATTTTTATCAATCAAAGTACTAAATATGCCCTCTTCTCTTTAAGTATGCTTCATCTCCTTATCCTTGCCACTCTTTAATAATAATTTTTATCACACAAACCTCAAGATCCACTCTTGTCTCCCTTGGCAAGTATTGGCTAATTGTCCATTCTAAAACTCTAAATTCTTATTTGACTTTGCTAAATGATCAATTTTGGATTCCATTATTTCAAATCTTTTAGAAGTCAAAATAACTAATCTCTTGTTGCGATAGGAATCCTGATTCAAATTCACGATGTTACTTATTAGGTCTAGTATTTGAAAATTTTGGATAATTGGCTTAATTTCCGCTTGCAAGAATTGGATAATATCCCCACTTTAAATTGTACATGTTATTGTAAGAGAAGTTCTAAAATTTTTTAAAGAGTTATTTTTAAGTTGTTGAAAATTAACTCTATAATCAATCTATTTTGTTGGCTTGACAAAGGGATTGCCAACTTGACAGTCATTGATGTTATGTTCTCCTTGGCATTATTCACACCATAATACTTAAGTCGGTCCAGTTGCTCCATTCATGTTATCAATTATTTTCAATAACTATTGTAGATCCACCAGTAATCTCTTAAGTTCTAAGTTTTTCTAGTTTTATTTTGGCCTTGGATAGTTTATTGTTTAATGGCGTTGTTGTTATACTATAATGGTGGTTTATTTCATGGTGTTATTGTTCTACTATGAATGACAATATTCAGTCTTCAATTGTATAACATTTACTAGTGTTGCGAGAAAAGTAGAGCTTGAACAAGAATGACTACTGAAAAAAGAAACAAAATACAAAGAATGATTAGGGTTGTTAAATTGGGTTAACTTAGTCTAGCATGATCTAACTTTATTCGAGGTCAATGAATGTTAAGTTATGGGTTGTAGCTAACTAAGAGATATTACATAATTAAGAGGAAGACAGGAATTAAGAAAAAAATTAAAAGTCGGCGGATTAGAAGAGAGGAACAACAAAGAAGAGAAAAGTGATATGAAATAAGGGGTTATTCCTCCCTATTATATTGCTTTCCTTATGTAAAAGGCATTCTCTACCAAATATTTCTAAAGATATTACAACTCATCAATCTATATTTTTAATTTACAAAATAGCTACCTATTTAATTAGTAATTCCAAATATAGTCTTTGAGCTTTAAAGGTTTTTGGGTCTTCATGCTACTTCTTTTAACTATATGGGCTACTGGTATACTTAATTCATTAACTAAGGTATTTTATAGGCTATTATCACTAATCAAGCCTACAACATTGCCTTCTCCTTCCAAATTAACGTTCTTCTTAAGGTTGAAACCTAGAAAATCTTGTTCAAATTCAGCAAGTGGTTTTTAGGTAACTTTAGTTGGAGATTGAGATTGCCATTGTACTAAAAGGTGAGGAATAAATTTGCCACATTAAAGTACTTTATGAAATCCATAATGGTTTCAAGAATTAAGAGAGGATTTGACCCAACAAATTCAATAGTAAGGGAAAGTTTTCCAAAAGTAGGATCGCCATGACATTATTTTAAGAGGGATACATAGAACATAATATGGATTTAAGAGGTGATAGGTAAATCTAAGCAGTAAGCAACAATGTCAATGTGTTATAGGATGCAAAAGGGACCATAATAACATTTTCCAATTTACTGGACTAACGACGAGCAATATTGGTTTTTCCATAGGGTTAGAGTTCAATAAAAACTCAATCTTTCACCTAAAATTTATGATCAGTTCTGTGTACATTAGCTTGTTGTCACATATATAGTTGGGCTTGTTGTAGATTAGCTTAGAGTAATTGATATCATATAGATAATAACTCATATATTGAGGCAAATTTTGATGTCCCCTAAACATAATCAATTAATGATAAAGGAGAAATGTCATAACTTGCCTCAAGATGACTAATGATGATTATTGAATGTAAAGAAGTATTGTGAATTCCACTCAAAAGAGAAACTTAAACCAAGACTATGGTTATCAATAGCAAAGCAATGTAAATAGTCTTCCAAACACTGGTTAACAACTTCTTCTTATCCATCAGATTGTAGGTGATAGGCTCTACTAGTAGATAACATATACTATGAAATTTAAATAGCTCTTTTCAAAAACTACTTATGAATAGAAGATCACGATTAGAGACAATACTAGAGGGAATGCAGTTGATAAATTTCTTTAACAAAAACATCAGGAAAATTTACAAGAGTGAAATGGGTGCCTAATGTAATGAAGTGGGAAAATTTGGACAAACAATTTACAACTACAAAATTTACTATTTTTCTATGCAAAAGAGGTAGGTATGTTATCAAATCCATGAAAATACAACCTCACACTTTTTGAGGGATCAAAAGTGGTTGTAGTAAACCTTGAGGAGCAGTATTTTGTGGTTAACTTATTAGCAAACTGATCATTTAGCTACATATTCTAAATTTCCTTACATATATTGGGTCAATAGAATGTTATTGAAATTCGAGTCATTATGTGCTCTGCTCCAACATGATTACCTAGTGGAGAACTATAGAATGCTTAAAGAATGAGTAATTGGAGAGCTGAATTAACTAGAGCAAAACTTCAATTTTTAGAAAGGACCAGACCATCTTTGACCTTTTAATCAGGAAATTATTCAAGACTCTCTATAATAAACTTCAACAAAGCCATAGAGGGTAAAATTTTCATAAGGTGGAGAGGAGAGAAATTATTGGTTAAGAAATTGCTTATAAAGCATGCTAAGAACCTTCTGATAAATGAGACAACGCATCAAGAGGTCCATTATCAGAACCAGATTTATATACTATTTCAAAATCAAAACCCAAAACCTTACTTAACCATTGTTGTTGCTCTAAGTTCTAGATTGTCTAACTTAAGGGAGATCTTAGAGGCTAATGGCCAATTTGGACAATAAACTTGGTCCCGAGGAGGTATTGCTGCCATTTTTTATAGTTATAGTTACAACATTTATGCTTCAATATAAGTTAAAGATGTTTGGAGTTTTAGGCAAAGTTGTTTGTTAAAATACGTAATAGGATGCTCTACTTGAGATAAGATAACTCTAATTCCTAATTAAGAGGCATAAATCTGAACTATGAAACGCTTAGAGAAGTCTGGCAAGTTTAAAACCAATATGTTCATAAATTCAATTTTCAAAGCAATAAAAGTAGCATAAGCTTCAAGGCTCTATACAAAGGCATCCTTAAGAAATAATTATGTCAAAGGTGCAGCAATATGAGCATATTGGGCAACAAAATGGCTATAATAACTGTTAAGTCAAAATTACTTTACATAAATGATTTTGATGAAGTACAAATAATAATGAAAAACAAACGAAGAAAAACAGACAAAAGAAAAGCAGACGGAAGCTATAATAAAAAACAGACGGAAGAAAAGCAGACGAAGAAAAACAGACGGAAGAAAAGCAGACGAAGAAAAACAGACAGAAGAAAAGCAGACGAAGAAAAACAGACGGAAGCTAAAATGAAAAATAGACGAAAGAAAGAAGACGAAGAAAAGCAGACGGAAGCAAACCACGTCAAATCAAGAATCAGTTTGAGTTAGTTACAGAACTCAACTGAAT
>JAOSBK010000006.1:25747649-25760221 GCA_027568895.1 Erythroxylum shatona | reverse complement strand
CCCCCCCCCCCCCCCCCCTTCTTGTGCATTTGTATAGTGTATAATAAGTCTTGTATTAACGTGTGATTCACTTTAATAACCATTGAGGCTTAAGAAACCTTGTAATCGCTTAATATTGGTAGTAATATGCCAATTTTGAATAGCAATCACCTTCTTCGAATCAATATCCTCTTTAAATATCAAAACAATATGTCCTAAATACACGAAAAAAGATTATCCAAAATCACACTTTAATGATTTGGAAAAAATAAATTATCTTTCATAATTCCTAATATTTGATCCAAATGTTGAAAGTGAAGTTCTCAAGAAGAGTAGTAGATTAGGATACATCAAAAAGTATGAGTACAAATTTTCGTAGAACTAGTTGGAACATTTCATTCATTTTTGTTTAAAATAATGAAGGAGCATTTGATAGGTTAAACGACATTACTTAAAGTTCATAATTCCTTTCATGCATTCTAAATGTTGTTTTCTCAAGTTCATCTAAATGCATACATAATTAGTGATACGCAACACAGATATCCAATTTAAAAAAAAAACTAAAACATCATCAAGCTCTTCTAATAGCTCGTCGACGATGGGAATAAGTAATATGTCTTTCATTTTCACTACACTAAATGCCATAAAATCAACACAAAAACACCAATATTATCTTTTTTTACCAACAACATTGGTGATGAGAATTTACTTGGATGTATAATACCTTATACAAGCATTTCTCTGATAATTTTCTCAATTTCCTCTTTTTGGAAATTGGGATATCGATATGGCTTCACTTTAATATGTGAGGTGCCAAGAATTAATGGAATAAAATGGTCAGTAGCACAAGGAGGCATACTATGAGGAACTTGAAAGATAGAGGTTTGAGAAGTTAGATGGATTACAAAGCAGTAAAAATATGAGAGGTTGAATCATTGGGAATTTAAGGATTTTGGGACTTAGTAATGTATTAATAGAAATCTAAAATAGTGTAGCAATGGCTACAGTTTGTTCACTATGTCAAATTTAAGCTATGGAAATATGACTGAAGGCAACTTGTTTAATTCCATAAAGAGTGACCAAGGTTCCTAATAAATAAAACACATCCAAATGGCCTTATAATCAAACAAAATTGGTCCAATGATAGTTAACCATTTACACCTAAAACCAAGCATGCACTACGTAATGGAAATAAATAGAAATTAATAGAGAAAAAAATGTTACCTGAAGTTATTGTCATTTAAGAGTAAAGATTAGTGTGTGCCAAAGTATCTATATTACCCACCGTAACATTTACATGACTTGATTATTGAATTGGCAACCTAAAAATTGAGCAACTCAGATTTGCATAAAATTATATGTTGAGCCTTTTTCTACTAGAATAACTACTAGCTTATTAAAAATGAAGCCTTCCAATCACAAAGTGGTAGGAACAAAATAACCCTAAAAAACTATAGAAAAGTTAAAGGAACTTTAATAGAATCAGTCTTAAGGGTGATAGTAGTGGAAGTTGGTTATCGTTCGACCATTGGATCAAGTGGTATTCCAACCAATACATAATCATTATATTCATCTGCTATAAGGTAGTGAAATTGGACCTTCTTGTATTTATGCCTCATCATAATTGAAACACAACCCTTTTTATTAGCAAGCCTCCATTTTAGTAGGAGCTAATCTTTTGATAAGTATTATGGTTATGATGTTTAAGATTGGCAATTTGGGATAAGTGAATTGGGGATAAGAAATAAGAGCTTTGTGATTTAGGTTTTTAGGTAGAGGAGTATAAGATTGAATGGTTTGACTTGTGGGAAATGAACAGAGAGGTTAGGAATAAGCTAATTTCTCTTCAGTTAACCTTGTTATATCTACTAACTTATGTAGGGAAATGGGTTTTAACAAGTAAAGTTCTTGTGTTAATTTCATCACAAAGCCTTGAAATAAAACAATTCAAAATGTTGTTGTTAGTCACCTTTGGAGTATGAGTGGAGAGGGACTCAATTTCTTTCATATAAGCAATGACATTAGATGTTTGACAAAGTTTGCATAAGATGGTTTCATGATTAGTGAAGGTTAAGGGGCCAAATCGAAGTTTAAGGTCCTTAGAAAAAATTTCCTAAGTGGAGAGCTAATGAGTGGAATACATCCATTGATATCATTCAAGGGGCAATCCACTTATATAGATGGCAAATATAGTTTTTTTTTTTTTACCATAGAGGGTGTTATGGTAAAGGAAAAATCGTTCAATTTGGAATAACCAACCAATGAAACTTTCTCCTGTTAAGAAGGGAATCTCGAGTTTGGGTAATCTAGGCTAGGAGTTTTAGAATAGTTCAGAGAGAGTGGAAGGAAAATGGGTACTTAAAGGAGAAGCTTTATTAGAGTTGGCAAATGGTGAATCTGATGAATAAGAATGGAGGATTGGAAAGATTGATCTAAGGAGCAAAAGGGGTTGAACAGGACTAATGGTTCATCTCTCTATGATTTAACATATGGAAAATGCCTTCCAAGGATTTTTTTTAATAACTTTAGTATAGGAGCCATTTTTAGCAACATCGTCGGAATGTTGCTTGATAGTAATGACAACTTCTTTCAACAATAGTGAAGTCTTCCAATGCCTTATATCTAGTTATTAAGTACTATATCATCTCTTAATAAAAACACCTAATATTGAGTTTTTGGTTATAGCTAATTGAAAATATTACATAACTAAGAAGAATAGATTAATTAAGAAGAAAAGAATTGAAAGAAGGAAGAAGAGAAGAAGGACAGAGAATAGAAAAGAGATATGAAATAAGTTGCTTTCTTTCTGTAAACAAAGGCATTCTCTACCTGAATTCTGTTAGAGATATTACAACTCATCATTCTAGATTTTTAATTTACAAAATAGCTACATATTTAATCTGTAATTTCAAATATAGTCCTTGAGATTTAATAGTTTATAAGCCCGTAACAATGAAATACGCTTGAGTTGTAAAGAAAGTTTAATATGGATTTGTGTTGCTAGCAGTCAAATTATGAAATAAAGATTTTGTTTTAGATATATCTCTCCGTCTTCCCAAATTTTAGATAATCTGACTTGAATCATTTTTTTAGTGCAATAATATTAGTAAGAGCAATGTTCCTCCACTTGTGAAATTGTAATAGTGGAAAGAAAAAGTGGATATGAGTTGCAAAAATTAGAGGACAATATTAAGAAACTTATCATGTAGTGAGAAATTAACAAATAATCAAAATTAAATAGAGAGGAATGAATGAGGAGTGAGTTGAAGATAATATTAGAGTAAATCATTCTCCAAACAATTTAATGGTTGCAAGCAATGAATTGCAAATATTATAGTGAAATTCTCTTCTAAAAATGTCAACTACACGGCATCTACAAAATTTATTAAAATAGATTTCCAAGTAATTAAAGGAGAAAAAGTTAAAAATTAGATGTATATGTATAAGCAATTTTTTATTCAGACGACTCAAAAGTAGTATCAATTCTACTTTAAAAACATATTGAACTAGGAATCATTAAGATAAAGGGAGTTTGTGCTAGTGTTGACTCAGATCTTAAAGGGAAAAATTTTAAGGATCCAACAGGTGATTTTAAGGAGTTGAAGTAAGAAAAGTCAATATAAGAGTATATGATAAAGTTTGAACAATATTTAAGTAACTTACTATATATTACTATGCATATAAATAAATGATTGGATTTTATCTTAATAAATGTTTCTTTAGAGTCTTTTAGTTAGACTACATCCTTATTTTTCTTTATTAGGTTAGATGACAAACTTGTATCCCTTTTTTCTTTAGAATCTTGTAAGTGCCATGTGAAAGTCCTACAACTTTGATATTCGAGATGTTATATACCCATTCCTTTTCATACTTCTATGACACCTAGTCATCTTGACTTTCTATATTTCTTCCTTGCTTTATCCTATAACTTGGTGCATCTTACTTGATGAATTCTTGAAAAAAAATGATAGATATTATTATATATTTCATTAATACCATGCAAGAGATTAGCATAAGAAAGAGATTGATTTTTTTCATTTAAAGTACTAAAGACACCCTCTTATCTTTCAATATGCTTCATCTCCTTATCCTCCATTGGTTTCTTATTACACTTTAATAATATTTTTTATCACACACACCTCAATATCCACTCTTGTCTCACTTAGTAAAGATTAGCTAATCTATCCAATCTAAAAACTCTAAATTCTTATATGACCTTGCTAACTGATCAATTTTAGATTCCATTCTCTCAAATCTCTTACTAATCTCTCAACAACTAAATCCCAAATTGGTTTGTTTTCTTGTTGCAATGGGCGTCTTTATTAAATTCACAAGATTATTTATTAGGTTTAATATTTGATATTTTACTTGATTTCCTTAATTATCCCAAACAAATTTTGGATAATATCCCCACCTTAACTTATACATGTTATAAGAATTATTTTGAACTTGTTGAAAGATCACTCAATGGACAACTTATTCAATTGGTTTGATAAAGGGATTGTCAACTTGACAGTCATCGATGTTATGTCCTCCCCTATACTATTAACACCATAATACTTGTGTCGGTGGTGTTGCTCCATTCAAGTTATCAATTATTCTCATTACTGCTCCCAATTGAGTTGTCAATATGGTTTATACACTGGTCTTACTAAGTTATCACTAATAATTATGCATTGTCATCTCCTTAGTTAGCTACATAGCAGGTTTAAAGTCTTTCTATTCAAAGTTACCCTAACATAACATTGATCATCTATTGCATAGTCCAAACCATTATAGAAAATATGGACTTACAACCATATAAGAAACGCATTGCATAGGTACCTTCTAAGTAAATTATTACATTATAGAACGTCTTATTATCATATTGTACATAAGAAAAGGTGTTATTTCGTAACTTTATAATCTTTACTAGTTGCCAAGAACTTCTCTACTATATTCTCTAATATAGTGATTGAAGATGCATGTAATGTCTTCAACCACTATTTTACACAATCCCTCAATTATGGAAACAACCTCAACCTTATGAAATTTTTTGTTATTCCATTAATCTTGAAAGTGTCACATATCTCCAAGAAATTGGCAATATACACATTGAGATCTTCATTTGGTAATCCATTAGATTGTGCGCATTATTGCAATATCACTAGTCATAATCATGCAAGTAATAATGAGAAGCAATCCAATATGATAAAACTCCTAAACTATAATTACCCTTCACATTTTCTTATATCCTTGATTTAGTTATTTAGAGAATATATGATTGGAGTAGTGAAATGTCTTAATGTGTGAACTACTTTTCAGTATACAATCACATATCTCTAGAATGATTAACCAACATCCCTATCTAATTAACACATCTAATAATGCCTTCATATTTTTGAAATTTCATAAAGGTCACCCTAATATCAAAAGCATCATGTAGGCTTATTCCTAATATCCTATTCAATTCTCAATACTGGTATCTAAGTCAATCTACATGTAAGTTTTTCCAATAACATCTACATGGCATTCATACTAGGCTTAAGCTTTCGCATATAACTAACTAGAATTAATAATAATACCAATATTTTCCAAGTACATAACTTTTATTATAAAAATTGAAATTAATCCTTAAAAGTATAAACCAGGGTTCCTTCTCATCTAGGCAAACAGAATTTAGCCAATGGTCATCCTTGAATAAATTTATATCATAAACATAGTATGGGAGATGGGCAAGTCTCATATTATATATATTACTATTTTTTACAAATCTTTCCAAAGAATAATATAGGCTTTCACATGCTCATAGTTTATGTTATGTATCTTTCTGATTAGTATCATTCACTTGACACAATATATATATTTTAGCATGTTATGTTCTTGACATTAGAGTTTAAGAAAGGAATACGCCTTGTCACAAAGTCATTTATCACTCCGTGTTTAGCTAGAGTCAAGTTATTTTCTTTTTTTTTTGTTACAAACCATCCAATCCATAGCCAACTTCGCTCCTTAAACAACTTCTTAACAATTACCTAAAAGATAATATTAACCAATTAATTCAAGGTAATTTGCATAAAATAATATAGCAAAATACTAAGTAAAATATATGTATATTATATACAAATTATCCTACAATCGAGCTAAGGCTAAGCACTTGTTATCATAACTCAACAAAATAATATAAAGTATCAAAATTCTCATTAATCATCTCATTGACAACAAAAAAATATATATCACATATATATTAACCTATAATTGAGCCAAGGCTAAGCACTTGTATCGTAACTCAACAAAATAATATAAAATACCAAAATTCCCATTAATCATCTCATTGATAACAAATTCATTAGTAAATTCTAAAACATTCAATAAATAAAATTCTCCAAATTCTAATAGAATATAGGAATCTTTATCTATAAAAAAAAGGAATCATAAGTAGAATACATAGCTTAATCCACTTATATATTCTCAAGCTCTAACAATATTGGCCCCTCGTTTGTAACTGTACAAAATGGGATAACATTTTGCCAATTAGTAAATAAGATGAAAATATTCTCATCTATATCACTACGTTAAGAACTACATCACTATACCTAAACAGTATTACCAACCTTTTTGAACAACCTATCAAGGAAATAAGTCTTTTTAATAATGTATTATATCGGAGTATTCATAATAAATGAAACATATAATGGTGCAAACTAACCAAATAATTTCATATACATGTCTTAAGATACGTGTTGACTAATTTTTTGACCTACAAATTCAAATATGATTGGATTTGTCTCAAAATAATGTGCATTGGGTAATGAAATAGTATGCACACTATTCTAACATTGATGAATTAGTATCAACCAACCATACTCGTCTTCTCCCTCATATTCATACACACCCATCGCCCTTTTAAGGCTTCAAATCACTTAAACAACAAAATTCAGTCACTCAACACACCCAATACATATATAAGGCACTTATCTAAAGAATGTATCTATGATATGAGCTCGGGCTAACTATAGGTATTCTTTGACACCTAATATTACAAGTTGCATGCCTCCTAATATGTTTATGTCTACAAATTATATAAAATATACACAATTCACATAAACTTAACCTTCATAAATAATAATTTAACAAAAAACTTAATTATGTTGAATACATCGAATTAGGGTTCTTTACTAATCTACTCATAATTAAAAATTAAAAAACACAAACAATTAATTAATACTGAGTAAAGCATTTAGCATGAATAAATAATAAAATAATTAACTTGAAGAATCCTTTTTGACATATACTAAAAACTTTTATATAAAAGGTATCTTAAATCCATTTTTTTGTACTTCAGAATTATCTAAGCACCACCCAAATCCTATTAATGATAATGAATTCTATTGGAATCAATTTCCTTTCCCTTCCAATTTGCCTTTCACACCTTGGTCGATGTTGTCCTTTAGCTTTTTAGATTTATTTTCATAAAAATGACAACAATTATAGAAAAAAAAATTTAAAAAGTAGTTTTCAAATATAATGATTGACTAGTATGAGTCATTGGTTGACCAGCATTTTCTGATGCATAACATTCGTAGTAAGATACATTGGTCAACCTATAAGTTCGAATCAGCCTTAAGTGTCATCATGTAAATTATAAAGAATTCTCTTTTTTCCATTACATTTTGAATCACCTTAATTCAACATTTGTATAAAAATCTATGTCCAAAATATGGCATAATACTAAACGATAACAACAACTAAATCAATATATTTTTTTAATAAAATTTTTCTTCTTCCTTATGCATTGTCACTATAATTGATCTCTCGTATACTTTCTAATTATCTTATTTCAACTTCCAACTCAATCAAGAAACGGCAAAGTATATTCTTAAAGCAACAAATATTATCAATTTATGAATATCATAATCTTAAAATTTTGAGATCGCACAAAAATAAAATAAAAAAATTTTGAATTTAAAGTTATATGAAATAACCAAATTATGTTAATAGAGTTAACTAAAAGGGAATAGGTAAAATTCTCTCCATAAAGTAACATAAGAATTTAACACTTGAGACTTACATGTTTTCTAGCTTAACATTGAAAGACCATCTGTATAAGAGTATTTACATGTAATATCTTAAGATTTAGACCCAAATTTGATTTGAATTTTTAATGTGTTTATATTATTTGTTCTCTATTAGTTAGAGATAAGGCTTACGTCTAAGTGAAATTTTTATTATAATTTTATTGTTAGTGTTGTTATATTAATTCTTCCAACGTTTTTATTACTTAATTCAAATAACGATTAGGCATTTTTTCTTCCTTACAAAGGTACATTCAGTTAATTTGAATTTTATTAGTTTAATAAAAAAATTGGGAGTTAGGGCTTCTGTAGGACCGCACCATCTACCAAATAAGTTGATGTTTAGAACTTTTCATAAATAGCTATTTTGCAGGTACATCTCTCTTGCGATATATACGGCTTCAATTTGTTCCTAATATTTTGAAAGTTTTAAGTGGGCTTCAGATGTTTTTCAAATTCATCAAATAATTCACGCTCAATAAAAAAATCAAAAACCCAATTTGATTTGATGATATTTAAATTTCAAATTGAATTTATTATTTTCCAATTTAATTAATTATAATATATTAGTTTAGGTTTAAAGTTAATAAAATAAATTAAATTTATTCAATTTTAAACTTTTAAAATTTTCGAATTGGTATATAGTTGATAATCTTTTCACATTCTTTACTCGTTGGCAACCCTAATTAGTAATCACATAGACTCCCACCAGCGTTAAGAAGCGAGCTTAAAGACATTGGTACGTGTTTCCTATCACACGCCCTTGTCCTAAAGATGCCAAATGATTCGTAGAAGTGTTTGATTCTGGTAAGATGTGGGCAATCGCACAATTCCGATTGCACTGCAATAAGTATTTGACACCATACCATCAATCACTGCACCATATGGATGGTGTTTTGAGTTATTATATCTGATAAGATTAACATGTTCGATTCATAATTACATTTGTACCCAGAGTAGACATTCCAAGCAAACATGTTCGATTCATAATTACATTTTTAATTATGACAACTTAAGCCTCCTTCTAATACACTTCGATTCAATAAATAACAGCCTCGTCAACCAGTGACAATTTTTGGAATAATAATGTAGGCTGAACAACAAAGAACCACTGAATGATTTATGCAAACCAAACTCGAATTACTATGTGACGCCTATCACAAGAGAAAAATAACAGAACAAATCATTTTAAATGAAGCACTCGATATGCTCTTACTAATTTATTACTTGCGTGCTACCGAACTTACTTGCCGTCGTTGCGAGATTTACAATCTTAGATGAAAACATTTTTCCACAAAACAACTTTAAAGCATTTTCAATAGCTTGTATAAAAAACATCCGTGGGATCATTTTACAGTCATGACAAGGAAATTAAACGAGAACAATCAGGTCTTAAAAAGTTCAATCCATATTTACAGCTACCAGAACATGTACCAAAACAATATTATACACGAGTCAATCGACACTATGTAATGGTACAGTCAATCTACTGCGCAGCACGTGATCTAACTTTAGTTTCTGAGTCTTCTTCACCGGCAGCAGTGGAGTTCGGTTGGATCCCCAAGACCTAAGCAAACAGCAAGCACCACCACAAAAATAGTAAAGTTCAGAATTTGAACCACAAGTATTGCAATTAAAAATGGTAATAGAGAGTGTGAGAAACAGAACTTACCAGGCTGCAGTTACCATCTTTATTATCCTATTTCTTACATATTAAAAGAGATCAAATATCCACAGAAAAGAAGAGAAAGCAATCAAAAAGAAAAAAACAATGTAACCACTTTATTAAAAGGAAGAGATGTAGAGCTCCCTTCAATCCAAACAAGGATCTAACGTTAGGTAATGCAGCTCCTGAGATATGCAAGCCACAAACCTATCCTGTTAGCGCCCCCTTAAGGATAGGGTTTTGGGATCCATAACCCAGCAGCTAAATCCACCCACCAAGAACCTCTATTGGACTTCAAGGAGCTCCACTCCTTAACCCTATCAAAGCACCAATCATGCACCTCATCTTCTAGCCCCTCTAAGAACCCCAAAACAGTGTTTTAAATGAAAAGAAAAATGAAGACGCAGAGAAAAAGGCTTAGCTTCCTTATCTTAATGAAATTTCCTCGTCAACCAGCTGAGGCAGATCCAAATTCAAGCCACCTAACTTCAGTTGTAATCCACACAACCAACAACATATTATACTCACTGACAGAGATAAGGAAGAAGGAAAGCATCTATACTTTAGATACAACACATCATCACAAGAACAACCAATCTTCCCATAACTAGCAAAAGAGGAAAATATGAAGACCAACGTGCTCGCAAGACCCAACGACCGATACTCAACTTATATGACAAGATTAATACTATCAAACCAAATAAGCGCAAAATACCAAGTCTCCCATCACCCAAAAGAAGTCACATAACCCAGATCCAAAGGGCTTGACCTATTATGAAAAAAAAAAAAAAAAACTCAGGCCACTGAAAGCCTATCTGCAAACAGCTCTTCTATACCCTTTATAGCCACCAGCTACCCCATATATATAGTTCCAAACCCACCTAGAAACCCTAGTTGTAATCAACCCATCTACCCTAACCCTTATTAAAGCTCGGTAACCCACTAGTGAACTTTCGTAAAAAGTGGAAATTATTTTTAAGGTGGCGTAGGGTTTGGATAAATAATGGTGGGTCGGCAGAGAGTTGAAAAGTCTCTCGGGAACCGGCTCGTTGGTTGGATTCCCTGACGCTGCTATGATCACATGACATGACTTTGTGTTTGCTTTTCCTCTCCACCATATATTAAAAGTCCTCAGTTTATCGTTGTTTTCACTTGGAAACAGTACTTTTACATCCACGTATTGTGTTGGCCAAACATACAATTATACAAGCATTAAAATATGCCATTAAAACTCGGTCCTTCGTTGTAGAATGAGGAAAGAAATCGGTGGCAAGCCCAATTCTGGTGTATTTCCCTGTCAAGCGAGATAATTACTGTTGTGGTGTTACTTTATGTATGATTTGCATCTGTTTATTGTTTATATTCGTCTAAAAGCAAACGGCATTGGTTGAACTCTTTTGCTATATCAGTCGATGGTTTTCCATGATTATAAAATAAACTGCACAACCCAATATATTTATGGGATAATGAAAGATCCGTATTCTATTGTGTCCTTTTTAACTTATTTTATGCATCAGTTCACTTAAATATTGCAGTAAATGATGCTCAAATTTAATACTACAGCCTCCTAAACATAAATTTTTTAAGATCCTTTACAAAAATTTTAAATTAACTTGAATTAAATTTTTAGAAGTCTTATACTTTGATAATTATTTAAAGCATACAATATTATCAAAATTTTCTCTTTCGTAAACAAAATATTGTCAAATTTTACTATTTATCTTTTTGCAACTACCATTTCTATTATTTTGATCAATAAAGTTTGCTCCCAAACTTTTGTGTGTTTTGATTTTTTTAAATATTAACTAACCAGAGATAGTAACTTAATATAATGCAAGTCTTAACTGTCTCTATTTTATATGTTTATAAATTTATTCTAGTTTCTAGCTACTTAATTTTACAAAATAATATTCAACTTTTGATCATCTGACAGTATTAATATATTTTCAGTATTAATATATTTTGTGATAGAGTTTCTCTTTGAGTAGTATTTGTTACCGATTTAACATATTTTGATAAGACTTCAATTTGAGTGTTGCTAGTTTTTAATTTAATTTTGGTTTTAGAATATTAGCTTTTATATGTATTGTTTTCATGTAAGAAAAGCTTCTTAACAATTAATATAAGATATAAATATAAATATGCAACTAAGCAATGGAAATAAAACACTTGTATTCAAATTTCAAAGGCAACTTTTAATATTGTAGAATACTTGAAGATAATCATCCATGCAAAACTCAAGAACTTTAATTTGTTTGATGTGCTTAGATGATAGATATACACTCGAAATTAAAAGGACTGGAAAAAGAAAGAAGAAGAAGCATGCAATTAAGTTAATTTTGTACTACTTTATTGTTTATAGATATAGGCTCAAAGGTGACAGTACTAGTAATTTTTAAGACACTGAAACTTTTAAGACTTGTATGATTTTACTTGACTTTTTAAATTTACTATATGTTTTAAATTTTCAGTTTATATTTTAGTTATGAGATATGCCTTGTGAATAATGAAATTTCATAAGCTAATCGACATTGGACAACATAAAAAGACGATAGTACTGAATTACAACATTATAGACACTACAAGGAAAATGAGAAATAGCGACGGAAAAATACCGACGGTATATAAACCGTTGGAAATACCGACCGAAAAAACATAATCCTCCTCCTCATCTCCGACAGCTTGGTAAGTTCTCCTCTCTCCCCGATGACCCAACTCCGATTACAGCATACGGGTATGTTAAAGGTTTTATAGTTTTTATATGTAAATTATTGCTCTAATTATATGTAAATTATTGCTCTTATATGTAATTGTAAATTATTGCATGTAAACCTAAATTTTTTACATAATGTTGTAAGTATTCCTCTAATATG
>JAOSBK010000006.1:25720663-25732883 GCA_027568895.1 Erythroxylum shatona | reverse complement strand
GAATTATATGAATTGAGTTTTGATTGAGGATAAATTTCCAAAAGGGGAAATTAAATTGCTTTGTATGAGGTTGAATAAAATGAAAAAAAAATTTATACCGGATTTGATCGGCTTAGATTAAATGTCTTATGTAAGTGTTGTGAAGTAATACTGAGATGTCCTTTGAATTGTAAACCCCTTGGCTGAAATGATAATTGAAATGTGTGTGGATCAACATCTCCAAACTTGTTTATATTGGTATCTACAGGTGTACTAAACTACAAAATGGAAGATAAAATATTACAAACAAACTTTATAATTATTTAAAGTTAGATAACTGATGAAAGAACATATCGTTTATAATATTACTTTGTTAACTCAGTACAACATTATCATCAACCAAATTCCCATCTCTATAACTATAGCTAAGTGAAAACATCTTTTTTTAGTTATTAATACAAAAATAAGTTATATAAAACCAAAAATTGGTATACTAGTGAAGTTGCCTCTGTTCTAACCTGATTAACACAATTGTCAACATTAGTAACTACATGTTTACAAAATTGTATTCATATGATTGAAGTAATGTGCACACTCCGAAGAAGCCTTATCATGTTGACTTGAGATGTTGTTGCATTTTTTGGAGTTATGATCTTAATGACCACATTTTCAGCATTCATGCACTTGCCGTTTCTAACTCAATCTACTTGGATTTTTCATCTTCTTTAGCTCATCATGATGTTTTCTTCTTACAATTTTCAGTATACCGAGTATAACTCTTTTAGGTGGAGGATGTATCAACTCTGCATCGCTTGAAGGCTAATTTTTTTAACCTATAATTAGTTATAACATATGTTTATACAAACTCATAAATCGACCCTTATGATAACACGAATCAACTAATGTCTTAATGCTTTCTCTCGAGTAATGGATTGCATTATTCGCATGCTTGCATGGATATCTATATGGGTCATATGTCTGACAACTTCATGTTTGTTGTCTATAGATCCTGACAATATGCTTCACATCACCTTTTGAAACTTTAAAACCATCATCTCCATTCCATACAATTCTCCATTACATTGCTTCTTTTTTGTTCTTCTCCAACTTCTTCATTATATTTGGTGTTATGTCATGCTTCCACCCAAGTACAAAATGTTTTCTCTCAGCATGCCTCCTCATAACCATTACTCTAATAGTCTCAAGCATGCTAATCACTACCCTCTCCCTTGTTGATGGAATCCACCTATTAAAGGTTTCATTCATGTTGTTGTCAACAATGTGACACTTACTTCGGAAAGATTGATAACATCTGGCCCACCTCTCTTGTGGATACTCAAGCAACGTTGTAACACATCTAGGGTTTATTTTGTCAACCCTCTTTAGTTGTTCATCAAAATCTTGAACATAAGATGAATAAGAGCAATTCCAAAACTGCTTTATGAGATCCTTTCCCTTCCAATTCACAGATATATATATATATCACATTTGGTGATCTAGAATGCGCAAAGTGTCCTCAACGACCTTGACTAATCCTTACAACAAATACAAAATATATTAGATTATATTTCATATAATGATTTCAATCCTAAATATGTTTACATACCTTCTACATATCATATACGGCTGAAATTCCTTGTCCTTCTTCCAATTCCAAATCAAATGATAACAAATTCATGAACCAAGTTCGTGAATCTGTATTTTCCACCTCTACAATTGCCCAAGATAATGAAAACATTCCTCCTTCACCATCCTTACCAATTGCACTTAACAATTGCCCTTAGAATTCTATCTTCAATAAACATCCATTAATCCTAAACATTGGTTTTAAATGCTTACATCCTCTTTTCATGGTATAAAAACAAATATACAATCTTTTGAATTGCAAGAGAATATAAAGAAGTGTTAATATACTACATAACAAAACATAATAATGTACAACAAAAACTTTATAACTTAACATACCTATAGCAATGAGTTATCTTGATTTCTTGATAATTGTAACTTAATTGTTGACCTAGGATTGCTTACCTTCAACTCGTGTACCTATCTTTACAACTTCACATATTCAACAATAGAATATATTGTCTCTCTTTCCCCAATCTCTTTTTTCCTCTTCTACGTGTGTTTGAATTAACAAAAATATTGAGCTTCTCTCTACATTCTTCCACCATTTTCTTGGTTAGTATACTAGGCTTCTCCAAAATTCTATCCTTGAAGTGTCTCATCAAAAATTTTGCAGAAACCAATTTTGGTTTGTTTGTAGTAAAACAAGTGTGATTAGAATCATATATTTTCACCTCGAAACATATCTTATTCTTATAATATACAGCATACAAAACCTATGGGCATCCATCCATACAAACATACCTAATCCGATTACTTTCACACTTTTTCAACCTAACATTGTATCCAGTATGCACTCCATAATCAACAATAATATCTTTAATTTCTTTTGCAATCATGTACTTCATTCCCAACCTCCACTCATGTGCAACCTTTGTAGAATTATCCCTAATAGTTAAGCTAGGTTTACGTAATGCTTCACCTACCTCCTCTTCACTAGGATATTCATCAGCGCTAATAGGACTACCACAATTTGATGAATCAATTTCAATTAGATGATGGTTATCTGGAATGTCAACATAGAAGTTTAATTGAAAATGTGCACTCTGTTCCTTCACATTCTCATCCATTTGTGCACCTTCTCTCTCTAAATTCTCATCCATTTGTGCTCCTTCTCCATTCAAATTCTCTTTCATTTTTGCACCTTCTCCCTCCACATTGTCATCTATTTGTGCATCTTTCCCCTCTATGTTCTCATCATCATCATCAATAGCATAGATAGGTGTGCTTATATGATAAGTTACATATACATCAACAGTCCTATATATGTGCATTAGGTTTGCTAGCCTAATACAACTTTCATTTGATTCTATAACTTTCAATAACTCCTTAAAGTTTAAACTATGTTCCTTATAATATGTTTTTATCAATTTTATCATACCCTAACTCCATTCCCATCTCATTTATTTGTCTATTACTAATAAAGCCAACATCAACATTGTCAAATAAAGGAATATCCCCACCAACATATGTCAATTTAGGCTCTAACATAAAATTTCCACCATGAAAAAGCCTTATATTGCCATATTAAGCCATTAAAACCTATAAACATAAGCATACATGCAAGTTAAAATAAAAAAGCAATGTAATGATTATAAAAAACAACATCTTGATTATTACAAAATATAAAAGCAATGCAATGATTCCATGCAATTTTGAGACTTGAAGACATTAAAGTTGTTTAAAGTTGGCTATAAGAAGACCAAATTCAAGTATTGACTAGACCCTTAATCATATTGATGTTATGAACTCAATTTTTTAGTGTCAATATAAAGGCACATGCTGTAGATAGCCTTAATGATTACTTATATCAGAAGACATTAATACTACTAGAGAAGAAGAAAAAATTGCAATCATTAATTTCTTCAATAATGAAAAATTGTCTAGGATGGTAAAATTCACATTTATATCAAAATAAATGCAAGACATATTGTCTTTTTTAAATTAGTGACACTTATAGTGCTTAATAATTGTATAAAAACTATTATGAAAGTATCATAGGAGCAACAGTAATTGCATAATAAATATGGATTTTAGAAAAACTTTAGTATATATTTTAAATAATTTTACAATTAACTCCTTTTGGTTTTAGTTTCCTAACCATTTTCACCAAAAAAATTAGTTCATGAATCATTCTTGATTAATGAAAAATTTTTTAGGCGATTTAATAGAGGTAAAGGGATAAGTAAGAAGATGTGTTGAGGATGAAAGTATCAAATAAATTTAAGCAATACAACAGATAAACAAACAAAACAACATCAAAAGGTTTCACTATCAAATAAATTTCAAGTGATGAGTAGACCCTTAATAATATTGATGTAAAGGGCTAAGTAAAAAGATGTGATGAGAATGAAAGTATCAAATAAATTTAAGTCATACAACTAATTAATTTTTATTTTCTTGCTTGCATCATGCAATCTGTTATTGTCCCACATAATTTTTGTTTTATAGGTCAAGTTTGTCTAGATCAGCTAGGTACAAATTATGTTTCCTTATATTTACTGGAATTGTACGTTATGGCTTTACCTATGAGGAGTTAATAGGATCGGAGGAATCAGAGAATGTGAATGATGTGAATAAAATGAACGAGGACACTCTTAATGTTGGAGCTTAAGGGAAGGGATCCAATGCTAGAGTAAGACAATAAAAAGGAGAGGTTCTAATGGGTCAAAAGGTAACTCTTCAACCAAATGACTCTCACCAATGTTTGAGGTAGTTTGTTTACATAAAGCAATAAGCAAAGCTTTAATTGAAACATCAAATAGAAATTGGATAGGGCAATGGTAAACGTTGAATGACTAGTTCAGTACTCGAAGAGAAATGTTAAATGTTTAATGACTAGTTAAGTAAAGCTTGTTTTATGTTCTCCAGGTTTTCTAATCTTAACCCAATCAAATCCAAGAGATATACAAGACCAATAGAAGGAGCATGTGTAGACCACAAAACATCCAAAAGACAACTACAAGGTATAAACATTATGGGACCAAATTAGGGACCAGAAAGTAGTTAAACATTCGGGACCACACCCAAACAATAAACTAACAACAACATCCATTATCTAACACCCACCAACAATGACTGCATATGTAGCCCATAAGAGGGAAGCATCAGAAAAACACAAAAATATCTAATAGACAACAATACTAAAATCTAATATACCTTAGTTAACTCAACATGCTTTGATGTTGATGACTTCTCTTAATGATTGCTAACGACTACATTATGGGAAAGGTGCTTCTATCGACCAACTTTACTGTCGGTGATCAATAACAATGGAGAATGATGGTTAATTGAAAATGAGGGAGAGCATTTGAAAACACTATCGTATTCATGAAACAATGCCATATATTTGTTTCATGAAATATTAAATTTATGTTAACTAAATCTTTGTTAAGTTAATTTTTTTATTCAACTAATGATATGATTAGATCTTGCTAGGGTTAACTATCTTAAGAAAATAATCAATAAATTAGTTATTTGATTAAGCAAAGTCTAAGGTTTAATTAAAGGGTGGGTCCCACACTTAACAATTAAATAAAATTTCTTTTATGTAGTTAAAATTTGTGTCCCACTTTGCCACGTTAGCACTGACATGTCATATGGGCCCCACCATAATAATAAAAAATATTTTACAAGTGCCACATCAGTGTTGACATGGTACTTAATATAGGACTTTGAATTTTCTATTAGGGTAGGTCAAAATTTAATGTTTTCTAAATGTTAGGGTTATAATTGTTCACTTTGAAATGTTAGGGTCAAACTTATCGAATGATGAAAAACTTAGGGTAAAAAGTGACACCCTTTTTCTATAGAAAGTTTTAGTGAGAAGTCTTGAAGTTTGCTAGAGAGTGAAATTATAGAAGTAACTAACATCCGATGCAAATCAATGTAGAAAAGAGGCATAAGGATAACACCAAACTCGTATTTATTAAAGAGATTAAGAAGTCAAAATTACATTGACATTAATGCTAAAAGTGATTTAAGCATTAGACTCGTCAAATTTGAGGACATGCAGAAATAGAATTTCATTATCCTTAAACATTTGTAAAAATAGAATTTTCTTTTCTTTAAACTTTTTGTATTTAACCTTAGTCTATAAATACTTTGATAAAGGTTGTACAAGGTTGAAGCCTATAGTTATACTATTATCCTTATATTGCCTTCTTACGATAATGAAAAAAATTTCCTTACTTGTGGACATAGATCACATATTGACCAATCCACGTAAAATTTTATTTTTGCTTCATTTATTTTCTTTCTATATTATCTCGTTTGTGTGATAATTGGTGTCACATCAACTGACATTACAATATTTGGTATCAAAGTCTAGTTTTCTTTACAAATCTAGAGTCTATTGTTAGGATGTCTTTTCATAAGGTTAATATTGAGAAATTTAATGGACTGAATGATTTCAATCTATAAAAGTTGTTTAGTAGGGGGTGCATAATATCATTTGAGGAGAATAAAAATTTAAAAAAGTTTGGGGTTATCAAAAAAGGAAGAGATTCTATTAAAGGCACGCAATATTGTATAGTTGAGTTTAGGAGATGAAGTTTTGAGAGAGGTGCTTGATGAAACATTTACTACTTTGTTATGGAAACGACTTGAAAATAAGTATTAAAAGAAGTCTTTAATGAATCATTTATATCAAAAGCATCTTTGTATACCTTGAGGATGGTAAAAAGTACAAAGGAGAAAAATTATATTGATAATTTTAATCAAATCATCTTAAGTTAAGGTTAAAATTAAAGATTGAAAATTTTGCTGATACTTTAATGTATAAGAGATAGATTATTTCTGTTAATAATATGAAGGATGCTCTGTAGTCCAAATAATTAAAGAAAAAGGTATTTGGTATATATAAAGATGGATTAAATTTGGATATAGTAGTTGGTAGAGGTAGGAACAAGGAAAATGATAATAGAAATTATAGCATGTCATGATTTAAATTAAGTCTAAAGTTGCTCAATGGTTTAATTATAAAGAAAAAGGACACTTTAAAAGGGATCGTTTCTTGCAAAAGAAGTGAAATAAGAAAAAAGGAAACATATGGAAAAATAGGTGTGATGTAGTATAAGAGAGTTCCAATGAAGAGAGTGGAATAGGCAGTAATGTTTTAACTACTAGTAATTTTGATTCTACAAATTGTTCGGTGATAGACTTTGACACATCTTATCATATAATGCTTAATAAAGACTAATTATGTTCTTTAAAATAATGAAATGGCACTGTCAAATTAAGTGATGATGGCCAACATGTTGTCAAAGATAGTGGTTTAGTACAAATATAAATATATGGTAAAATTTTTAGAATATTAGATGCCTAATATATTTTTGAGCTATGAAAAAATACAATTTATATAAGTATTCCTGATAGTTAAAGGTAGAAGAATTCCAGTGGTCATGAGTAGGTTAAAGTGTTAAAGGATATCGTGACTATAACAAAAGAAAAATTACAATATATAATATAGGTCTTAATAGGAAAAATAGTAATATAATTGGTGGTTGGCCCTTAATCATCAAGGTAAAGTGATGACAGTATATAGTTGTGGCATCATAGATTGAGTCATATAAGTAAGCAAGGACTTAAAATTTTGAGTAAGAAAGGGTTTGTTAAATAAAGTTATATCTCGGAAGATGAAATTATATGTCTTATATTCCTAGCAAGTAACTTAGATTCAATTTTGGTTATGGTAAGTATACATCCACTATCTTTAATTAACTTCATTCAAATTATGGGTTCATGCTTTAGTTCAACCATATAGACGATGCATTCACTTTATCATATTCATTTATGATTACTTAAGAAAACTTTGAGTGTATATTCTAAATTTGAATGATGAAGTGTTTAAAAAGTTCAAGGAGTGGAAGACTATGGTTAAAAAATGTAATAAAAATAGGTCAAGAAACTTTAAACATATAATGGGTAAAATTCTATAATAAATCATTTAACGAGGTATATAGGAAGGAAGGTATAGTGAGGCACCACATTGTATGTCATACTTCATAACAAAATGGAGTTGCAAAGCAGATGATCCAAATATTCACACAACATTCTTGATTTGTGCAAGTTAAATATTATATTTTCAAAGTAATTTTGGACTGAGGTAGTTAACACTATCGCTTATTTAGCGAATAAATCTTCATAGATTGCGATTGATTTTAGGACTCCTTAGAAGGTATGTTACAGTACTCCCTCTCATTATTCTAACTAGTACATATTTAATTATCCTACTTCTGCTTATGTTAATGGTAAGCTGGATCCTATGACAATGAAATGCATATTTCTAATGTATGCTACTGGAGTTAAAGGGTATAGATTGTGGTGTATTGAAAAAGGATAGAACTCCAAGATTTGTTATTAGTAGAGATATTACTTTCTATGAATTTGTTATGCTTGAATAGAGAGAGGAACTTGATACTCTTACATGTAAAATGGATCAGGATATTGACCAGAAGGTAGAGTTTGAAATTAAAACTCCAAGGATGGTAGTTCAAAATCAGTCCATGGATGTGCAAAAGGAAAATCACAAATTATAATAACAAACAAGATAAAGAGGAAAGTAAAAAAAAGGCCAAGTATCTACTCATATTGTTAATGTAGTAAACATGTTTATGAGTAATCATAGGAAAACTTACTAGGAATCTATTAAGTGGATTACGTGATACTTGAAAGCTACGAGTAATGTTTGCTTAATTTATCATTTTCATGATTCAACTAGTAGTATTGTTGGCTATATTGGTTCTGATGATGGTGATGATCTTTTGATAAGGAGGTCTTTGATATGTTATATCTTTACCCTACTTGGATATATAGTTAATTAGAAAGCAACACTTTAGTCTAAAATCATGATGGCAAGTTGGGTTAGGCCTGAACCAACCCAGATCAACCCAACCCAAAGTTAATAAGTTTGAATTAAGTTGAGTAGACTTCAAGTCAGACTTAGTTTTATACTTCAGGGCCCAACCCATTTTAAAATCCCAATTTTATAAATATAAGAAGTGGCTAACCTTTCGCCCTTATATCTTCTCTTTGTCATATCCATAGGACAACTACTCAAACCTAAGCTCTTTTGTTTTTCTTTGTCTTTTATGATTCTCTTTTTTTTTCCTGATTCTCATTGATTTCTCTTTAGCTCTTATGCTTTTGATTTTTCCCCCTTATTCCCATTGACTTCTCATTCTTTTACTTGGTGGTATGAAACTACAACATCTATTCTTTAGTTTGTGACTATTGCTTGTGATATTTTCTTTCCTAACATCCATTTTGCCTTTTGTGATCTATTTACTATTCAATGAGTTTTTTGATTTATTGTATCTTTACAATTTGTCTGCAATTTATTATTATTGTACATTTATTTCTTGTATTCTATGGAGTTATATTTTATAGAGTTATTTTTGTGGTTGGTTATGGTTTTTAGTTAAGAACAAATGAATGCAACTCTCCACCCTCAATTGGTGGAACAAAGTAAGAGAAGAGAGACCATTGAGTGGATGATGGTGAATTAATAGATGTTTGGGCTAATGGTTACATGCTTTATGTTCAGACTTTCATGCTTGAAACCCTATTTGGTTTGGAATCAATTTGGGCATCCTAACTCTAATTAAACTTTAGATCAGGCTAAGCTTGGGTAGGGAATAAAAACCACTCTAGTTTTTTGTCATTCCTATTTTTTAATTGCTTTATGTATGATAGAACTATAATGTATGTCAGTAGGAAAAGGGGTTAAAAAAGGTACATGGTTGTACAGTCTTATTGATATTTTAGGTATAGATGTGTAAAACTCTATTATTTACTATGATAGTTAAAGTTTATTAACTTTGGCTAAAAATCCTATTATCATGAGAGATCAATCATATTGATATCCATTTGAAATTTTGTATGAGACACTATTGAGGAAAAATGTGTTTTTCATACAAAAAATTACCACAATTGAAAACTAAGCTGATCTAAGTCGTTTTTTTAAATTGAATAAAATTATTATTACTATATTAAAGCTATTTCAACATTACAATGAGTTCAAAAAATAGCACATATTATAAAAGTAGATGAAAAGATTACATCAAGAGTTACAAATTCGATCTAGTTCTCATTATTGTAGATAATTCTTATTGATCAATTTTAGCTATCATAATGGCTCTAATCTAGTTAATGATATCTTCAACTATTTGATTCTTGTTTACTTCCTCACCCTCGTATATGCTCTTGGTTCTTTCTTTCTATAGGGAGTAAATTGTTATTGTAAAGGATGTTTTATACATTGCTCCATCTTGGACCTCTTGATCTGTGCATGTGATCGAATTAAGAGTAGTTAGTCAATCATAAGAAGAACAATAATTTGTTAACAAATGTAAACTTCTACTCCAGATAATTTTTAAGTTTCTGCATTGAAAGATTAAGTTTTCCTTATCTTTTTCAGCTTTTTTGCACAACATATAGATAGGGTCATATAAGCCAAACCATCTATTTTTAATACAAGTCCTATTTTTGATAACCAACTAGGTAAATACAAATAGTCATTTGATTTAATGAGTGCTTTCATAAAAGGTTAAACCAAGGTATATTCTCTCCCTCAGTTTGCAATGCCTTATACCATGATTTATTAGTAAATACTCTTGTAGGATCAAGTTTCCAAGTAATTGTGTCCTTCCTATGCAAATGGGTGATCTGAGGGAGATATTCCACCAATAAGTTGAATCCTTTAAAGTTTCCTACCCATAGTTCTTGGTTCATCAGTGAGGATGCTTTGGTGTAGAGAGGGAGTTTGTTTGTAAAGTGGGATAACTCACTCCTTTGCATAAAAGGACTATACTCGGTCTAGTTATTAAGGCATACCTAAATATCTTCTCCAATTCCCAGCTCATGCTTGATCTAAGGTTACACAACATTTCTTAATTTTAACATTTGCATAAAGAACCAAAAGTATTCCCTGGAGATTGACAAATGCTAGAAGCTTTCATTCCTTAGATATGTTTCATGTCTCCATTTAACCAAATGGCTTTTTTATCTTCATATAGCCTTCAAATCCTTTTGCACAACAGTAATTTTAGCATTAGAGTAATAGAAATTATCCCCAATCCTCCCTACTTATTAGGAATTGTCACTTCACTCCATTTAACTTCAACTTTCTTGGAATTATCAAATTTTCCAAACTATCAGAAACCTTTCATAATGCCATTAAGCTCCTTAATTTCCTGGTTAGAATGATGTGAGAAATCTAATGAACATAAAGGTTTCCCAAGTCTTGAAATAATGAAAGTGACCCTTATAGCTAATGATAGGAATCTATTTTACCAAGCATTAATTTTGGATTTGAACTTTTCAACGAGTAAGATATAATCAACATACTTAGGCTTTGCATACGAAAATGGCTCTTTAAGATATTTGAGAGGAAGATCTTGAATCTACAGCTCATTTATCCTGGATAGTTCATCAACATTCCTCACATCTTTAGAGCAAAACGAGATGCTCTTATTTATATTCTATTAGAGAAGTACTCTAAAGGCATCACCTTTAGCACTTATTATACAAATCTTTATGATTAATAAAAGGCAATTTTGTTAATTTGATGTTCATGTTCTTTATGAATTGATAATGATGTTAAATCGAATTAATGAATTCCTTGATATATTATATAGCATGAAGGAAACCATGACAAGATAATGATAATAAGATTCCTATCATGTGCAATTATGTTAGTATCTAAATTATCCATAGTCATAGGATTAATGAGATAAAATATTATTAATCCAGACAGACTAGCACATGTTATACTCCTTGATTGGATTAAGCAATGGATCTCATAATTTGTAAGCATGAGTTAATTATAGTTAATATATGGATGCTTACTATGAGTAGTAAGTATATTGGACGACTTGCCATGAGACAATCATATATATAATTTATTATAATGTCAATGATAGTCTCATAATAGTAATGGTGAAAATATCCTTAGACTTGAGGTGCTTAAGGATATCTTGGATAATGATCTTGTACTTTGACTCCATTCCTCGTTATCTCTCAGAGGTTGCTCATAGTATGGTGATTGGGTATAACTTGAGGTATTCGAAGGTAATTGAGTAGTCAATAAAGGATTCACCACTCTTGATAGAAGGAGGTGATACCCACGATTTCTTGTCACGATCATTACTCGGGAATCTCTGGTCAGAGTGGAAATGTCATAAAGATAGTCTTCAATGATATATCCAAATGAGTAATGAGCCTTAGGGATAAGAACTAACATCACTTCGGCTAGATATGATATAGTCAGTCTAGTAAGAGTTGACACTTTAACCATGCTCTGAACCAAGTGGGTTATAGATAGTGAAAGGATAAATTGTAGTGAGACATTATCTAAGGAAGGGTTCATAGTCAAACTAATGACTTTCCGGTCAATTGAGAGTCATGATGTATTGCTAGATACTACTCATGACTTATTTGAGTTAAGTGTTAATTCAAGTGGCCAACTATTGGCCCCTAAAATGTTTTTAGCATGATGAGACTATTTTGGGGTCTTGCTAGATTATTTATGTTGGAATAGATTAGCTTGTTAATGTGGGTAAGATAATATGGTATAGGTTAAGGGCATTGAACTATTAAAGTAGTGGGAGAGTGT
>JAOSBK010000006.1:25686683-25710770 GCA_027568895.1 Erythroxylum shatona | reverse complement strand
CAATATTACATACGCATGCAAGCAAGCATAACATTTTGCCCATACACACAACAACCATAAATATATTACCCACCTAAAATCGCTCGAGAATCCAACTCACTGTTGTCCTTCCTCTTGCGATTGGATCAGGTCGGCTTGGTTTCCTATAACAAACCAAGTTCCCATTCAAACAATATCAAAGGAAATATTCCAAAAAAACTTGAAAATCAAAAGTAAAAGCACTAAAAGTCTACATTCGACTTCCAACCAAATTCCCGAATCTCTAGAGGCAAATTCCAAACTTCCCTTCTTTATAAAACTTGTAGCCCTCTATCTCTAGTTCACAACGAATCCAAAATCACCTTATTTGGACATCTACAACCAAAGATATGCCCAAAATACCAAAATCCATCTTTGCTGGAAACTGGGGGCTCGCCGCGACGAAGGCACGCTCGCCGCGACGAACGCCCGTGCTCACCGCGACGTGCACGCAAGTGTGCGCCGCGGCGTGCATCATTTTCTCGCACGTCGCGGTGTGCTCCTTCTCGCATGTCGCGACGTGCGGGCCTGGAGAACGTCTCCGAACCCGATTTTCCAGCATTTTTCCAACCCCAATCCTTCCCTTTTGCAAATGCAACACACCTAAACCTTGATTCAAGTCCTATACTACATTTCTAACCCATTAACACCTTAAAAACAGTTACAAAATCATCAACCCAAGAAATCTATCCATTATTCCCGAAAATCCCTAAATCACCAATTCTAACACATTCAATCTATCTTAGAGTTTAATCTAACCATAATACAATGAAATGAACTCAAACTTACCTGGAAATTGCTTCAAATCCGTCGAAAACCTCTAGGAATCAAAAGCCCTATTTTCCTCTTCTTCCTCCTCTCTTCCACGGCTTCCCCTTCCTATTCCAAGCAAAACATTAACTTCTTCTTCTACTTTCTTTTACTTAAGCCTTAAATGAATGAGCAAAGACCATAATGCCCCTCCATGTAATGCCTTAACTTCTCCAACTTAAGTGATCTTCCCATAATGCCCTCAAAACAAATTTTACTCTTTCTTTACTAATTATTCCATGCTAATCTCAAATAAATCTTAATTATCCATAGATACCTTCAATTTAATCAAACTATGCAACAAATCATACGATCAACATAATTCATGCTTAATAACATCAATGAAGAAAGATTGGGGCCCAACACCTGATGGATCATGAATTAAGTATATACTTAATTCTAACTAGTCTGACTGATAAACTATAGGATGAACTACATATCCACCATAATTCTTGAATTGATAAACTTGCTCAAAATAATTGACCCATCTATCAGGAAGGACAATAAGGTCGTGATGCTAATGGACTCTTCTATTTCGAGGAGGAAGAACTAAAAGAAGAAGAAGTCCACAAGGCCTAAAAGGAGGTGTGGCCAAGAAGAAAGCTAAGGAGACTACCCTTATGGAAACATGCTTCTACTTTGGCAAGGATGGCAATTAAAAAAGGAACTGTAAGGCTTATATGGTGTCACTAAAGTAAAAGAAGGCATCAGATGCCCCATCTACTTCAGGTATGTTTGCTATTGATATTAATAATGTTTTTAACAATAACGTATGGGTATTAGATATTAGTTGTGGCTCACATATATGTACTGATATGTAGTACCTTAGGAATAGTAGACAACTCAATAAGGAAGAGTAGGACTTGCACGTGGGCAATGGAGCAAGAGTTGCTACATTAGTTATAGGAACTTATTTATTGACACTCTTTAGTGGGTTTCTAATAGAATTGGATAATTGTGTTTATGTACATGTATTGATCAAAAATATTATTTCAGTTTCTAGACATAACAAAGTTGGTTTCCATTTAAATTTTAGTAACAATGGTTGTTCTATTAGTTTGATTGGAATGCTTAATGCTATGGATACCTTATGCAATGGGATATACATATTAGATATGTCCAATCTAGTTTAATTATCAATAATAATAAAAGACAAAAACGAGATAATGTGAAATGATCATACTTATGGAATTGTTGCCTTGGCCATATAAGTGAGAGATGTATGACTAAACTACATATGTATGGTAGTTTAGGGTCATTTGATTTTTACTTATATGAAACATATGAATCTTGCTTATTAGGTAAGATGACAAAGTTACCCTTTAAGGGAAAGGGTGAATGAACTACTGCGTTATTGGACTTAATACATTCAAATGTATATGGTCTTATGTCCACATATGTCAAAGGTGGTTTTGTACACTTCATTACCTTTATCAATGATTATTCACGATATAGGTATATGTATCTTATAAGATACAAATATGAGGTTTTTGAAAAGTTCAAAGAATTCAGAAATGAAGTAGACAAATAGCTGGGTAAAAGTATTAAAACCCTTTGATTAGATCGAGGTGGTGAATACTTAAGCCAAGTGTTTTTAGCTTATCTCAAAGATAATGAGATACTGCCTTACAGGCCATAACACAATGGCATGGTAGAAAGGAGAAACCGAACTTTGATAGACATGGTGAGGTCAATGATGGGCTTAGCAGATCTATCAAAATCCTTTTAGGGATATGCATTTGAGACTGCTATTTATGTGTTAAATAGAGTTCCTTCAAAGTCAATTGATATTATTCCATATGAGATGTGGACTATCAAAAAATCCTATCTTTCTCACTTCAAAGTTTGAGGTTGTCTGACTTATGTGGAGTAGATTCAGTCAGATAATCTAGAAGCTAAATTTGACAAGTGTTTACTTGTAGGATATCCTAAAGAAATGATAGTATATTAGTTCTACAATATTTTGGAATAAAAGGTATTTTTTTAAGCATATTGTCTTTTTAGAGAAAGAGTTTCTTCTAAAAGAAGATAGTGGGAGCAAAATTGACCTTATGGAAGTTCAAGATGCTTAAACAGATGTAGATCAACTACCTGAACCTAAGATTATTTTTCATAATGATTAAACAATGGTTTAACCTTCTAACACACAAGAACTTCAAGTAGGATACGTCATGTTCCAAGGAGATATGGATTTCTCATAAGTGAACATAATGACGTATTGTTCATAGAGCCTACTACCAATGTAGAAGTTCTAAAGAGTTTAATATATGACAAATGGATCCAATCCATGAAGTCCAAAATGGATTCCATATATGAAAACCAAGTATGGACTTTGGATGACCCACCTAAAGGGATAAAATTTATAGGGTGCAAATGTTCGAGAAGAAAACTAACATAGAGGGTAATGTAGTTACCTATAAAGCTAGGCTTATAGTTAAAGGTTATAATCAAAAAGAAGGAGTTATGGCAAATGGATGTGGAGACAACTTTTCTTAATGGAAACCTAACCGAGGATGTGTACATGACACAACCCGAATGTTTCATATCTAAAGATGGTGAAAAGGTATGTAAGCTTCCAAAAACCACTTATAGATTGAATCAAGCATCCAGGAGTTGGAATATCCAATTTGATGACACAATCAAGGAGTTTGGTTTCTCATAAAATCCAAATGAACATTGTGTGTATAAGAAGGTTAATGTGAGTGCAATCATATTCCTTATGTTGCATGTAGATGACATACTACTAATAGGAATCGATGTCTCAGCTTTACAATTAGTCAAGATTTGGTTGTCCAAGAATTTCTCCATGAAACACCTTGGAGAAGCAACTTATATTTTGGGGATAAGACTCTATAGAGATAGATCTAAGAGGTTGCTTGGTCTTTCTTAATCTACATATATACATAAGATGCTAAAGAGGTATAGCATGGAGCAATCCAAAAGAGGTTATCTTTCTATGAATCATGGGATTATAATTTTAAAATCTATGTGTCGAAAGACACAAGATGAGAGGCCTCGAATGAATTTGATCCCTTATGCTTTAGTTATAAGACCAATCATGTATGCTATGTTATGTATAAGACCCGATGTATCATATGCTCTAAGTGTTACGAGTAGATACCAGTCAGATCCTGGTGAGGGTCAATAGGTGGCTATCAAGAATACCCTTAAGTACTTGAGAAGAACTAAGGATGTACTCTTAGTATATGGAGAAGAAGATCTTGTTATGAGTGGGTATACAGATGCTAGTTTCTAATCTAACAGGGATGACTCTAGATCCTAATCAAGACATATTTTCACACTAAAGGTGGAACAGTCAGTCAGAAGAATTCCATTTAAGAGAAAACTACAGATTCAACAACCAAAGCAAAGTACATTGCCGCTTTGAAACAATAAAGGAAGTAGTTTGAATCAAGAAGTTCATCATGGAACTTGGAGTGATTCCTAGCATTGGTTACCTAGTACAATTATATTATGACAACAATGGTGCCATATTGCAAGCAAAACAACCAAGGTCTCATAAGAAATCCAAACATATACTCAAGTGATACCATTTGATTAGAGAAATCATTAGTAAAAATGATGTCAAGATAGAGAGAGTGCCCACTGATCAAAATATTGTTGATCCTTTAACTAAGTTGATTCCCCAAAAGAGATGTGATTCTTATGCACTTGCCTACGGTATTAGATACAAATGTGATTGAATTTAGTGCAAGTAGGAGGTTGTTAGAGAAGTGCTTTATGATTAATAAAAGGCATTTTTGTTAATTTGATGTTTATGTTCTTTATGAATTGATAATGACCTTAAATTGAATTAATAAAGTCTTTGATACATTACATAGCATAAAGGATCATGGTAATGAGATTCCTATCATATGTAATTATAATAGTATTTAACTTATCCATTCATAGGATTAATGACGACACATTATTAGTCCGGATAAACTAGCACATGTTATACTCTTTGACTGGATCAAGTAGTAGATCTCATAAGTTATAAGCATGAGTTGTTTAGAGTTAACATGTAGATGCTTACTAAGAGTAGTAAGTACATTGGATGACCTGCCATGAGGCAATCATATGGATAATCTATTATGGGGTTAATGATAGTCTCATCATAACAATGGTGTAAATATTCTTAGACTTTAGGTGCTCAAGATGTCTTAGATATTGATAATGTATTTTGACTCCATTCCTCATTGTCTCTAAGAGGTTGCTCATAGGGTAGTGATTGGGTACAACTTGAGGTATTCGACGGTAATTGAGTAACCAATAAAGGATTCACCACTCCTGATAGAAGGAGTGTGATAACCACAACCTCTTTTTAGGGTCATTACTAGAGAATCTTTGGCCAAAGTGGAAATGTCTTAAAGATAGTCTTCAATGACATATGAAATTAAATAATGAGCCTTAAGGATAAGAACGAATATCACTTAGGCTAAAAGTAACGTAGTCAATCTAGTGGGAGTTGACATTTTAACCATTCTCTGAATTAAGTGGGGTATAGATAGTGAAAGGAAAAATTCTATAGGGACACTATTTATGCAAGGGTTCATAGCCAAAGCACTGACTTTCCAGTCAATTAAGGGTCATGATTTGTTACTAGATATTGTTCTTAACTTGCTTGAATTAAATGTTAATTCAAGTGGCCAGCATAACTAGAAACCTAATGGGTCACATGCATTGGAGATGCAAAGAATGAGTAAAATGGGTTTGGATAGTGATCCAAGATATGATAGAATGTTTCAGGATTGTATCGCGATATGATCCAGATAAGAATCGTTGCAAAGGAATGAAAGAAAGCAAGTGTTGCATAGCTATCAACTTGGAAAATTTCCAGATTTCTAACAAACTTTTCAAGCCAAATTAAATGGAATTCAATTTCCATTTAATCCCCATTATTCCTCCATTCATAATGGGGGTTGGAGGAGGCCAAAAGTCAGTAGAAACTCACTCATTTTTGTGTATAGTATTGTAAGAAAACTAGGAAAAAATGTGGAGAGTTCATCTTACACACACTTATTGTCTAAACTATTCTCTCAAGAACATACATCAAAGCTAGCACTTTTGTGTTTTCTAACCTTTCTTACTAAGAGATTTCAAGATTTGCTCTTTGTGTAGATATCACTAGATACGTCCTCTTTTGTTCATTATAGTTTAGACAACTCGAAGAGGTGAAGACAACAAAGAACAAAGGAGTTTATAAGGTACATATCTTAAGTTCATGTTGTTTTTCCTGCTACATCTAATGGAACATGTTTGATTCTGTATTATCTAGGTTTCATTTTATTTTCCACTATGTATTTTCTAATATGTGATGCATAATCAAAATCCAACAAAATGTCCTAGCTTGCACACCTTACACTACATCATTTTAAACAACTAAGGATTCATCATCAATCCATTAATACTTCTACCCAAAGCTTTAACCTGGTTCATTAATGCCTGAACTACTTCTACATCATATACTCCCATTGGCTTGCTAAGTTTTGCTCAAGAAGAGCACCACTAATAGTTACTCATTTCCATGTTTCTAATGAGGTCCTGCAATATCCTACTTCAATGATTGTACTGTGTAATGTGTTATACATGCATTTTATAGAGTATGCTTTATTTTATAGGGTACTAGAGTAATTTAAGTGCTTAAATGTATTATTGAGGTTATAACAGAGATTTTGGATAGAACAGAGATGGCTCTGGACTCGACCAGAAATTTCTCGAAAAAATTCCAAAAACTATGAAAACTTTGAAATGAGTTCAAACGAGCTTTAAAAGTCATGAAATGTGCTTTGGAGATTTAGGTGATAATTTTGAATGAAATTCGGACAATTTCAGGACATTTAGTGATTTTCATATTCAACAAGAAAATTCTTCCGGGCAATCGAAAAATTACAAAATAATTTTAAAATATGATGAAAAGCTCCAGAATTAGGATTGGAGTCCATAAGAACTAAATTGGGTCAAAATGGAGGTTATTTGAATAGAATTCGAGTAATCAAAAACTATTAGACTAAAATGCCCTTTTTGAAAAATAATGGGTATTAATAATTTGAAACCCATTCAAAATTTTTAAAAACATCTAATCAATAAGTATTGACCCTAATTTGAGTATTTCATAGTCAATTTGAAAATAAGACTGTTGTGGAATGATTTTGTGATTCAATTCGATTAGTTGGTCAATTAAATTCATTAAAGGGCAATTTGGTCTTTTTATATAATATTAGTGGATTTATGAGTCATTAGAAATGACCAATGAGATGACGACATGTGTTTGATGAGTATGTTGTGATGACCAATAGGAAGGTGACATGTGTAATCCAATAAATGAGTATAAAAAGCAAAACATAAGACATTTTGCTTCTTTCTTTCAACATAAATGTGAAAGTGATGAGAGAGTAAAGTGAGAGAGAAAAAAAGGCAAGGAAAAGAAGAGAAGCCAAGGGTGAACATCAACCAAGGAGAGAGGAAGAAGAATGTAGTCATTTTTGATCGAATTTGATGGTGATTTGGAGAAATCTTGAAGTATTCATCAAATACTCAAAAGATTGGACGAAAAAGTGGTAAGTTTCCTAGCTTAAATTTTTAATTTTTATGGTTTTTCTTGAGTGATATGGATGTGTTTAAGATCAATGTTGTCTTGGTATTACTTTGATGTTTCTTTGTATATAATTAGTTGAATATGACAAGAGACGAATCTGTAGTGGGATTCTGTCTTAGGTTAACTTGAACTAGTCCAAATATTTTGGCTATAACTCGGCTTATAGAACTCTAAATTAGGTGATTCTAATTGGGTCTAAAACCTAAGACATAGTAATAAAAATCTCTAGTAGATATCTAGACCTAATTCGGGATGAATGATATTGAAATTTGAGATAGAAAGTGGTAACCTAATACTGCCCCTGTGTTGAAACTGCTTGTGATATTTGGTACATTTTTCATGATTTTAGAAGTTAAAATGACATGATTTTTAATGATATAGCAATTAAAGATATAGGGAAACAAATGTCTGGAAGACCTCAAAACCTAATTTCAACGTTTACTATGTGAAACTTAAGGAACAAATGGAGGTATTGATTTTGCACATGGGTCATAACCGTGACTCATCATGCCTGATTGTGATATGGGGAATTAAATTGGGTGAGATTGTGTTTTGAAGGAATTGGTAGGTTAGAATGTATAAAATCTTGTACTTATGTGACTTTTAAAGTTAGATTTGGAAATGGTGACCAATATGTTAGCTTAAGGAAGTAAGTAGAAATATGATTAGCATACGTGTTACACAATTAGATATAAATCTCAAATTCGATTAAATTGAATATATAGTTTTAATGCCTTATTTCTTATTTGTAAATAAATTCCTAAGTGAAATGCGTTTTGTGTAGGTAAAGGAGAGTCACCGAACGCATGAGTGTGCTTGGCGATAAGTGTGCAAAACAATAAGTGTGCTTTAACTATTTTATATGACTTAATTATGTGTAAAAGAATTGATGACATATGAGTGTATTTTAATTGTTTTATATGAATAAATTCTTTACAAAAGAATTAATGATATGTGAGTGTTCTTTAAATTGATTTTATGCAAATGGTTTTCATTTAATCATGAAATGACTATTTATGCTGAGTTTTATGCAAATGATATTTTATAAATGAATATTACTAGCTTAAGTGTATGCTTTAGCAATATGTGAGTTTTAATTTAAGAGTTAAATTTTATATGATTGGGAGTTACATTGAAATAATCCACTTATGAATCCTCCTATAATTGATTTAGAAAATAAGATAAGTTGTAAATGTAAGAGTTGTTTCTGCCTATAGTACACCTCTAGGCCTTATACATGTTATTATACCATTATATTCATAGTGGTTAACCTATTATGGGTAAGCAATGTAGAACTAGCTCTGTAACTTATTATGGGTAAGTGATGCAAAACTAACTCTGTAACTACCGGTATATGGCAACTAACTTGATATGGGTAAGTGATGTAAAACTAGCTCCATAACTAATAGTTAACCAGTCTCGTGTAAGCAATGCAGAACTAGCTTTGTGACTTTAGGTCTAGTGTACTTATGGTAAAGAAACTAGTAGTGAGCTATGTTGAGTAAAGAAAGTCATGAAAATATTAATTCTGTCACTATTTATGTTAAAAGTGATTTGAGAGGTACCGTATGGTACCAATTATAACGGTTGGCTTATTTTTTAGTATTAAAGTTTTCATAAAACTTATTTTCACCACTATTTATTGATTAGGGAAAATGAAAAATGAAAACTTTTATATGATGAGTTTAATTTTGAAAAGCAATTCAAAAAAATTGAAATTGTGTTTTACAAAATGTTACGTTATGACCAAATTTGATGATGCACGAATAAATTCTTATAGAAAATGTTTTACCATGAGCTTTACGATTGTATGGAATATTGCAGTTATATTGTTATGAACAGTTCAATATTCTTTTAAATTGATTACACTCGTTGAGCTCGTTTAGCTTACCCGTATTTTATGTTTTAAAACAAACCACCTAGGTATGCATACAAGTATTGAAGTAATTAAGACTCCACCTCAAGATTAGTTGTATTGTTGGGTGCTACTATGCTTGTGTCATTTTGATATGTATATTTGTATAAAGAATGGATGTTTATAAAGCCTTTTAAATGAAATGTTTTAACTTTTTAATGTTTATTGTAGTAATTGTTGAGAATTATTTGTTTGTGGTTGCTTGTGATTGGACTTGAAGTCTATAACTTATAGTTGAGAAAATGGTATGAATATAGAAGTGTTTGAAATTGTGTTATGCAGGTTTTTAAAATTTGTGAATCTTAGAAAAGCAATTGTTATGCTACCTAAATTTTTAATAAAACGTTTTAGAAAAAGTTCCCACTATTTTTATGCTTGTAAAAGTTAAAGTATAAAAGGTTTTTAATAGTTGAACAACTTGGCTTTGTAGGAACACTTCAGTTGAGTTAGTTGTCGATTGGAGGGCTATCGTAGGGTCACTAAGAGGGCTCCACTCAGTTTTCGGAAGAGGAACTCTGGGATGGGTCCTTTCAAGTCCTAAGATGCTTTTGATGTTTTATTTTTTAGATTCTACCTCGTTATTTGCTTTAGCCTATTGTATAATAACAACAACACTTAGTAGAAATCCCGTTGAGATGTGGGGTTTGGGAAGGTCTAGTAGTATGCAGCCTTACCCTAACCAATGGAGAGACTGCTTCCAAATGGCCCACGTGAATGAATGAAAATAAAAGAAAATAGAAAGGACTTAATTAATTAATTATTTGCATCCATAATGGTAGATCATGATGTGGGCATTTCCTTAACATCTCCTTAAATCTCTCCCATAAATAATACAATGTCTTTAAGTTAACTTGGGCATGTAAGGAGATGTCATTCCTTAGTTGGTCAATCTTAGTTAACAGGAAGTACTTCAGAAGAAACTTTTGTATTACTTGGTCCCATGTGGTACAGGGTGACCTAGTAAAGAATGTAACCATTGCTTAACCCTACCCCTCAAATCCCCTATCTATCAATCTAACTTGAACTCTCTAATAGATCTTTTAGACATTTATCTGAGTTATCCTCCTAATTTTTGGATCTTTGTCAATTAAGTGTGATGAATTTTCTTATATAATAAGCTAACCGCATGAACTATAGAAGTGTGAAAACAAAAGAGTATACAAAATAATGAAAAAAATTAAAAAGAAATAAAAATAAGTAATAATGACTATATTAACAAAATTGGGTGTTCCTAATATTCTAGTCCTTGATAACAAAGCCAAAACGTAGTTGTGTATATTTGATGTGTTTTAATCATAAGTTGACAGTGTAGTTATAGCTAGCACTAGTAAGTATGGGTTGATCCCATAAGGACTACAAGTACTAGTAATAACCTCTTTCCTATTATCTAATCAAATAATAAGAAGATGATTGAATTTAAAAATAAAAAAAAAGTAAAATTCAATACAATAATGAACTATAACACAGATATCACAATGATTAATCAATATAAAATAGCCAGTACCTAGGTAATGAATTCCCCTAAGATCTAGTAAGTATTAACCCTTTATCATGCAATTCAATTATTGATTATTGGACTGTGGAAATTCCTATTATATGTTAATATCTTTCTCAATACTATTAACAACTAATCCTCTATTGATTAACTTTATCCTCTTTCTAGTTAAAACCCTTAAGATAGCATTACTCAATTCATGAATTAACTATTAGGTTTGACCCTAATCTAGAGAGTTTATGTCAACATATATTTAGGTTTATACATAACTTCTTCCAATAATGGTAGATTTATTCATACAAAATGATTTCTTAATCTCAAGGATATAAAATCAAATGTTGAACTAATATCTTAAACTTATTAATTTAAGAATAAAACATATAATTGGATCTTAATGGATCAATCAATGAAATTACATTAGATAAAAGATCAAATCATAGTATCCATCTAAACTTAGGGTTCATCACACCTAGGCACTAAAAAACTTACTTCCTTAACATAAAAAACGAAACAAACATCAAAAGTTTAGAAGAACAATTAAAAAGAAAAGAATTTATAGATGTATATCACCTTTTCTTTAATGAAATCCTTTTGAAACTTTGATCAAAGACCTACTCTTTATCAAATCTCTTGAAGTAATCTTCATGTTTTCCTTATCCAAGGTTTAGAATTGTGTCTCCAGCTTTAAATCTTGTCTCTAACTTTGACTTGAATTGCCTCCCTCTTGTCTCTAACACATGGTTGGTGAGCGACCATGTATCTTAAAACACCTTAAAATTATGATTTTACATGTGTCTAAGAGAGTACAGAGACATGGGACACAACCGTGTATGTTACTTACATGGTGTGTATCTTTATATGGGCAAGAACAACATCTTCAAATCTTTACAAGTTCACAATCTCTTACACAGTCCTTCATAAGGCTTTATATGATACTTACTTAGGTGTGTATCTCCAAAATAGCTCCAATTCTCTGTTTTATCCTTAATTTCACCCAAATTCTTCTCTTTTTAATCCATGAAAGCAATTAATACTTAAAAACACACTTAAAACAAAATAAGTACCAAAAATAATGTAAAACTCTCAAATAACAAGCAAAACACACTAAATATAGGCATACAACATATTTTATTAAACGTTTATCATCTTCTATAGAGATGGAAGGAAGAATAAAAAACAAAGAATGTGAAGAAAGAGTAAATAAAATGAATAAATTTGTTTACAGTATGATTTACAAATTTACCCTTTCCAATTAAAAATTTTTTTATTATATTTTTATCTTACTTCACACGAGTGGCCACAATTGGCAACTAATAATTGTCTGTATTTCCCTTCCTAGAAAATTAAACTACAAGTTACATAATAATAGAATGGCTATAATTGTTGTCATTTTATTTGTTTTAATTTTGCAGGCAAAATGACAAAAATAAGCTTCCTCTTATTCACGACATCATATTTTATTCTCCTTCTTCTTAGAATGAGAAGAAAACAAAGATTGTTGATTCTTAGCTCAATTTAGTAGGTCTTTCTCTTCTTTAAGTACTATGCATTGCTTATTTCCCCCCTTTTTTTAAAGCTTTTAGTTATTGCTAAATGTTGACCTTGAGTTTTTGGGTTTTGTTAATTTTTTATTATTATGAGTACAAAATTTGCAAAATTTGCCAACGAGCAATTTTTTCATCTTGGATATTAAAAAGTTAAAACTTTAAACATAAAATCACTTTGATACATAAGAATAAATATAAGAATGAATGTAATTTGTTATTTGAGGAATACTATTATTAACATAGTTTTTTCTTATTTTTATTTAGGAGCATTTTGAAACATTACTATGCTCTCTAACTTTTACTTTGTGAAATGAAATATCATCCCTTGTTTTGATAGAACAACATTTTTCAAGTTAAAAGTTGCGTTAGTTTGAGTTGGTAATAACAATTATGTTAGAATTCATTCATAAGGAGGTCTACACTACTCTTTGTAATAAAGCCTCTTATAAAATATGTCATAGGAATTCTTTTAGGCACAATAGAATTAGGGCAAACTTGTTAAAGTTCTTATATAGTAGTCAAACTTAAGTCTTAAAGTCTAATTTATCCTTTCTTCATAATCATCAATCAGTAAGTCCATCCATTTTTGTACCTCGTGCCACTTATGTTTAGGTGTTTCACTCATACTTTTAATAAATAAATGTTTATTACAAGTCAATAAAATGGGACAAGTAAAAGATATAAGGAAAGATATAAGGAAAAACTAGCCTTTTATTGATCTATTCACAAAAGATATAGTATAAGGACTCAAGTGATTTCCTTCTTAAATTAGTTTATATTAACACTACTTAAATAACACCCTACTCAAAACTCTTAACACGATATTCTCTACAAAACTCTCAAATCTCTTATAGATGATTGAATGTACTTTCTAGACTTATAAATGAACTTACAAGGATGCCTTTTTATAGCTTTACAAGAACTCAGGGACTAACTAAGCTAACTACCCACCAAATTAGAGGGGAGTTATCAACTTTAGGCCACTAACTCATCTTTGGCATAAAGACAACATATATGATCTGTGAAATCCTACATCAGTTGGAGAGGAAAATGAAGTAGACCTTATAAGGGTATTGATACCTCTCCCCATAAGACGTGTTTTCCTAAGAGGGGGAAGAGTCAAACTGTGAGGGGTTTGGCCTGGGGGGCAACCCAAAGCGGATAATAATTGTGGTAGATGATCTAGGTTGTTACAAATGGTATCAGAGCTGGTATCCAAACCATTGTGCTAGCTAGGCTAGGCCCTAGGGGGTGGATATTGTGAGATCCCACATCAATTGGAGAGGAGAACGAAGTATACCTTGTAAGGGTATGGATACCTCTTCCCCACAAGACGCATTTTCCTAGGGGTGGGAAGAGCAAAACTGTGAGGGGTTTGGCCCGAGGGCAATCCAAAATAGACAATATCTGTGGGCAAGTGGTCTGGGCTATTACAAATGATATCAGAGATGGTACCCGAACTATTGTACCAGCTAGGCTGGGCTCTAGGGGGTGGAGAGTGTGAAATCCCACATCGGTTGGAGAGGAAAATGAAGTAGGCCTTATAAGGGTATGGATACCTCTTCCCCATAAGACGCGTTTTTCTAAGGGTAGGAAGAGCAAAACCATGAGGGGTCTGGCCCTGGGGGTAACCTAAAGTGGACAATATCTGTGAACAGGTGGCCTGAACTATTACATGATGATTCTTACTCTACCGACATATAATGTAAGAACTTTTTTACTACTTGATGAGCCATCATACGATCATGTGTCGCCACATCATCACATCTTGAAATAAGTGCTTATTTGAGCCATCCCGAGCCATTCTTATGCATGGTCCATCCAATTTTTTACAATGTGCATTCACATTACTCTATGACCTACGTTAGTAACAATCTGAGCGATCATATAATAAATTTTTACAAACATATACACCTTTCATCCTCCTCATCAAAGTTAAATGCTTCTCGCACTCTTATATTTATAATGACTTAGTTATACCTTTCATATTTGGTCTAAATCTATCACTTGTCTAAGGTTATCACCAATTTGCACTAATGTATGCCAATGTTATCCTATTCTAATGCTTTTTATGAAAATGTCCGTTTTGACTTACCTACTTTTAGGTCTTTGCCTTGTTCCATCATCAACATGCTAGCCTAAATTCCAAGTGTCGACCAAGGCTTATTAATAATTACATGATCTTGTACTTTAGACTTAGGATCTAGAAAACCACCCCTATTAGAAAAACTTGACACTCTCATTGAAATAATCCGTGGGCATTCCTTTATAAGTGATTACCTCAAAAACTCATTATCTAAATTTAAAGATAAGAGCTAGCCTTCATTCCCATCAACATATAACCAATATACCATTTTTCCTCTCTATTAGGTTTAGTTTTTTCTTAAACACTCCTTCTAAGGCCCACTGCATCCAACATAATATAATTATTGAGGTAGACTTCTTGTATCAAGTTCTTATCTCCTTAAAGAGTGGTTACATTTAAAGATCTACACCTTTGCATCATCCACTATATACATCTTTATGATCAACACTTTTTCCAAATAAGAAACCTTTGCCACTATAAAGTATTTCTCCTTATCCTAAAAGAATTTTTCTAGCTCCTTTATACTCTTCTTGCCATCAAAAATTATGACTCTCATACCTTTACCAAAGTTCTCTCTAATTGGACTTTTAGTTCACACCAAAATATAACATGTTTTAGTACTAACAAGTTATGGCTCATCTCATTGAGAGTTTTCAACTATTCCTCAAGTGCTCTCTTCATTTTGTTAAAACTCAATCAAAAAAGCTTCAAAATGTTCCAAGAAAGGATCTATGCCCTCTTATGCTGAGGTTAGAGGACTAATAATTACCTCTATTATAGTAAAATTTTCCATAATATTACTTTCGTTAGCCATTGGTCACCAATAATAATAGAACTTCTCACCAAGCTTTGAATTAGTTTTCCTCCTTGGATAATTGGTAGAGTTGTTCATTAATAAGCTCTAATATTAATTTTCATATATAATTTTTTAATGTAGCAAAATAGGAGTAAAATTTCCAAAGTTCTTGTTCTATAGTTAAGCTTAATTCTCAATGCCTAACTCAACCTTCCTTCATGATTTCCAAGCCATAAGTCTATCTATTTCCAAATACCTCATGTCCCTCATGTTTAGGTGTTTCACTCACGTTCTTAACAAATAATTGTTTAACAAAAATTAATAAAAGGGGACAAATAAGAGAGATTAAACAAACCTTTTATTAAGATATTCACAAAAGAAATAGTATAAAGAGCCCAACTGACTTCTCTTTGAAGCACTTTATTGGTAAGGTTCTAGATGTTGGAAAATCAATGAGATTTCATCCTAAAAGCAATTAAAAAAAGTAAAAATTTTAATAAATCTCACATGTCAAGATCATTTTAATTCTAGAACATGATTAATGAATAAAACATAATACAATATGAATTATAATCATAACTTATTATGTAACGTAATTTCCTTTCTTGTAACTCTCCTTAATCTAATTTCTAAATTAGTTTTATCACAACTACCATAAATGCACAAGTCTCTAATTTTCTTTCTTTGTAACTCATTAAGTTCATAAGTAGGTTGCCAACATATATAAATTATAACCTAAAATTGTATTTGGGATTAGATAAATTAAATTTTTAGTTTATCTTTAATTCTCTAACCAAATAATTTATATTAATTTATCAAGATTGAAATCTATCAATATATCAAGATTGAAATCTATCAATATATCAAAACCATACAAATATTAGGAATGTTAATGGTTTTGACTAACCTTTATATGACCTTTTCATGTAATTTAATAAAAACTATATAGTTCATTTCATATCTAACGCATAACAATAGGGCTATTCTTGACTAGAATGCGTCATAAGTAATATTAAAATATAGGAATCCATATATGACGTGTAAGAGTATCTCAAGTCAGAATATCACTTACAATTATTACAATGAAAATTTTCATAAACATATAAGTAATATTCTATATATAGAATTTTTATATTTGGTCACTTAACAAACTTGTCCTCTAACAAGCACCATAAGTTTATTTAAATATCTCCATAATTTGTTCTATGATATCGACTACATTTTTCATGAGGAAGAAATATAATGTGTACTAGTCTTTTAACTCTATTAATGTCCAATATTAATATATCAATAATTAGGAACAAATTAATGATAATATATAAATGTAATCTCATAATTATGATCTTATCATAATTTTATTTACAAAGATGCATCTATCCAATGAAATTTATCATATTCTTTTGTTACTAAACAAACACATGTAAAATAAAGCATACATTTAATTAATTATGTCACAAAATATACAACCAATTGATTGACTGCAGTGTATAACGTATCATTCAGCTATTTGCACTAACTTAATCACTTATTTTCTTATAGTATATCATCATGTGAAAATCATGTTATTGTTAGGACAGTGGTTTAGTGAGAGATATTTTTAAAATCCTCTTTAGTAAGCACTTGCTTATACTTACAACTTTCATCTTAATTATCATCATAATTAAAAATACTACCTAAATAAAATACATAGATCTTCTAAGAGACCTTAAGTTCTTTTGTATGACTAATAGCTCTAATATTCTACAATACATTACTATTTGAACATTACGATAAATTATATAAGGTTCATTAAAGAAATTGTTGATCTAAATCATCATTTCCACCAATTGAAAAATATATCATGGCTTCATTACCAAATAATGCATATTAGAAACTTTCTTACTTAAAATAACATTATTATAAGTAAAATATAATCAAGTAGAACTTACTTTTGTTCTTATCAAACTAAAGTTAAAGTTCATATAACCTTGGATTCAAATATTGACTCATTTATTTATTTTTAAAGGATATATTGATGCTTTGTAAATTTCAAATGCCTCAAATGTTAATCAAATATTGCATATTATTTATATGTATCAATTATAATAGGTAAGCAACTTTTGTCTCTCTTTAGAGGTTTTTATTATCAAAATTTAAATTGTTACCTCTCCATATCCATTATAGAGTTATTCTTAGACTATCATCTATGCAATAATTGAAAATATGAATTATTATTCTTTATGAGCAATATGTCACTACATAATACTCCTACTGAAAAGTACAACTGTACTTCCACTAACTTTCTTGTATACATGAAATGTTTACAATCATCTATAAAACTCTTTGAATTCATTATGAAATTGAATCATTTAATATCTCATAATCTTTTAACTATACATCAAATGTATTAATAAAAGTTTCAGGTTCATTTGAATGTATTATTATGAGATTTGAATTACTTCTAAAAAACATTTTACTCTCACTACTCATCCTAGCAACTATTCTCCTATAAGTATTAATTTAATAAAACATTTTTTCAATGGGGTCAGTAAGCCAATCTTTTGGATATCTCAATAAATTGTTATCATAAAATTTAGTTATGAACTTATTAGATAGTACATGCTTCAATTAAACATTACATCTCTAAATTATTAAATTTTCTCTTTTAAATTATTACTATTCCATATTTAATATACAATCTTGGTGATTGATTTAGATTTATCAAAGGTAAGTTGTTGCATTAGACATAACTATTGAAGAAACAAAAATTGCATCATACAATATCCTATATTGTACATCCTTTACACAAATTCATACTATTATGGAATTTAGTTATAAAGATATTCACTAAAGAAGGTCATTCTTTATACATAATCAAAAAAAATTTAACTTATCATATCAATCTCATTTACGTGCTTCGATATTCTCAATGCTCAATTTTACTTAGATTAAATTTTTAAATTTTAAATCAATATTTCATTTAATATATACAATTCTTATAGAAAGTCATTGGTAAATATAATGTTATAAAAGTATTAATCCTTATTACCTCTCATACTCTTCACTACTATAATCATCCTTTCTCCTAAAGATGATTTGGTCATGCTTTAACTAGATAAGTTTTATAAGTTTCATATGATTCATAATCAAAAGATAATATATCCTTGTATAGAACTCTATGGTTTTTATTATATTGATTAACTAACATGGCATGCCATTTATTTTAAGTATAAGGTCTTCTTGATCTAACATATATAGAATATTTGTATAAACTTAGATCAACTACTTATACTTAACAATAATTTTGTTGTTATGATAGACATTACATTAATGTTGAATTTACATTCAGTATCATATGCATAAAAGCATGAATAAAAAAATATATGATCTCTATCAGATCAAGTATTACTAAGAAAAGCGATGTAAGTATCTTATTCTAATGCTAAAAATGTCCTCAATTATAGTCTTTATCTATGCTTTTACCATGCTAATATTAAGTGAAGAATTTTGTCATAGTTTAGCTATAAATTTCATAACCATTTGCATTGGACTATTATGATGTTGGCATCCATCTTGGATGTTATATTTAAAGATTATGAGATATTATTCAATTCTAAAATTACTAATTTTTTATTTATCTGACAACGACAAGTCTATGAAACATTGTTACCAAAATCCTTAAGAGGGAGTAATAGAAAAATTGCATAATGGAAATATCACTTCCATTTTAAATTTTGAGAACTCTTCTCAAGTGTAATCTATATCTAAAAAATTTAGTTCACCAAAAATTAGTGTCAATTTTACTAAAAAAAGGTAATATGAAATTAGAACTAAATAAATGTACATAAAGTAAGAAAGGTTATATGCCACAACAATCGAATAAGATTAGGACTTTAATTATATATTTAATTATTCCCATCATTTTTTTGAAATAATAACACTTACTACTATTTCAAAAAGATTAATTTAATGTCTCTAGTGAACTAGGAACCAATTTAAATTTAGTTTAATAAACTAACTAAAATTAAATTTGACAAATAAGACCCTTATTAGTGACATTTCATCTGAATCCTAGATCCGTTAAATGATAACTCTTTGTCAAAACAAATCTTATATATTATTCCTAACTCTATCTCTAAATTCATATGATCATGAGTTTGTTTAACAAAATCAAACAAATTTACTTAAGTGGGACTCATTATTATAAGACTAAACATATTTATGTTAAAGAGATCTTGAGTTTGCTTAAAAATCCTAACAATAAACAAAACTCTATTTTATTTTTATAACAATGGAAGGCAAAAATCATATTCCAATTATATATTTAATATGTTAATAAGAGATTTAATTTTAAATTTTTTCATTAAACACACAAAATGCATGTGAAATGATTTATGTTATATATATATGCAATTCATATGTATATAAAATAGATCAAACATATATAAATACGCAATTCAACATGCAAAAAGAGTCAAATTATATGCATATAACATCAAGCCTTGTTTGATTTTAGTTATTTATATATTTTTTGTAACCTAAAATAAATTTCTAACTCCTTTGATAATTAAACTAAAGTCTAATTAATTATTAATTCTAATATAATTAATTTTAATTCTAGAAAATAATTTTTATAAAATTCTAAATTAGAAATCAATATAATTATTAATCTTCATCTTTTTTTATAAAATAATTGATATAAATTTAAATTTTATTTTAAGAGTAAAACCCCTTTAAGTTCTATTTGAAGTAAGGTTATATTTAATTAGAATTGGTTAATTCGTATTTGGATTACATTGATGTATATTACATAACAAACTAAAATTGTAATATCCTAATTCGATTATTATACTATGTAATGTGTTGCATATGTATTTTATAGAGTGTGCTCTATTTATGGTATACTATATTAAACGGCAATTTGATCTTTTTACATGATATTAGTGGATTGATGAGTCATTAGAGATGACAAATGAGAAAATGACATGTGTGATGAGTCATTAGTGGTGGCAACTAAAGAGCTGACACGTGTAATCCATTAAATAAGTATAAAAGCAACATTTTGATTTATTCTTTTAACATAGTCATGAGAGTGAATGGAGAGCATCTATAGAGCCGAAAAATTAAAAGAAAATAAGATAGAAGCAAGGTGGGTTCAATCATTGATGAGAGAAAGGAAGAAAGAGAGAGGAAAAAAGAACAGAGAAAGGAGAAGAGAGGTTCAGCTATGGCTATGGAGAAGTGATCCAAAGCATTTTTCCTACTCTTCTACCTCTAATCAAGCATCCATATGAATGTGTTTAAGGATGGTCATTAAGTGTATTTGTAGTATTGGAATGATTAGAAAATGTGTTATGTTATTAGTTGGAGAAAAAAAATTAGTAAATGGAGTGTATGTGGAAAATAATGATGATCACATGGTTTATGGCGTATTTGAATGGAAAATTAGTCAAGGAGTTGAATGTATTAGTATTAGGTTTCCAAATCAAAAAACGAAACCAATGAAGGATTTTAAAGTGGTGAAAAGGAAACTAGCAAGTTATGAGTGTATTTTAATTGTTTTATATGACTAAATTCTTCACAAACGAATTGATGACATGTGAGTTTACTTTAAATTGATTTTATGCAAATGGTTTTCCTTTTATCATGAAATGAATATTTATATTGAGTTTTATGCGAATGATATTTTATAAGTGAATATTTCTAGCATAATATTATGCTTTAGTAATATATAAGTTATGCTTTAGAAATATATGATTTTTAAGTTGAAAGTTAAATTTTTGTATGATTGGAAGTTATATTGAAATTATGCATTAATTTGAATGATTATGAATCCTCCTATACTTGATTTATAAAATAAGATGAGTCATAAATGTAAGAGTTGTTTTTGCCTATGGTACACTACTAGGCTTTATACATGTTATTATACTGATATGTTTATGACAGCTAACCTATTATAGATAAGCGATGTAGAACTAGCTCCTTGACTTATTATGGGTAACTTGTTGCAGGTAAGCGATGTAGACCCAACTCCGTAACTGGTAGTTAACCGGTCATGGGTAAACGATGTAGAACCAGCTCTATGACTTAGGCCTAGTGTACTAATGAAACTAGTGGTGTGTTAAGAAAAGTCATGAAATAGTAATTCCACCACTAATTATTTCTAAAAGTATTTTGAGAGGCACCATATGGTACCAATTCTAATGGTTGACTTATTTTCAATATTAAAGTTTTCAGAAAACTTATGCCACCACTGTTTATTGTTTAAAGAAAAAGGAAAAAGGAAAATGGAAAATTCTATATTATGAGTTTAATGTTGAAAAGCATGTTGGAATAGTATTTTAGAAATTTTGAAATTGTGTTTTAAGAAATGTTATGTTAATACCAGATTTGATGATGCATGAATCAATTGTTATGGCAAATGCTTTACCATAAGCTTTACAATTGTATGGAATATTGTCGTTATGTGTTATGAAAAGTTTAATTTTTTTATAAAATGATTATATTCACTGAGCTCGTTTAGCTTACCCTTATTGTTATGTTTTTAAACAAACCACCCTAAGTATGCATATAGATTCAGCAGTAATTGGGACTGCACCTCAAGATTACTTATGTCATTGGGCGTGGCTATATTTGTGTTATTTTTACTATGTATATGATATGTTTTAAATTATTTTGGAAAGAGTTCAAAAGTGTGATCATGTAAATATTAGTGGAATTGTAAAAAAAATTTACTTGATGAACTATGAAGGCTTTGATCCTCAAAGACATCTTAAAATGTTTAGAATTATATGTTGTGATTGCTTGTGTTGTAAACCTGAGGGCCCTTTCTAAAAGTTGAGTTGCTATATGAAATACTAGAAGTGTTTTAAAATGTGTTATGCAGGTTTTTAAAATGTGGGAATCTTAGAAAAGTAGTCGTTATGCTGCTAAAATTTTCAATAAAATGATTTTTAAAAAATTTCTCACTATTTTCTACACTTTTAAAAGTTAAAGTATATATGGTTTTTAATAGTCAAATGGCCTAACTTTACGGGAACCCTTCAATTGAGTTAGATATTGATTGGAGGGCTACCATAGGGTCATTGGGAGGGAACCACTTAGGTTCTAAAAGGGGAACTCCATAATGGGTCCTTTCAAAAATCCAATTTTTGAATACTCTATTCCAATAACCAAACATCTTTACTCCAACTTAAAACTTTGACTTTGTAATGCTTTTGTAATTTAAGCTTAAAGTTGTAACAAAAAATCATTTGTCTTCATCTTAGATTTTATAATGCCTTAATTATACAGACAATGTATTCCTTTTTTCAAAGGCGAATCACCACTTTATATCTTCCTTGATGACTGGACTATAGATTTTCAGTAAAATTTTGGTACTGCAGGTCAACAATTGGAAGAATAGGTTATATTTGTTTATAGAAGCTTCCCACAATGTTAACTATTACTCCCTTGTCACATGTTTTAAGCCTCATAAATTACCACTAACTTACCTAAGTGTTCCTATCTCATATAGGCTATCCTACACTAATTTTAAACCTTTAATAAAGACAAGAATAAGTAATCGGAAATCTAAATCCATCTCCATAGTAGGTAGGGTATAACTAATTTTCTTTGTACTAAATTTAATAGGCCTATACTAGGCTTGTTATTTAGCTCTACCCTATTTTTTCAATAAAACAATCGAAATGTTACTAAGGAAGTTTGTATAAAATGGTCATAAGGGGGTTGGAATGAAAGCAAAGTTAGGTGGAAGGAAGTACGTTTTCCAAAAATTCAAGGTGGACTGGGATTAATTCCTCTAAAGGTAATGAATACAATGCTAGTTAAAAGAGTTTAGAGGCTTGTAAAGAACAAAAGTTCTCTATGAGTTAAGTGGGTACATTGTTATTATATAAAGGATTCAAATTTTTGGCATATGGGAAGAACCAAAAATGCCCTCAACTATACAGTGTATACTAAAGCTAAGGAGTTGTATGATACAATCAATATCCTATAAAATTGAGGATGGAAATTTTTTGCTATGATTGTTGGTCCCTTTATAGCCCTATGGAACATCAACTAGGACTTTTATAGCTAAAAAATAAGTACTTAGGAAATGCAATAATCTATGAAGTTCTATTTAATAAGGAGGTGATATCAAGTCTGAAAACAAATCTTAATGTACTGTTCTATTTACTTAATGTATCATTGACTCTGAGAAAAGAGAATAACAATACTTAAATAAGCAAAATTACTAGAGAATACTCCAATAAGACTTGAGGGCATTATATTAGCAAAAACAAAAAGAGGTTATATGGCATATATTAGTATTGTTGGAACCCGATCTCGAGACCAGATCCCAACCGGAAAAGCGGAAACGGAAACGAAAACCAAATGCGAAAGAAGCGAAACGAATACGAAGCTAATCGGATCGAATACAAATCAAAAAAGAAAGCGCAAAACAAAGTATATCGGCAATCGTAACGAAACGAAATCAAAAGGCCAAGGCATCGAAAGCAAAACAAATAACGAAGCAGAATCGAAGCACAGAATCGGATCATAAAATACAGAAACGAAATTGGAAAGCGAATTCAAAATCCAAACAAACAAACAAAGGCGGAACAAAAACTGAATCCGACATTCGAACACAATTATCGAAGAAAAATGTCGCGTTCGAAACGTTAGACTAAACTATCCGAAATCGGTCTAAATTTTTTTCTTTTTCATATAGCCATTTTTATTCAAACTTATGCAAATCCATACAATTTCCCTTTTCTTGGAAATTATCCTCAATCAATTTCTCAATTCAAATCATTTTCTTATACACTCATATAAATCCCAAATCTCATTTTTATACCCAT
>JAOSBK010000006.1:25664348-25677367 GCA_027568895.1 Erythroxylum shatona | reverse complement strand
CCAATTAGTCCTAATCACTCTCGACCTTTGCCAAATTACTATTTTACCCTTCCCGTCGGGGGTGGGATGTTACACTATCAGTAAAGGCTCTTAGAGCCTTTATCTTTCCTTGCACTTCTTTGGGTTCTAGGTTTAAATTCAACACTCTCCTTTAAATCATTTTTGACTTGTTGATCTTTATTTAGGGAACAACTTTGTGATTTAGTACCAACACTATTGTACTCTTCAGTTGACTTAGATGTTTCCAACATAAACGGGTCCCTCTAGATTACCTAGATACTTTATCAAAATTTGAAATTGAATCATTAGAAATAGCTAAATTTTGTATAATTAGCTTAATACTTTTAAGATTTGAAGTTATATTAGAATGCATCTCAATAGTTATAGAAAATAAAGATTCATATCCTTTAGGATGAGATTAATCATTAATTTGCTTCTTTAGGTAGGGAATAACTTTATCCTTTTCCATTACTGATTCTTTTTTAATGAAATCTACCTTTTAACTTAGAATCTGAAAGTAGTCATTTTTTTAAAAGAGTTTGCCTATTGGTCTCCATACTTTTCCTTTTTTTGCTAGGAAAGCTTGATGCAAGACTCTCACTGTATCTTTATATAAAGTCATTAGCTTTAAGTTTGAGTAGGTGAATCTCATCTTGTAGTTCCTTATTTAGCTCTACCACTACGAAAAGTTGGATATAACCTATTCTTTTAAATAATTTTATTCTTTTCATCCATGGCAATTTGGGAGCTAATGTAACTAGCTTAGCAACTTATCCCTTTGGTGGACCTAAAGGTATGTTGTGAATATTTATCCAGAAGGGAACTTGCATACTTATAATAGATTCAATCTTCATATTAGGCTTATAGAGCTAATGATGGATGTGTCTACCTTGGAGATGCCAAGGTCCTTCATCTACAACCTCTTATGCAACATCGCTGGATGTGAAATTAAAGAGGAACATATTGTCTTCTAAAAGTAAGGTTTGTTTCAATCATATATGCTTCCACTTATTTATTGCCCAAGCTTGATGATGAGGAAATCTAGTATGTTTCCAATGAAGTAGCTAATAAGAGTAATGTTACACTTGTTATCCCCCTCATTGAGCACTTCTAGAGGTGGCACTACAATCTCTAAAGCCCTTAGCCCCTTGTTTAAAAGCGTAGCCTAATTATTGAACTCTCTCCAAACACTTGCTTCTAGCTTAAGGTGGAATTGGTTATCTTACTAGTACTGGTTAGGAGAGGGGCAGATCAGTTAATATTTGTAGCTAAAGAGAAGGTGGCTTAAGACTTCTAGGAATGGACTAGGGAAGGGGAGCATTCCCTGAGAGATTCAATTAGGTTAGAGTCTAAAGGTTATGAGTTAAAGGTTCCTAAGAGTAAAGGTGAAAATTTAACAGAGCTGGGGTTGATTGTCAAGTTAGAAACATGTAAGGAATGGGAAATGTTGCTAATAAGGGAAAATATTTCAAATTGTTGTAAAATATTTAAAAGGTTGTTACCACAAGTGGGAAAGGAGAATAGACAATAGTGCCCTTAGTAAGGCACACTTTACTTGGCAAAGAAGAAACTTTAGGCTGGAAGGGCATTATTAGAGAGAGAAAGGCACCAAATAAGGAAGAAGAATAGGGAGAATTTGAAACTGTAGAGGAAGGCAACAAGGTGCATCATAAAAGACATAAGATGGGAAAAGGTTAGAAGAAAGCAGGAGCTTCTCTCTTTAAAGGCATTGTAACTCTATATCCATATTTTAGTTGAATAAATATCTTAAAATTTTAATTATATATTATAATTGCTTTTCATAATTGTTTTTAAACAATTATTGTATCTATTATAAAATTAGACACACACACACACACACACACACACACACACACACACACACTTATATATATATGGCTAAGATTTTTTTAACAATATTTTTGAAAGATATAAAATTATCATTCTTTATTTGTAATTTAACTAGATCCAAAATTCACATTAGTCATGCCTAAATAAAAATTATACTTCCTATTTTTACATGCAAATAATATCTATAAAATTTTGAACTCTTTTCCCTCTAATATGAATAATGTCTAGTACGCTAAATATTATCATTATAAATTATATATTTCTTTAAAGAATTTGTAGAAACATTCTTATTTGATATATGTAGTTCTTGGAATGGAAATATAAAAGTTATATTGTTAAAGAAAAATAAAAATTGCATTAGAAGTTTAATTTAACGAAATTTTTTTTACTTAATAAAAATTATATATTTCAATATAAATAATAAATTAATTTAATATCTTTATATAATTTAATACAAGATTAACTATTTTAAGATATGTTTTATAGTTATTAATAAAGAACTAATAATAGTAAAATATAAATAAAAATGTACATTACACACAAATATTATAAATTTTTATTAATAATAAATGTAATTATAGATGATATAATTAGGCATTTTAAGATTTTATATGATATTTCAAAAAATTGGTGCAAAGTACGAACATAATTATAGTATATATCTAAAATAGAGTTTATTGGTGTCAAAAGACATTAAAAAGAGGGTAAATTCAATACTTATAAATCTAAAAAACCTTCTCACTTAAAAATTGATTTAAAAACTTAAGTACAAATGTAACAATCATGCAAGTACAATAAATAAAGGAAAGTAAGGGAAAGAAAGTGCAAATGAATTTATAGCAGCTTGAGAAATACTTCTTATCTATGTTCACTTCTCAAACTCACTTGAAAATATTCATATCTTCTTTTTATTAAAAAGGTGAAGAAAAGCCTTGTATAACCTCTTTCTTTGCTCCAAGTAAAGAAGAAATCCTTTATAATTTCTTTTAGAGGTGAAGAATAACTTTCAATACTTGATCAACTCAATTACATCTTTTAAGACATCCTTTAATTATTACAACTTAGTTTTCTCTTTATTTGCTTACTTTATGACTCAATATCAATTACAATGAATGCTCTAGATCTTTTAAACTTAAAATCTCTCTCAAGCACATGTTTTTATATAAAAAATTTAAAAGTATTATAATGGATAACAGGTTCTAAAGTACCCAACTTTTTGAGGTTTTTTCAATTCAGTGTCCAAGCTTTTAAAATTTTCATTTAAATGACTAACCTTTTATAACATTAACAAAACAATTTAAAACTTAGTTTCATTAATTTTCTACGTGGAAACAAAAAAGGTTCGTTAGCAAAATTAGAAAAATATTAACAAATCTAAGTTTTGAACTGAGTTAAGTATTTTAGTCCACATGGATGATTAATTGATAATTACTTTTTTTTCATGATGACACTTCCATATCATGGAAAACATTTTATTATGCAAATTAAAAAATATTAATAGAACTAGCATTTTGAACTTTGTTAAGGCTATAAAAGGTCAGTCACTTAATTGAAAATTTTAAAAGCTTAGGTACTAAATTGAAAAAATTCAAAAAGGTTTGGGCACTTGAATCTGTTATTCCTATTATAATTTAAACAGCTAAAAAGCGTCATTAGAAATAAAAATAATTATTATAATAGCTAGTTTTAGAAGCATAGATTGATTCAACTAATATAGTGACAATTTTGATCCTACAAACTTACATATTTAATTTTATTTTCTTTAAAGGATACTAGTCGATTGACGTATATTGTTTATAGCCAAATTACCTTGAAAATTTATATTGGTCAACCAAACTTCTTAAAATTACATTTCTAGATTTTCAGGTTTGTCAAATTATCAACCCATTCATTTAATAAAAAATTAACTTAAACTCCTTTCAAAAAGTGTCCTAAGGAATGTTTTAAAGATCAGGATGCTTCTCTTTTTTTATAATCAAAATCTTAAGTTCTCTTGATGATTGAAAAGACATATGCATCAAGAAAAAAATTAACATATTTATACATGATAAGACCTTAAAGCATTAAAATAACTAAATAAGTGGTACAAAAAAGATTACACTCATATTTATACACTTGTAATACCATGAGTCTTAGTTAGTCTTGGTTTTGTTTATTGAATAAGAGAGGTTTTGATCAATAATTTCATGATAACAAAGTTAGTCTTGGTTTTGTTTATTGAACAAGAGAGGTTTTGATCAATAATTTCATGATAACAAAATGTAAGTATAACTAATCAATTATATCTTTTTATGAAATTAATTGGTTAGCAAATTGTAGCAATGCATAAATCAAGAGACATTTTATGAAGTTGTTAAGAAAAAGTTGAAGTTTGCATCATTCGAAGTGAAAATCAAAGTGAAGGATAAAGATGATCAAGGCACATTAAATTTATAAATAATTTGAAATGTTTATTTTACTTTCACTTGTTTTTTGATAATCTTAAAGGTTTACTAAGCATAAACACATCATCATTTTAAATAATCGTATGAGTATTTTCATTTATCAATAGGGATTAAAGTTTTGATTTAAAGAAAAATCTTCTTTAACTATAAAACATTGCATGTAGAACATCTTGAAAAAGTATTTAAGACAAATTTGTATTAAGAAAAATGAAATTTGACCATTTGGAGTTGTCAGAATTATGATTTTGGAGGGAATGGTCAACCTATAGGGAATAATCTTCAACCACTGTAGATTAAAGTTGCCAAAATTAGTGTACCAAGAGTTTATAATAATAATGGGTGACCAATATGATCCATTGGTTAACTAATACTCAACAACTAGTGAATTTTATACATTCAATTTATATTAATTAACCAATTTGTTACACTGGTCGATTAGTGTCCTGTTTCTAGTTGTTACAACGACTAATTTTTTGGACCCTATAAATATATGTTTTTATGTTGATTCTTGCATTAAAAAGTATTCAAATGTTTTTATACACATATTTCTAAGGTTTTTCAAGCATTTAAGCATTCATTGACTCCTTTTTAGTGAGTGAGGCATTTATCTTTATCAAAGTGATTAAATAACATATTTCGAATTGTAAATTTTTTATAAATGAGCATTACTCTTCACCGTAAAGAAAGATAGTAAGAAGAGTTGATCTTTACTCATAAAAATCAAGATTATTATAAGAAAGTTTCTCTCAAGAAAGTTTCTCATTGCATTGTTGAAAGAAAAGGCTTAGTGAAAATTCTAAGAAATGATTTGGAAAGTGGACGTAGATACATGGGTTGTTTGTCGAACCACTATAAAGTGGTTTTTCCTTCTCTTTTCTTAAACTTTTTTAATTACTTTATAATTGTGTGATTGATTTATGTTGAATTATTTATTTATATCATCATATATTGATACTTGTCAAATTAAATCCATTAGTTAGAATTTTTTTTAAAAATTCACCACCAGCTATTTACCCCCTCTTAGGTGTCATTAGGGACTAGCAAGTGGTATTAGAATAGATCTATTATATTAACATTTCAAATGAAATCCTAAAGTAAAGATCATAATGGCATACTTTGGAGTATCATCATTATCACCTAACTAAGGGGGACTAAACATTAGTAGAATCCCTTTCTTTAATGGTAATGACTCTCTTTATTAGAAAATTAGGATTAATTTATTTTTGATGGCTGAAAGCATTCACTTATAAGAAATAGTCTCAATTGGGCCTCTTACTCCTATAAAAATTGTAGGTAATAAAAAGGTACCTTAAAGGAAGAATGAGATCCTCAAGATAAGAATTATTTTTTGAATAGTAAAATCATTATATATTTTTTTCTTACTAGGTAAGAATGAATTCAATAGGGTATCCATGTGTAAACATCCTCATAAAATTTGGCTTACATTTGGAGTCACATATAAAGGTACTAATCAAGTTAAAGAAAGTAAAATAAGCATGCTAATTCATCAATATGAATTAATCCAGATGAAACACAATGAAAACATACACTATATATATGCAAGATTTATTGATATTATTAATGCTCTTAAAGATCTTGAAAAGAGATACTAATGTTGAAATTATAGGAAAGTTGCTTAGGTCACTTTTTAAGACTTGAGATAATGGTGGCTATACAAGAAACTAAGGATCTAACAAACTACCATTAAAGGAGCTCATTGGATCTCTCATCATATACTAAGTAAGGATATAATAGACACAAGACGAGACAATGCTTCCAAAGAAAAATAAATTATCATTTAAACCTTGAAAGGAAAAACATCAACAAGTGAAATTAATGAGGAAGATTTTACCCTTATCACTAGAAAGTTCAAGAAGTTCTTAAAGAGAGAACATTTCCAAAATAAAGGACCTAAGGAAGTTTTGAGTTAAAATATAAATCTTCTAACATTATTTGTTTTAAATGTAGAAAACCTAGCCTTATAAAATCATAATATCCCCTACTTAATGACAATGATAAATATGAAAGAAACCAAAAGAAGGAGAAAAGAGATAAAAATAAGAGGAAAGTGCTTAAAGCCTCAACTTGGGATAATATAAGAGATTTTGAAATAATCATTTGGAAGGAGAGTTAGTAAACACGTGGTTTATGACGAAAGATGACGATGAAGTAGTCTATAACTCTAGTTCTTATAATAGTGATAGTAATTTGACATATAATGAACTGGTGGAAAGTTTAGAAATCATAAGTATAAAAAGGAGAAGTTATCTTCCAAACTTAGAAAGTTCCAAAAATATTTAGGTTCATGCATAGACGAAAGTGAAAAGATGAAGATTAAATTGCATAGCCTCCAAGCATCTAATAATGTGGTTATTAATTACAATAATACATTAGATGCATTAAAACATGAAATGAGACATTAAAAAATGAGGTCAATGCTCTCAAAGATTCATTATCCAAATTCACTATGGGAAGTAAGAAACTTGAAAACATATTATAAGTTCAAAAGAGTGTAAATAATAGACATGGAATTAGATACAACTACGGATGAATACAATGCCAAAACTGCATTTGTTAAGGAAAAAATCTATATAATGAAGAACCCTTACCTAAAATAGCAATTGGACATTATGCATCCAATTCTATGCAAACACATATATCATATGCATATACTATAACTTCTAAACCATATCTTAAAAGCAAATCCTATGCTTTCATTTATGTATTTTGATAGAGATTAAGCATCCTAAGTGGCTTTGAACAAGGCAGAAGGAATAAGATGTGTTAAAGAGCTTAGACAACGAGAATAAATACTTAAGCAAACTCAACAAGTGTTAATAGCACAAAAGACCCATTGGAGAATCTTGGAGGACCACTGACATGTTTGTGGGCTAAATGTGCTAAAGAGGAACTCAACAAGCTAATGGTGGATTTATATGTAAGGGAAGAAGCTAGAACATTTGAAAACATGTCAACTAAGTGTATAATGATGATTCAAGGCTTAGAGCAACGTGTTGGACTTGTTAAAGAGGGCTAACTATTATGTGCCACTAGAAATAACTTATTTGTTACAATTAAGTTGTTTTGAACATCTTTGGGCCATATGTTGCAACCTATTTGGGCTACTTAGATTATGCTTTAGACATCTTAATTAAGTTATTTGGACTTAACTAAGTGGCTTCTAACCTTAGATAAACCTTGTGGTTTATTTTATGCCTAAACAACCCATTTTAAGCTTATTTATTAGGAGTTTGTTTTCTGGACCAAAATCCACATCTTATCCTTCAGTTATTTGGACCAAAATCCACATCTTAGCCTTATAGGATTCAATCTAAGGAATCAGTTTTAATACATACACACTATACATTTTTCTGTAATTATATTTGATTGATTTTCAGAATCAATAATCATATTGAGTGTTCTTTGCATTGATTAGATAAATAATTTCTAATGTTCTTTAAAGACTTGATTTTCATTCAAACAAGGACTTGTAAAGATCAAAAATCCATTTTTATCACCCTTAATCCCTTTTTAATTATATGGATGTGGTAGAAATACCTTTTGAGATGTTAATTCAATCTTGGATCTTGAATTCATGATTTGTACTTTATCTAATTTAAGGTAAAGAAAATACAATTTTTGGTAGTAGAGCTTTCTTCTATTGTTTTTTTTTTCTTAACTTATGTCTTTACCTTTTGTTCAAGTCATTTTCATTATGTTCTTTAAGTTCTTAAGTCTGCTTAATTCCTTTCTTAGAATTTGGAATATGTTTTCTTGGAGTCTTGATCATTTCTTGAATTTATTTTGAGTTTGTTCATCTTTTTTGTTTTCTGTTTGAATTTTAAATTTTGTGTTGGATAGAACCAGTCTTAATCATCTTGATCTTGGTTGATTCCAATCAATGTATGTACAAAAGAATTAAGTTTGGCTTGACCTTTTGAGTCTCATATTGAATCTTTGAATTCGACTAAGTACTCTAATTGAATCTTGGAATTATTTCTTTGAATCTTGTTTCTTGATTCTATTTTCTTATTTTAAAAAGAAACAAAAAGAAAAGTAGAAGAAAAGAAAAAATGTCAAAAATAAAAATAAGAAAGAAGGATAAAAAGAAAATCTACTTCGGTTAAAATCCTTTCTTGAATAGTTATCTATTTGTTATCCATCTTAAAGCTACAAAGATTAGAAAAGTCAAACTTGGGTGGTTAGGGAGTTACAACAAACTAGCTCCAAATTTGTCTAAAACTTATCAAAACATGTGAATTACTACTTTCTCTTCTTAATTCTAGCCTTAACCAAATAGCAAGCTTGGAGTTTAAAACTGTAATTCCTAATTTCTAAAGAAAAGGATCTGGGGCTTAAAACTTTAAGAGAAGCTAAGGCTTTTTTTTTAAGAAATCGATTCTTTACATTTAAACACATTGTAAGAGCGTAGAAAATCTTAATTACTGGATGAATTCAATTATGATTTGTCAAGGTAAATTGGTGGGTTCCTAGAGTCTCCAAACATTCATTTTATATGTTCCATATTCTCTGGCCTCTTAGTTTTGTCTTCCTTGTTTTCCTTACATCAAATTATTTATTTAGTGTGGTAATTGAAATGGGACATATTTTAACTTATTCTTCTTGAAAGAAAATTTTAGTATGTAAAGAACTCTTATAATAAGGATATTAGGAGGTGATTTATGAGTGATTCAAAAAGCAAACATATGAGGAAGAGATTGGATTCTTACTAACATTTTCTTGTAAGCTCTAAATCATGTCTAATACTAGAAATTTATCTTTTTAAATTAAATTAAAAGACATGTTCAAAGTTTGAGAAGTAGAAAGTAATCCTTTAGTGATGAAACGCAAATGACATTTGAAAGTATGTTTATGGAGATGGAGGACATAAGGGAGAAGATTTCTAAGATGTTATTAAAGTTAAATTCTTAATCTAACATGAGGAAGAGGATAACTGAACTTAGAAACACCCATGATGATGTTAATGATGAAGATCACCAATTTAGCACCTTTAAAGATGTGGGTAACTTTAGAGGGGGTATAGGTGGTTTTGGTAGAGGAAGAATGGGTAGAAATGGTGGGAGCATAATCGGGTATCAAAATAAGAGAGGTTTTGAAGATAGATTAGACAATTAAATAGGTAGCACTAAGATGAAACTTCTTCCCTTTTTTAGGAGGATGGAACCAAATGTGTTTCTAAAGTGGGAATAGAAAGTGGAGCTGCTGTTTAAGTGTCATAACTTTTTTAAAGAGAAGAAAGTCAAATTGGTAGCCTATGGATTTAGTGATTACAAGGTTACTTGGTAGGATCAATAGATTTTAGATAAGAGAAGAAACTATAAGCCACCAATCAATATTTGTGAAGAGATTTAAGTTCTGATGTGTAAGAGGTTTATGCTAAGTTCTTACTATAAGGAATTCTACCAAAGATTGCAAAATCTTACCCAAAGAAGCAAAATCATAGAGGAATATTACAAAGAAATGGGGGTGGCAATGGTACAAGCAAACGTGGAAGAAGTTTATGAAGCTACCTTAGCTTAAGTGGTCTTACAATCGAAATTGCCAATGTTGTGGAGTTGCACCATTATATGGAGTTAGAGGATGTAGTGCATATGGCAATGAAAGTTGAGAGATAGCTTAAAAAGAAGTTCACTAATCGTGTAAGTGTTTCTAATGCGGGAAATACCTTGGAGCAAATCATAGAGTAAAAAGGAGGATAATTCTCCAAATAACAAATTTGAAACCCTAGAGTTGAAAGCAAAATAAAGGGAGAAAAATAAGGTCAATTCCTCTTCAAATTTAAGGAGTTAAGATATCAAATGATTATGTGCACGAGAAGAGGACATATTGCCTCTCAATGTTCAAACAAGTGGTTGATGACAATTTGGAATGGGGAATTCATTTATGAAAGTGAAGATAAAGACTATGCTAACATGCCCAAATTGAAGGATATTAAGCAAAGTGATGATGGGGCTAAAATTGAGCAACCAATGAAGGGGAGATGATTGATAACGAAAAGGGCCTTAAGCTTTGAAATTAGAAAAGATGAAGATGATGTGATCCAACAAAAGGAAAATTTATTCTATACAAAGTGATCTATCAACAATCGGATTTGCAACTTATCATTGATGAAGGAAGCTACGGAAATGTTGTAAGTGTTAATTTGTTTAAAAAATGGGGACTAACAACTACCAAACATATGATACCCTATAATTTGTTATGGATCAATGAATCAGGTAAGGTGAAGGTCTCTAGGCAAGTGTTGGTGGAGTTACAAGTATGAAGTTTTGTGTGATATATTGCTTATGTAGGCTAAACATATTTTTTGTTGGGGCTTCTATGGTAGTTTGATAGGTGATTCTTACTCACTTAAAATGGATGACATGAAATACACTTTTGCCCCTCTTTGTTTAAAGCAATTTTATGAATACTAATTGAAAATCCATAAGAGTGAACAGGTGAGGTTTAGAGAAAAGAGTGTTAAAAAATGAGTGCAAACACTTGCGAAAACCTCAAACACTGTAGGAAACACTTCTGTGAGAGATAAACATAAGGGGAAATGAGTGAGCATGGTTATGAAAGTGGGGGATATGATAGATACTTTTCTGGCTAAGTGGTCAATGTTACTTATCCTTTATAAAGAAGCTTTTTTAACCCCATAATTATCTTTCTAACTATGATTTGTCAAGTGTTATTGTTTCCATTTTGCAAAAATATGATGTTCTATTCTAAAAAGATGTGCCAAGTGATTTACCACCAAAGCAAGGAATAGAACATTAAATTGATTTAATTTTTGGAGCATAATTTCCCATTTGACCAATATATAACACAAACCTACAAGAGAACAAAGAAATTTAAAGGCAAATGGAGGAATTGTTACAAAAGGATATACGAATGAGGGCCTGATTTCATGCTTAGTTCCAATTCTATTGGTGTAGGAAAAAGGTGATTCATAGTGTATTTATGCAGGCTACATGCCATTTGTAGAATTATTGTAAAGCATCGTTACCCAATGCCTTGATTAGATGATATGCTTGATGAGTTATATGTTAAATGTCTTTGAAAATTGATTTGAAAATTTGTTACTATCAAATTAGAATTAGAGACAGAGATGAGTGGAAAAAACATTTAAAACTAAATATAGAATGTGTGAATGGTTAGTAATACCTTGTTGGTTTAACTAATGCACCTAGCACCTTAATGAGGCTTATGAATCATGTTTTGTGTGAATTTACTAGAAAGTTTGTGGCTATTTATTTTGTTGACATTCTTGTCTATAGTAAATCACTTAAAGAGCATATTAAACATTTGAATTAAATGTCGAATGTACTTAGGCAATATGCAAACTTGAAAAAAAATGTTATCTTTGCACTACTTAGGGTTTTTTCTAGGTTATTTGGTAAGTGTAAAGGGAATTGAGGTTAACAAAGAAAAGGTGAGCGTAATTAAGGAGGGGTCAACCCTTAGGTCAATTAGTAATGTTAAGATCATCCATGGTTTAGCTAGTTTCTATAAAATATTTGTGAAGGATTTTAGCTCCATTGTTGCACCATTAACTGAGATAGTTAAAAAGAGTGTAGGTGTTGATAGTTTTAGATCAAAAGCTTTTATACTGCATGTATATAGATCGTAACTCATAGTATAAAAGAAATTAATCTTATAAGGATTGCTTAGTCACCTAACAACTTGAATGCACTTTGTCTAAAGTAATGAAAGATTGAACAATTAAACTAAAAAAACTAATAACATTAAACAATTGAATAACTGAAGCTAGCAATAAGAAGGAAGTTAATCAACAATGGAAACTTGGGGTCATTCTATCATTGTTTTGTTTTCCCTTTATCTTATTAATTCAATTATGCATGATCTTAGGTTTCCTAAGGTTTTGATTACCCTCTCTTGAGATCTAATCAAGTGATCCCAATTGAAATAAATAACAATAGAATTATAACCTCTTGATTCACAAAACTACTCCTAACTATTCAATTAGATTTGAAGAAATCCCAAGGATAATTAACTCACAATTATGATCTCTCTTCAATTGTTTATTAAGTTGATATTTGTAGGTCTACTAAGTTACCAAGTCTCGTTGCAAACCTTAACAGATATAACTTGATTCAATATCTTAATTCACTATCAAGTATAAGCATAATAAATACCATAAAGCATTAATATATATTGAATTCAATAAGAATAAAATTTAAAAAAATAGTCCTAATATGAATTTAGAAATCCATAATCATGTTCAACATCCCAATAATTAAAATTCATATATGAGATAATGAAATATAAGAAGAGAAAAGAAAGAACACACTTTTATGTCTCGATCTGGAAATTCTGGAAAACTAGAGTTGATCTTAATGTCTCCACTTTGATCTCCTTGTTTATGATGTACAACCTCTTTTTTGGTATTTCTCTTTTCCTTAAATACTTCTTGAGGCTTTTAGGGTTCTTTATGGGGTTTTCTCACTTTTTTTGGTTCTAAAAATAGAACCAAAATGTTAATAGTACAAATTTTTACAATCAGGAAAAGTTGTGCACGATCGTGCACAGGATGCATGATCATGCATCCTGTCTATGTGATCAGCACTTCGTATCGATCTAAAGATCAATCCCTTGGAAACTGAATCAAAAATAATTAAATTCTAAGGATTGCAATATAGGATGCAACCTCGGGTCATCTCACTTAATTGGAACCAAGTGAAAAAGGTCTAAGCTAGCCTA
>JAOSBK010000006.1:25634271-25647825 GCA_027568895.1 Erythroxylum shatona | reverse complement strand
ATCTTGTATATCATTTCAAATTCAAGAATTCTTCTTTTCTTTACACATGAATAATCACCAAAATTTCTCATTTCATACTTCTATATTCCAAGAAAAGTTCGAGGTCCAACAAGTGGAAGGTTACAAGGCATTTTAGTTAATGAAAAATTGTAGCTTGTTCGAGCTTCACTTAAAACCCTATTGAAGACAAGCAATTCCGATACTGCTAGCCCTATTGAAGACAAGCAATTCCGATACTGTCACCATGCTTCGAGATACTAAGGAAAAAATGTTAGAGAGTTAACATATGCGTTATGATTCCCCCTTGATGTTAATTTAAGAAATCTAGAAACAACTTGGTTGAGGGACTATAACTCAGCTCTGAATGTTTACAACTCCCTTTTATGACAGAAAGCAAGAGTTACTTAGCTTCGAGATGGGGATATAACTACAAAATTCTTCTACTACCCTATTTTAGCTAGACAAAATAGAAGCATAATTGTTGTGCTAACTGACGAGAGGGGTAATTTATGTACTAATTTGACTAATATGGTGAATATTGCTACAAGGTTTTTCAAGGATCTTTTAGGTACACTTGAGCCGAGAAGAACTTGTGATCTCTCTTGGGTTATTAATGAGGGCATCATTCAAGAAGTTAGAGAAGCCATAATCAGCACAATTATGGAGCTGGAGATTAAAAACACCTCTTTTTGTTTAAATCCTTCTAAAACTCCCAGGTCAGATGAGTTTAACATTTATTTCTTCCAAAAGACTTGGACCTATATTTGGGAATTGGTAGTAGAAGTCATGCAGGAGTTCTTTCATTCTTCAAAACTTAAGGAAATCAACATAATGTATATTTGCTTACTTCCAAAAGTTCAAAACTCCTATACCATGAAAGACTTTCGACCCATATCTTGTTACACCATTTATAAACTCATCTAAAAAATTATTATGAACATATTGAAGAAATTATTAGAGCCTATTATTAGTATTTGTCAAGGAGTGTTTACTCAGGGAAGGAATATTGGGGATAATATTTTACCTGTTCAAAAGTTGACTACAATTCTAAGAGGGCTATCAAGAGTTATCGTATTAAGATTGATTTCTTGAAAGTTTTTAAAACCATTCGATGGGATTTAATCATTAATTATCTTCAAATTTTTGGCTTCCTATATACCTTTGATGGATGGATAACAAAGTGCATTTCTTCTGCTAATTTCAGCATACTTCTTAATAGGAAACCTACTAAGTTCTTTAAAAATTACAGAGGCATCTGACAAAAGGACCCGCTTTCCCCTATATATTCTCTCTCGTCATTGAGATCCTTTTAAGAATGTTAGCTGCCCTTACGGTTGAGAATTCGAGATTACCTTCCATTATAAATGTGAGGTGCTCAAGCTAAGTCATCTAGCTTTCGTCTATGATTTATTTTTGATGTATGGCACTGATCCATACTTCTTACATCTCATGATGAGTATTCTTATCGAGTTCAGTAAGATGTCTAGTTTGAGTATCAATTCTAAAAAAAGGTTATGTATATGTTCCTTAAGATGTGTTGAATGTGGAGGAGTTAAATAGATTGACACAACTTCAGCTTTATATCCCTCCGTTCAAATATTTGGGTATCCCGATCACTATAAACAAATTGAAGTATGGGGATTGCTTTCCTTTAATTGAAATGTACAAAACTGGGATCAATGTTTGGCAGAATAGCTGGTTGTCTTTCACGAGAAGTGACCGCGTGTCGTTACGCTAGTCAAAATAAAATAACTAGACTACTACTATAGTAGTGGCAAGTTTAGGTCGATCCCACAGAGAGTGCGTGTGAAGTTTATGAAATGAAATTAACCGATGTTTACACTTAACGGGGGGGCTTTGGATTTTTAAAGAAGAAAATAAAATAAAACTAACTAATAAAAACAAATAAAAAATATGCAAAAAATGATAAAAGTGGGAAATTCGGTAGGGACCTGGTTCTTTAGTTCAATCTCTACCTACACCATAATTAAGCATATTTTATTAATTTGTTATTTTTTAACCTCTCCTAACAATTATTAATCATGGGTTAACAATTAACCCGAGTTTTCCCTTAGGTTTTATTTAATCAAGATAAGATGGTTAATTAAACCTAACCACCGAACAACCTATGATACGATCTCTAGATTTAATTAGGCAGTAGCATTACGAATTAGGAAAACCGATTAATCAAGGAAACAACCACATATGATGTGTCATTAAACCTAGGTGATGTTATCCCTAATGATTACGAATCATTAGTCACTACACGTGAATTTCAGCTTAATAATTACGGATTATATCAAAATTCTAGCAATGGGTTTGCAATTAGCAATTCAATGAATGCATTAAAATTATCAAATCACAATACCCAATAGATTCATACACAAATAACCGAATAATAACGAAAATCTGATTATCCATACACAATACCCAAATCAGTTAAAATAGGATAACGTAATCAATTCCTAATGAGAGAAAGAAACAACAAAATGATAATAAAATTACTTAACCCGGGCTATCGGCGTCGATGTCACCTCCGAATCGGTGTCGGGATGTTTAACTCCTCATGGGTCTTTCCCAAAAATATGATTCACTCTTATTTTAATCCTAGCCAAAAATCCCCTTGGTTCAGCCCATTTGCGCAAGCTTCCATCAATTTTACAGCTTATTGATTTGACGAATAAATGTTAACCTCCTCTTAAATCCCTCTCTTCTCCTGCGACTGCTCAATCTCGCAAGCTTCACTCCATGCCTGCGCTGCTCCAGCCCAAGCCGCAGCTCACGCTGCTTCGCACCTCTCCTTCAAGTCTCCTGCACTGATGCGTCATTCCTCTACTCTGTGCTTGTGTACTGTAGTCCGATGGGACAAATAAAGATGCAACTTAAAACCTCCTGCCTCGCCTCCTTTGGAACGTTGCGTTGTGCCCCTTATGCTCCATTCCACGTTGCGTTTCATGCATAACATTTGCATGAAACGCAGACGTGGTTTTCCTTTTTGCCTCAGGTTTATTGTGTCTCCAGCTGTTGATTAATTTCTATGCCCATTTACCTGTGAGTCGTCGTTCTATAGTGTAGCGTCTTCCACTTGGTTGCCTTCACGCCTCTTGTCTCTTAATTAATTTGTTGCTTCAGCGTTTTGTTCTCTAGGTTACTTCTTCTGTTGTCGTTTTGAGCCTCCAACTACTGCTTTTAATTTTTTTTTCTTCTTTCTCCATAGCGACAAACAAAAATAAATCTTCGAAAAATAACCCAAATGTAATGCTTCCAACTCACTTTAATTACTTTGGTCCAAAATTGTACCTAAAATCAAATGTGAATTAAAGTGAGTATCTTAAGCATTTTTATGTCAATAATTTCTAAGTGTAAATGATTAAAAATATTGACAATTAAACACATATCAATGTTGAACTTAAAGCTACAATGTACATTATGGTTATTATATAAAATGAGGAAATTTAGATTTTAGCAAATGTGTGATTTGTGACTTTAATTACGATGCCATGTGATAAAGTGAAAGTGTGATAGTTAAAATGTCATTTTTATCAGGCATGTGCACATGTGACTAAAGGGCGCACGTGCATGTGTCAAATGGGAGTGGGGTGTTACAATGTATCCCTTCTATGCTTCAAATATTCATTTTATGTCTTGTTTTCATATGAATTCTTCCCCTTTAAGTCTATGACGACAATTATAATGTATAAACACACGTCAAGCAAATTAAGTACCTAACGTATGATATAAAAGTATACAATATCAAGCAAATATACATAAAATATAGGGTATAAATATTGTCAAATATACATCTAATAGGGTTCATTTTCCCTAAACACTAAAAAATTTTAATCACACATGATAAAAGATGAAAATAAACATAAACAGAAAGAAAAATGAATAGAAAACAAAGGGTTTATAATTTTAATATCTCTTTTATCTCCGATCAAATGTTCTTTGTAAAGTAGAGGTTTTATCTTGTATTCTCTTGGATCTTTTGATGATTTTTTTTGTGTTTTCCACTTCACTGGATCAAAATACCCCTTGAATCCTTTTGAAAGTCTCTAAATGATTATGTATATTTGCTCCTCTATTTCACATCTGAACACGTCATTTTATAATAATTTTTAGGGTTTTTGGAGATACACAATCTGATACACGTCTGTGTAGTAGATCCTGTATAACCCAAAATATCATAAATTCATGACTCTGTGTGACCTGAGGAACTTACACAACCAAATATATAGCTGTGTATCCTTTCTTTACTTCAAATCTTCTTTTTATGTTGTGTTTTCATCTAAATTCTTCTCCTTTTAGTCTATGAAGGTAGTTATAACCATAAATGCACTTGAAGCAAATAAAGTACCAATATAAAATAAAAGTATCAATCAAAATACATCAAATATAAGGTATAAAATGATCATTTATGCATCTATCAAGCCTCTCTGACTTCTGTGAAGTCTGCAGTTGTGCTCTTTCCAGATTTTATAAATTATTTAATGAATGAGGTTTTTAGTAAAACTCCATCATGATTTAGGATTTTCACTTTCATGATAACCCAACTTAGCAAGTATGACCAATGTATAGGAGCATTTTGTAACTTGAATAAGAGAAGGATTATAGACAAAATTGCCTCCGTGTATCTGCATTAGGAATAAATATGGTCCTTGCTCTATAGGAATCTGTGGCAAAGTACACATAGAGAGATAACTACTCCAAAACATTTGTCCCTCATCCTAAATTTGTTCTTACTAACTAGCTAGTATGTAAAGAAGCCTTTAGGCAATGGAGAACCCTTTCAAACTAAGTTGTACTATTACACTTAAATAAAATGTGATCTAAAGATATCCAAAAAAAGATTTATTGGTGAAACTTTTTTACTTGTCTTTCATCTATGTTAGAGAGTCCTCCTTTATCTGATTAGGACTACAACATAGGATTGAGCTTTGTGGTATTAAATCACCTATGAAATTGATAAACGATTTATTATTTTGTACGATAACTTTCACTTTAACATCTTTAGGTAGTCTAGCTCATAAAGAATGTAATTCTTACCTTATACACAATGGATTCTAAGTTGACCAATTTTCAAACTAAAGCCTTTTTTTTTCCATTTCCTATCACAACTTGAATATTAGGGTAAATAATGGCTCTCATTCTCAAAATTTGAGTAAATGTCTAAGAGTGATCCCTAGTTAGTTTTAACCTCTAAAAGTTAGAATCCTTAATATAAAATTCATTTATCAATTTTGACTAGAGTCCTTCCTTATTATTGAGGATCTTCTAAGCCTTTTTAGTGAGAAACACATTATGGATATCCAATATGGATGGATGATCACAGTTTTTTGATATGTGTAAGTTTTAATAGTTTAACCTCGAAATAAAGGGTACGGGTTGTTTATGTAGTATCTAAGGTGTCGATCCCATGAGGAGGGTTAATCTAATCCTAAAGTCTAAGGTCAAAAACTATTAAATAGAAATTAAGCAAACAATGAATTTAAGCACGAGAACTAAATAAATCAAATAAACCAAAATTAATTAACAAAACACCCATTGACAATTAACACTTCATGAAAACAATCAATGATCAATGATTAACAATTTTAGATTAAACGTGGATAACCATTAATGAATTTAACCTAGTGAATTAACCAAAAGAGAGAAAGGGAAATTATATATCTTTAATGCTAACCTAACTGATTAAGATTTATTAAATGAATGGTTCTAGATGATCCTAGGCTTAATTATTCTCTCTGAAGTTATAATTGAACCCTAAAGCATAACCTTAATTAGATTGTGGGAAGTTGTAATCTCTTAATTTACAACCTATCCAAAACCTAATCAGTAATCAATTGGAAACCTATACGTAATCTCTCTTCACAAGTTTTATAAACCTAATTTAATTCTAAATCTATTAAATTACCTAACTCTCGTTAGCCCAATTTAATGATTTTTTTATTCACCCTCTCAGTTTATTATCGAGATATGAACTGTAGGATTAAACCACAATTAATTTAATAAACACATAAAAATTTAGATTTTATTGAATTAAAAATAACATTCCAAAGGTGACTACAGAACATCAATCAACAATTTGATTATAAGGTCAAACTATATATCCCAATTCTACAATCAAATAAAACTAAAATTGAATAAGAAAGAGAACTCAATTGGATGATGGGAGGCCGCAACTTTGGAAAGCTTCTTATTTCGAGAAGTTCGTCTTCCTCTTCTCTCTTCCTTCTTTTCTTTCTTAATCTCTCAAAGTTCTATCATTTGGGGTTTCGTTGTGGTTGCTAATCAAAAGCTCAATTACCTTCTTTGTCTTATTCTTTATATACCTTTTATATTCTAGGTAGCCCTAGGTCTTTTGGGGTTGAAAAGGTCCGAAAATTTCTCGAAATTCAAATTTTCTGAGTTTCTGCGCGTCTACCCAATATAGGCCACAATCGTGGCCTTAGGCCATATTTGACCCTTCTATCATGATTGTGGCAAATGGGCCATAACCATGGGTCATATCTTGGGCTTCTTTCACGATCATGGCAAATGGGCCATGATTGTGGACTTTCTCTAATGCTTCTGTCACAATCATGGGGTGTTATTTTAGCCCAAATGTCTCCGAAACTTCTTCGTTCTTTGATGTTGGCCCTGAAATACTATCAAACACATCGAAGTACCTCAAAAATATAATAATTAAGTTCAAATGCTTATATTAAACCATAAAAACATTTAAACACAAAAAGTTCACAAGCTAACACAATTCTACTAAAAACATATACTAAACATTTGAATAAACAGATAAACAAATATCAAACTATACTCTAAAATACGATGCATTTCACACATATCAATGCAATTCCTAGTCCTCTTTCCTATTTAGGAATGCATAATCCCTTCTATATAACCTTTGTTCCTTAAGAGTCCTATGATTTTCTAAAATGTACCATAGGCCAGGGTTTGAAGGTTTGAGTTCTCTGTTCCTAATTAAATTTTCTTTATGCACTTTTCAAGCTCCTCAACTAACCTTTTAGGTAAACAAATATGGGCAATCCAATGGATGCTCATGTTCCTTAACACTGAAGATATCAATTATAGTCTACATTTAGCATATAGTAACTTATTCTTCAACTTGTTAATTCTCCTTTTAAACTTCTCCAATAGTGTAATGCAGTTAGTATATGTATGTTTTCTGGTAATTATAAGGAATCTAAGATCTAAATGGAACCCATTTAATGGCTAATCCTATGATACTACTTAACTAATTTAAATTTTGGATATTAAAGGAAATGTATAAACAACTCTTCTCCTTATTCATTCTTAGCCCTGACAATTTTGAGAATATATTGATTATTTCCATTATAAGATTCAGGAAATAGGAATATGTAACATAAAAGATTAACACATCATCAATAAGGGCTCCGATGTATCCTTAGCTTCTTACATCTATAATGAAACTTTAATCTGCCATCTCTTCTTATGTATTAATCAAACATCTTATTAAGCACTTCAATTACCAAGGTGAAAAGATAAGGGGACAGAGGGTACCCTTGTCTGATACCTTTAGTGCTCTTAAATAAGTCTTTTAGGGGCCCTATTCAATAAGATACTATATGAGATAGATAAAATGCAGGATTTAATCCATTCTATGAAAGAAGATGGATATAGGCACTCTAATGGATGCTCAGGTTCCTTAACACTAAAGATATCAATTATAGTCTACCCTTAGCATATAGGAACTTATTATACCATTTGTTAATTCTCCTTTTAAACTTCTCCAATAGTGTATTGCAGTCAGTATATGTATGTTTTCTGGTAGTTTTAAGGAAGCTAAGATATCTAAATGGAGCCCATTTAATGGCTAACCCTGTGATACTCATTAACTAATTTAAATTTTGGATATTAAAGGAAATGCATAAACAACTCTTCTCATTGTTCATTCTTAGCTCTGACAAATTTGAGATTCTATCGTGTATTTCCATTATAAGATTTGAGGAATAGGAATCTGCACCATAAAAGATTAACACATGATCAATACGTGCTCTGATGTATCGTTAACTATTTACATCTATAATGAAACTTTAATCTACCATCTCTTCTTATGTATTAATCAAACATCTTATTAAGCACTTCAATTACTAAGGTGGAAAGATAAGGGGATAGAGGGTACCCTTGTCTGATACCTTTAGTGCTTTTAAATAAGCCTAGTAAGGGCCCTATTCAATAGCTATATGAGATAGATAAAATTTAGGATCTAATCCATGATATCTAAACTTCCTCAAGCTTTCCAAAATAAAACTCCATTTAATGGTTTCAAAAGCTTTATAGAAATCCACTTTAATGGCATAACTTCTTTTAGGCCTTTTGTCATCATAAGTCTTCATTAACTCTTACGCAAATCACTAATTGATCTCCCATACACAAATGCTCTTTAGAGAGGGTTGATGATCTTTGTTTTGGATAATTTGGGTCTAGAGGCTATGATCTTAGAAATTACCTTGTAATATGTGTTACAACATGATATAGGCCTGAAATCAGTCAAGGAAATGGGTTTTTTAATCTTAGGAATAAGACAAATGAATTTCTTAATCAACTCGTTTAGCATTTTAAAGGTATTAAATAATTTCAACACCATCTCAATAAGAAGTTACCTTGTAAATGCTCCAAGTTTTTTGAAAGAAATAAGCACCACAACCATCTAGACCATTTGTTAGGAGCTAACTTGAAAAGAGATTCCTTTACCTCCTGAGGAGTACTAAGTTTGGTTAATATCCTCTTCATGTCATTTTTGTAACAAATTTTTTGGTGAAATATTTGGTTAGGAAATTTATTACTAAATTCTGAAGTTTTTTTAATTGGAATTATTGTTCCATTTTGTATATGATGTCCTAAAAATCTTATTTTAGTTTGAAAAAGGCTACGACATTCTCAATATTACTAATCTTTTCTTTTCAATGATATAGATAAATGTTTTAATATATTTGAAATTTTGTTCTAATGTGGAGAAAAATACTAATATTCCATTTATATAAACTATGAAAATTTTTAAAAAGGGTTAATATTTTATTCAATATTCTTTGAAATGTTGGTGGAAAATTGTTAAGACTAAAATGCATTACGTTCCGCTCAAACTATCTAAAAGGAATAGTAAAAGAAATTTCTTTTATCTATCTTTGGCCTCTGGGATCTATTTAAATTTGCCAAAATCCTGACTTCATACTAAATTTTAAAAATATTTGAGAAATATAAATTCTATAAAGTAAATCTTTTTTTATTTGGAATAAGGTACCTAATCTATTTTAGTTCTTTTTTTAAAAGCCTTGTAATTTATTGCTAACCTAGTTACTCATCTTTCTTTCTTAGAGTCTAAGGAGATGTTGATGGAAAAATTAATTTTTCTTTAATAAATCATTAATTTCTTGTTTACAAAATTCTTAAAAGCATTTATTCATTTGTATTAACCTAGCTTTAGTAGGATTTTTTTTTTTGCATTCTTGCCCATAGGGTAAATCTATAATTTGTTGTTATATATTATAGAAAGCATTAGGTAAATCAGTACATATTTCTTTTTCAACAATTTCTTGTAAATTTTTAATCTTTGTTTTATTTTTTAATCTTGTAATAGTTTCCTTTTCTTTCGATTACAATATATTTTGTTAATATATTCATTGCTTTTGTTTTGCATTTGTTATGTTGTTAAATCGGTTTCATAAATAAATAAAGCTTTAATTAAATTTATATTCCTAGTTTTGATTTCTATGTAAAAGGAAAACATAGAGTTTATTTACTTTATTAGAGATACTATCGTGGTTTACTATATACGAGGTGATTAGCTTTATTAATGATCGTCCTATGATAACTATATGATGTATATATCTTCCACTTTAATAAAAAATATTTTTCAAAAAATTCATTTTGACATATGAAAGCAATAGTTTTATTACTTATCTTTAGTTTTGAATTATCTATAACTTTAAGTATTTCTTAGCTTTTCTGCAAAACTTTATAGGAATTATTCCTTGTTTATACAATTTAGATATACTCTAGTAGCAAATTGTGCAATAGTATCAATTTTAAAATCTTCAATTATTTTAAGCATTATCCTAATCAAATATTTCTGGAAAGTTATTTAGTTTAATATGAATAAAAAATCTTCTACTAAAATTTTGTTATTATTATTAAGTTCAAGATTTTAATTAATTTCTATATTTAAGTCAGGTTATTCTTTTTTGATTTATTGAAGTAGATTCTTTATGGTTTCACTATCTACTTTTCTCTTTTTTTTCAAAGTGTTTTTAATTCTTATTTTATCATTATGATTTCTTAGTACAAAATATATAGTGTTTATTTAGGGATAGCAATGGGTCGGCCCATAGCCCAAAGGGTTGATGGCTATTGACCCAGTCCTTCTACATATTTTTTTAAAAAAATTTACAAAACGACATCGTTTTATACCTTCCTTTCAGGCCACAGACTGTGATAGCCACTGTCTGAGCCTGACCTTTGCCCCTGTCAAACCCGAGCTAGGCGGGCCAAACCATGATTGCCCTCCCTATGTTTATTCTAAATTTTTCATTTTTTTGGCTTTCGATAATATATTTGCTAAATTACAGGAGGAGGAGGAGGTTAAAGGTAGGTTTTGACTAGGGGTCTCAAAGGATTATTAGAGATTCATAAAATAATCCTTTTGTAATTGGGGATCTTGAATACGATTAATAACTTCTAATAGGAATTTTTGATATTTTATTAATACATTAATTTGTTTTTCTTCTTTTATTTGCTTATTATCTATTCCAATAACTATCTTCCAAGCTATTAGTTTCTCAAAGTAACACTTCATTATTATATTCTTCTTTGGAGAATTCTTCTAAGTTTTCACTATTTGTTATCACTAGGGCTAGATTTTATTTAACACTTCCTATTCTAGTTCTAGGTTTTGGAGTTTTTATTAATTATACAATATCTTACTATATGGACTTTTTTTTACCACATTTTTAACTTATTAATTTATTCCTTTTATAAGGAAATTTAATTTAATTTTTTAAATTTGGGTTATTCTACATTTTGTACATGTTTTTATAGTTATTACTATAAGAGATATCAAATTGTTAGCAAAATGATCATAACTCTTTTTTAGTTTTAATCATTTCATGTTTTTTTTAAGTTTCATATCTTGAGGATGTTTTAATCCTTTTTTTATATAAATAATTATTTCTTCATTGGTTAATTTAGTAAAAGGGATTTTCTTTTTATAAAATTCTCTAATTTATTTCTAACTTTTTCCCCAAATAAGGGAGGAAATCTTGTTAAGAACTTCTCCTTCCAAAAGTGATGTTTAAAGTCTTCCTCAAGCATTACTTTAGTTAAGAAAATATCTTTATACTATTTAAAATTTGAAAGGTTTTTACACCTAAGATTTGATAATAATTCAGTGTTTTTATCTTTTAAGTTTGATGGGCCACCTATGAAATGTAGGGATATTACTAATGCAATGTATCATATGTGACTCAGTCTAGTGGTAGTCTCACCATCCTTTTAATTGCCCAAAAATGATTATAGCATGATAAAAGTTGTTTGATTGTTTCCTATAAGCATTTGTATCCATGGTTCTTTGTTGTAATGTATTTAACATGTTATACCCTGACATACCATCTATATTACACTCATATACATGTGTTTAATATGTTAACATACTCAGACATATCATCTATATTTCTTTCATATACAAAGGATGCATTATGCCTAGTTTGCTATAAATTATCATCAAAGGTTTCTCATTCAAATAACCAAGTACTATGGATTGATATGTGCCTCTCAAGTATGAAAAGAAGTAAACTTCGTAACATGACTCCATTAATATAGAACATTACTATTATCCAATGCTTTAACTATACTGAAAAAGAATTCCTGTTTCAATACCAACTACGTGGTTTCACAATATATGCCAATTTGTTTTGGAAAAGATAAGCAATGAAATAATAACTTTAATATCATAATATAATAAATAAGAATTGAGATGATACATATGAATATAATCATAATCTGACTTTTTCCCATCAATGGCGATGTTGATGTGGCTCGCTTCTCATTGTTTGGATCTTGGGTGGAAGGAGAGGGGCACAGCAAACGTCGAGCAGAGGATCGCAACTCAGAGACCTCAGGTGAAGAAGAGTCGGCATGGCCCCAGGTCGAGAAGCTCGCAGAAGCATGATGTTACTTTTTATCGCTGAACTGCTCACTGGGAATCACATATCTGGTTACTTGATCATTTCTTCTTTTTAGTTTTTTCTTATAATATCTTACTTGAATGTTCCTATTCTATTTGATGTTGTGTGCACCATTAAAGCAAAACATATTGAGAACAAAAGCATGGAGTATGTGAGGGAGTACTTTGGGATCATCAATGACTCCACTCCAGAAGAAGAAGCTCAGAGAAGGGAAGAACACCAGTGGGCTTAAGACGACGTAAACGACGACTGATTAGTGTTATATATATTATATTACATGTAATCATGCTCAGAAAATGTGGAGAGCTTGTAGAGTTAGCATGTCTACGTAAAAGTTGCGAAAGTGCATGCTTGTTAGGGTTTGGAAGTGCAGTAACAGGTTGGTTCAGTGGACATAGTACATATGTTGCTTTAATAGTTGCCAAAAGTTATGTAAACGGCGTAAGCTACTTTAGTTATGCTTAAGGTAAAGCTAGAGCTACATCTCTCTCCTCCTATATCAAGCATAGCCATTTCATTTCTCTCTCCTCTCGGCGGCAGTGTTGCATGTGAACTTTGATTAAATGTTTTGTATTTTGCTTAATGCGTCTGTATGTAATGTGTGCATAAAGAGATGATTTTGTCGCTTAAGAGCTCATTTGTAGCATTTTAGGAATCAAATGTGGTTATAAATGGTGTAAGTCCTTCCATATAGGTTCTTAGTCTCTGCACAGTGACAAAGAAGTGAGCCCTATGAGAGATTCGTAGATGCAGGGACTCAGCATGCTAGACATGACAGTGGCTGACAGGTAATGTTTCTCTACCTTTTTACAATTTCTACATTGATGTTAGGTAGGGCAAGCTGTTGGGTCCTGATTCCTCTTTCTTAGTAATTAAGCATGTTTAAATTATTTTGAGGTTGTTAGTGCTTAAATTAATGAAAACTAAATGGAGGGATTAGTTTAAATTAGAGTTTTGTATGTTGTTAGAAATTAAAAGAAATGGGGTAATTTAGGAAGTCCACTAATGGTTTTAAAGTTTAAGGCTTTCAAGGAGGGCTAATTTGGTCCTTTAAGCTTAATTAAAACAAGAAGAAAGGAAACAAAAGTGGAGTAGTCATATGGGTGAGGAGAAGAGGCCGAAAATTTCAAGTATAAAGAGAGGATTAGATGAAACTACGTAGTTTTGGACTTAGGCTTTAAGTTAAGAAGCAATTTAGCTAAGTCTTTTGTGAGAGAGGCTTACGAAACTTACAAGGAGAAAGAAAAGAAAGGAGAGCTTCGGTTGAGTGGAGAAAAAGAAGAAGAAGAAGAAGAAGAGGTTAGGGCTTTGGTTTTCTTACTTTAGAAAGGAGAAATTG
>JAOSBK010000006.1:25602142-25618753 GCA_027568895.1 Erythroxylum shatona | reverse complement strand
TTTGTTTCTGAAATTATGAGATGTATTATATGTGTGTTACGTTTAGTTTTATTTAAAAATGCATGTGTGAAACGTTTGGAGTTATTTGTCCTGTCTTGGGTGGCATCCATGTATCCTCCCAGGGGGTATTTGGGTGTTACATATTCCTTTCATAAATGCTCTCCCCATTTTTAAGAGAATCATTTCCAACCTGAACCAATTCATTATTTGCAGAAACTTGCTCTGCCTCTTCACATTCTTTGTTATTTTCCAAAATATACTTTTCCAAGCCCATCATCTCCCAATAGTTCCTCTAGTGAAGACTCTTCCTGTAGGTTTCCATTCTTTACCTTAAGCTTTAAGAGACGGTTTCTATTGGTATGTTACCATAACTTTATCCTCTTTAAGAGATTGTTCATTTGTCAACCTTAGGATAGGGATGCAGTTTTTCATTTCCATAGAAATATCCATACTCACACACAACTGAGCAAATCCAACCCTTTTCCTCAAAGCAATGTTTTCATCCATACATATAGGTTTGCCCAAGTAACTAGCTAGCATACTCAATCCCTTAGTAGTCCAATATTCTAAAGGAATGTTGTGAATATTCACCCATAGAGGAATGTTCCTCATTATATTTTTTCTAATTTCATGCCTGGTTACTAATTTTGAAGAAATAAAGAGAGTTAAGAGATATGCAAAGGGCCTTTTTCAATAACCTTTTGAGCTTTTGATTTAGAAGAGAAAGTAAACATTAAGTTATCCTCCTTTGTAAGCATTACCTCTCTTAGACCTCTCCCTTTCTAGTTTCTCTGAGTCCATGCTTGTATCACTTGAAAAGCAGACCTTTTATCCATAAAAAAACCAACAAGAGTAGCTTTCTAAATGTTAGCTCCTTCCTGCAGAATGTTTAGACTAGGAGCTCCTATTAGCTTTCCTTCAATCTCTATAGGAGGGTTGAAAACCAAGGAAGAGTCAGAGTTGTCTCCCAAGACTTGTTTCCATGTCTTCCTAGATCCTCTAACAATGTCATCGTTGATTGGGACTGAACGTTTGGGAGGAATGGTAGAGGAAGAGGGAGGGGTAGTTGTAGAGAGGGATGAGGAAGAAGGATGGCCTGTAGAAGATTGGGAAAGGGAGGAGGGTTTAGTATGAAGGTTTAGGGAAGTGGTTGTTTTAAAAGTAGAAGGTAATGGTGGAAAAACAGTCTCCATATTAAGTTATGGAAACCAATTTAATTTGTTGATATTTGTTTTGCAGGTTATCAAAGGAAAAAGAAGCTGGAAAGGAGCTAGAGTATTCAAACTGAGGATGGTAAGAGTTCAGATCTATTATTGTTTTGTTTTGCTTTATGTTGCAGTTCATCAAAGGAAGAAGAAAGAAGAAAATAGAGGGCTAAGGTATTGAGATGGTAAGAGTTCAGATCTAGGGTTTGGGTTGGGTGTGTGAAAAGGAGGTTAGAGAGAAGTTTGAGTTTCTCTCTCGTAATGAAATTTGGGACTGAGAAACTTTTATATTGATAGTTATTGTTATCTCGTTCTCATGCAAAATTGTTATTATATTTTTCAACTTTTCATTGAGGCACAACAAAAAGAAAAAAGAAAAACGGATCATAGTTAAAAAACTAAGGGGTTATTTAGTTCTACTTTTATTTTTCTATTTAGATTTTAGTTTCAGTTTTAGTTTCAGTTTCAGTTTTTTAGTTTTAGTTTATTTTTTCTTTTAAATAAAAATAAAAATCTAATTGGTTGATAATGTTAATATAGTTATATTTTTATTACTAATGATAATTAAATATTAGATAAAACTTAAAGATAGTTTTTTAATTAATTAAATTTATTTTAATCTCTTATATAATATTTACCAATAAATTATTGATAAAATTATTTTATTTTATTAAAATAAATATTTATTTTAAATGTATTTTAATTATGAAATAAATTTCAAATTTATATATTTGAAGATATTTTAAATATATTAATAATTATTTAATTAAATTAATTTATTTTAATTACAAAAACCTAAATAAATTATTAAATACAATTTAATTAATTAATGAATTTTAATATTAAATTAAATTATTTATAAATTTTATTAATAATTATTATATTAAATAATTAAATAATATACATTTAGTTGACAGTATGAATAGAAAACAAAAATTATTTTTTTATAGTTTTAATAAAATTTAAAAACTGAAAGAAACAAAAACAAAAACAAAAATAGGAACAAAAACTTTAAACAAGTAATTTTTTATTAAGTTTAAAAACAAATATAGAAAATAAAAAATAAAAAATAGAAAGTAGAAAATAAATAAAAATAAATAGATCGTTAAAAACATGAGGCTTTAAAAATAGACCCCATAACATAACTCGTATAGTGTTGTGACATGTGAGGTAGTAAGTCCAGAGCCAAAACCCAAGCCCATCTCGGTCCGGCTTGAACTAATTTTTTAATATCAAAATAATATTATTTTACCTATATTTGTTAGGCCCAAATGCCAACTGTACTTGTGAGCAGTCCACGTGCCAATAATCACCACATTCTCACGGATGGGCTACTCAAGACTAACCAATCAACAGGCTGAACTGGGCCTGTCCCAAATGCCAATCTATAAATATTCACCACATCCGTATGGATGGGCTACTGACTACTAACCAGTCAACGTGACAGTCAGGTTGGACTGGGTCCGGACCAAATGCTAACTCTACTTGTAAGCAGACCACGTGCAAATAATCACCACATTCGTTCGGATTGACTACTCAAGACTAAACAATTGCCGTTTTAATAAATTGTATCAGCATTTTAAAGTAGTTAATAATTAAAGTACAAATTCCCTGCCTCTGAAAAACCCTAGCTTCCTTATTCTACAACCCCTTGCCATGGGTACGTCCCTAATTTCCCTTATTTACTTTTCTAATTTCCTTCATTCCTACTTAGATTGATTGTAATATGTTCATCTGAAGCTCTTTTTTATTTGATTGTTGGACTTCTGTTCTATAACCTTTATCACTCTCCATAATTTTGTTTTTTTATCTTTTGCGGTGATTTCATTTCTTCTTTTTTCTCAGTTTGTTTCGTTGACTGGGATTTATCTACCGGTTTAGTTGGTGATATGGATATTCTCACCTGATTAGCTTCTGATGGTTTATTAGATTTGAAGAATTCTAACGATAGTTCCTAGGACTGTTATAACTGGATAAGTACTTGTGCTTTGTGTGGATTGGGTATCTACAGGTTTAGGCGGTGAATGTGAACGCTTTATTAAGATTTCGATGTTGCTCTGATGCGTGGCTACATTTACCCAATATTACTGTTAGCTTCTAAGTTGCCTTAGCTAGTAGCTATATGTGAATACTCTGATTGATGAGCTTGACTCGTTTAAACGTTCTTATTGATTGTAGATATTGAGGAGGAGATTCGCTCATTACAGCTTGATTCAGCAGGTGGTAACTTATAACCGTTCGACTCAACTGCCTGTGAAAAATTGATTCTATTTCACTGTTTTCTCTGCTCCTTTTTCTTCCCTTTTCCTTCAATTTTTTGGGTTGCCATTATGTTTTCTGTCAACACTGTTTTGTTGAATGCATAAACTAAATCTTAGCAGAAGAGAATTATGGGGTGGTTAGGTCAGAAGGTGCCAGGCCTGATGAAGGGGAGAATTGGGATAGAATGGAGGAAGGTTGGTAGTCTAGTACACTTCGTGTTTCACTTGTTACCGGGCATGTTTTAATTTGTGTGAAAGTTTACATGGATTTTGTTTACATGTTTTAACTCTTGTTCAAATTATCATTTCAAATAACATTCTTAATTTCAAGTAGCATTATGAAATCGAAGATTTGAGTGCTATCCAATTTGTTTATGCATGAAGTAAAAATCAAAATTTGAGTGGATGCTCTAGAATCAATTAAATATTTCTCTTGAACATGATTAATTTTTTTTTATCCTTCAATAAAATGTAATTAAATTATGCATGACATCTATATTTGCTCTTTTGGCATTCTGACATGTGGTGGATTGTGGAACTTTTTTTTCCCCTTTCAATTGATTCATTAATACTTGAGACTTGTACCACACTAGTTTCATCTGGTATCTTGATTGAGTTAATTAAAGGTCTCTTATTTCCTTTAACCACTATGTGACTAAATACTGGATAGAAATGCAAACCTTTTCATTAATTGTTTGACATGTTGATCCTTGCATTCTTGCTTTCCTCTTGAAGTGAACATGAGACATTGTTTATTGCAAGTCATTCATATTTTCTTCATGTTATTGAAATTTGTTATTGTTGCGTATTATGCCAATCTGAGCACGTGAAGACTGTTAAGCTTTTATATTGAGTGCTTCATTTCATATGCTTTTCATGGGCTTTTTTCAGAGCCAAAAGACGAACCTACTTTGCAATCTCGGGAAGAGGAGTTTGATTCTAGAGGTACTTTGAGCATATTCGTTTCTAATTTGTAATCTTTGTGTTACCACTACAATTTTCAGCCTTATAAGCTGGGTCATTTACTTCTATATCAATGCATCAATTTTTCATGGAATTTTTTCAGAGAAAAAAAACGATTCTTCTTTGAAATCACAGGAAGAGCAGGTTGATTCAAAAGGTATCTGCAAATATTCCATTCTAATTTGAAATGTTTTTGATAAGAATATAGTCTTCAGCTTTGTAAGCTAGGGATTTAATTGCTTTTGTTCTTCCTATTGCTCACTCTATCAATTGGCTACTAATAGTGGAGAAAGACATGAAAGTTTTCACTCCAAAAGAGGTTGAAGAACTAGATGATTTGGAAGATCGGAAGAAGAGGCACTTGAACGTGGTGTTTATTGGGCATGTTGGTAGGTTGAGCATACTTTATGGTTTAGCCCAAGTTAGCTTGTGCCCTTTTGATTTCTGTGTAGTGTTCTAAATAATTGGTTCATTCTTTGTGTGTTCTTTTTGCTTAACCTCATGAGAAAGGTCAATATTTTGCAAAACATTCTTTGAAATGCTTCCAAAATTACATTAAAAACATTGGTCTTACATATAGGTGCACTTACATTGCTAACATAAGCTTTTCGATATCCTTAGAGTTGCTTGACAGCTGCACTTGAAGAACAACACTTCCTGATCTAGGCAAGTTCTTAATTTTTTTTTTTTGAAAATTTAGGCAAGTTCTTGAATTTGTTGGTTGTTTGTTATTAGAATTTTTAATATTGGTTGAGTGTAGAGCTTATTAACAAGAATTAGGTTTGGGTCAACCACTACCAAAATGACTGGAACTAGTCATTTGGATAGTTGACCCTTATCAGTTATAAATCCTTTAACATTTTCATGTTTAGTCAATATGAGATATTCTAACACTCCTCTTCAAGTGCAACTAGGATTAGACATTCAGTTGTCACTTGAAATAAATGCAGTGGTAACCGGACAGAGCCACAGGGACTGGACATCCAGACGAACAATCAGAAAATTAATAATCCGGACCAAACCTGCTTTGATATTATGTAAAAGTTTTTGAATATGGGGAATCCACTTTTATGGGAGATCTACATCATGGGCTTAGTGATTAATCATACTCGGGGGCGTTAACATTATAGTTCAACCCAAAACTTTAAAGCATTAGGTTTATGGGTCCTTTCTACTTATATGTCCTTCATTAGTTCCATCTCTTTTTAATGTGGGATTCCTACTTACACTTGACATCCCAATAATCTCCCCCTCAAGTGTGAACTTCTACATTGGGCTTAGACTCTCCCTTGAGCAAAAGCCTTTTTGCTTAGCAGTTTGAGTATCTGGGGTTATTAAAAGCCCTTCTACTCTATTGGTTTGGGCCCACTAAGAGTCTCCTTGCTCTTCTTCTTGGGGAAGCAACCAAAGGATCCGACTACCATCTCCATACTCATCTCTTGTCTAATCATCGTCTCTGATACTACTTGTTGGCTTTGAAAAATCCACTTTCATGGGAGATTTACGTCATGGGCCTAGTGATGAAACATACTCGTGGGCTTTGACATCACATTACAACCCAAAACCTTAAGGCATTAGGTTTATGAGTTCTTTCCACTTATATGTCTTTCATTAATTCCATCTCTTTGCAATGTGGAATTCTTGCTTACACTTGACATCTCAACATTTATGCAAATTAGAAATGTTTAGGTGGTCATTGATTTTAAATCTTGTTTCTCTTTTTCTTTTTTCTTTTTTCTTTTTTTTTTTCAAGAAGTTCAATATGGAGCTAGGCTACCTCCATATGAAAATTTTTTTAGAAGGATATCAGATGTAGTGAAAGATTTAGTGCAACTACATTTTCAACAAAATGAGTTGGAAGAAGCTTGATTGTAGCTAGAAAACTAGAAATATACTTAATTTTATGGCAAACCCCGTCAAATAGAACTTCAGCAACAACAAATCTGTTGTATTGCGAAGCAAAAATCCCAGTTTATACTAGTCTTACAGAAATTCTTTTTAAACTAGGAAACCCATTCCTAAGTACTTATTGAGAACTACCTCCTTGAATCTTGTTTGTACACTGATATACTCAATGGAAAGCAACCTAAACTAAATGGGAAAACATAATAAATTAATGAAGATCTTGGATACCATTGCATCAATCTTAAGGTGTTTTTCTTTGTCTCAGGCGAAACTGAGGGATGCTTTGTTATTCACTGGCACTTTGTTGCTTACAATTTGATTTTAAATTACTCTGGGGTGCAACATTTATTTTTGTGATATCTTATTTGATCAAGAATACTTTTGTTTGTGATTTGTAAGCTTGTGTATATTATTGTTGTGGCTTCAATTTGTTTGCTATCATTGCTTCATGATCTATGATTCGCCTTTTTGGTCACAGATGCTGGCAAATCCACTGCTGGAGGGCAGATACTTTTCCTTAGTGGGCAAGTTGATGAACGTACAATCCAAAAATATGAGAAAGAAGCTAAGGAAAAAAGTAGAGAAAGCTGGTAAGGAATCCAGTGCAGACACACTTGGAGATATGTTTTAGCTGATCTAAGTGGCAATTTATTCTTATAAAACTGAGATAAAAACGGCACTATTATATTTATTTATGGCTAAACTTAAGTCTATTTCCCAGTCTATAGATAGCCTTGTAAGAATGGCAAGGGCTGGTTGTTTTATGCATTTGGTAGCCTGACATTGATTCTTTGTGCGCAACATTGGTATAGCAAGATTACTAGGCTAGCACTATATTGCCTCTCCGTTAGGATTTGTCAACATCTATAATACAATATTTTTTTTCTATAACTTGCCAAGTTTGAAACATAAATTTGGCAGAAACAAAAAGGAAAATGCTTTTGGCAGCCATCCTAAACTCTTTTGTAAATCAAAAGTAATATTGCCTTTGAAACAATGTGATATTTTATAATCTAGATTGTACAAATCAATCTGTTGTAGTGGAAGCTAGGCAAATGATTTCATAAAAAGCAGTCTCTCTTTCTATAATCTTTTTATTATCCCTGTAATGTTAATATATTAAATAACTAATAACCTGCCTCCTATTGTAGAGTTCTTATTCTGAAGAAGTTAAAAAGCAGACTTTTGTTAGATTTATTGCACAACATGATCATCTACTGTTAAAAGGCAGTAGCATAAACAGAATGGATGTCAGTTTCAAAACCTAGTATGGTATAGCCTTGAATTTTGTGACGAGGCCCATTGATTGTATGAGTTTCTTCTATGTTCAGTTCTCTCGAAGTTTTAGTATTATTAGGTTTGTATTTCCATATTTTGGCGAGACGTGGTTCACATACAATGCAATGAAAGCCTATACCTTTACCAAAAATCTTGAAACATTAGGTTATGAGTGAATTATTGTATATAAACTACTTTTAATTGTTATTCATAGTTGATATGAGATTTTAACAACTTAACACATTGCTCTCATGCGAAGGAACTAACATTTCGTACATGCACTTTGTAAGATGGATGTTGATGTGTGCCTATAGGGTTAGATATTTGTGGGAGGCCCATCATCAAATCGGTACTAGCTCTAATACCATACTAAACTTCATAATTTTCCTATTTCAAAAGAGTGGCAGTTTGTATACAAGATGGGAATCAATGTCTCAATGTAAACCTTAAGGTATTGGTTTAGGGGGCCATTCTTGTTTGTAAACCACTCTTATTTTTTACCCCTAGTTGATGTGAGAAATTTATGCACTTAATTCACTTCCTTAGTTGATGTAAGATTTCATCTTTAACTCAAAGCCTTAAGGCATCAGGTTGTGGACCCATTTTTGTATATAAAGCAATCTTGATTCTTCCTGGTAGTTGATTTGACAGTAAAAGTCTTAAGGTTTAGTTCATATGGTTGCTATTTTCAGCTTAACCCCTTAAAGAGTGGCTTTGATATTGTGTTAAATTTTTGTAACTTTTTGTAACTTACATATTTTTCATATTTGGGTTTATATACAAGGTGAAACTCCATATTCAATTCAAAACTTTGGAGGCTTTAAGTTACAGGCTTATTTTTGTATATAAATCACTCTTATCTCCTAATTGATATGAGATTAACAAGTATGTTTGGTATGCTTCCATAGATATTATTTTTCTTTTACTGTATTGTCATCTTTAATGCTCTAGAATCCTGGTTTTGTGGGAATTATTACTTTTTAGTGCCTTTCTGGTGAAATTTTTTATGGACTTCTTTCTGCTACTCTGTTTGGGGAGTTAATGAGCCTTTGTTATCAAAATTTCAATTGTCCTGATGCAGTTGTAAAAAGAGATGTGAGCTAATATTCCTGGGTAAAGGCATTACCTTATTAGTTGGGGAAGTATATTATACTGTATTTATCAGGACATGTTTCATCGTTGTCTGATTGCTATGCTTGACTGCTTTTCTGTTCTAGGTACATGGCATATATTATGGACACTAATGAAGAGGAGAGGGTTAAGGTAGTACCTGATTTGCTATGTGAATTGGTTATTTGTGAGGCTGGAGAAACATAACTTATTTTTTTGATAAGAGTTATGATATTACTTTTAGCCTTTTTGATAAGTTATTTTAAGCTTATAATTGGTACGTTGGATTCTGGCTGTTGTTCATAGGGCAAAACAGTAGAAGTTGGGAGAGCACGTTTTGAAACAGAGACATCTAGATTCACAATTTTAGATGCACCGGTAAGGCATAAAATTTTTCTCATTTCAATGTCATGCATTTTTAGATGTAGAACTCGAGTTTTGGGACACTTGTAATATTTTGCTGAGCATTTTGCTGTGGTGTATGCGTGTGTTATGGAGTAAGATTTTTCATCATGTTGTGTACACCTTTTTCTTGACAGTGTTCTCAGATTTTTATTATAGAATGTTCAGCAGTGAGTTGGCTTCCTTGTCATTGAGTCAAGTTGAGTTTTGAACGTTTCTTGAGCTGAACTTGAAGTGCAGATCTAGTTTGAAAGATGGTTGTTGTGTATAGTTTATTAGTTATCTGAATGAGTTTGAGTGTTCGTCAATGACTACTGAGTAAACACATTTTTTATCATTATTTTTGTTAATTGCTTGTAGACTGTCCTTTAGTTTGAACAAACCATATTCATGATCCCTTCTAGATACAATATCAATTGTCAAGTGAGAATAGGTAATTTGATTAGTCAGCTTTTTAGCTTTGTGGTTCATGATGTATGGCATCTTGTTCTTTGTTTGGATGCTCAGGGTCACAAGAGCTATGTTCCAAACATGATCAGTGGAGCATCTCAGGCGGATATTGGCGTACTTGTAAGGCTGTAAAAACTGCTTGTTTCGTTTTAATCTTAGGTTGCTTCTGGAGTTTTTACTGAATTCTCTATTTTTCCAATAAGGTAATTTCTGCTCGAAAAGGAGAGTTTGAAACTGGTTATGAGAGAGGTGGGCAAACTCGTGAACATGTGCAGCTTGCGAAAACGTTGGGTGTAACTAAACTGCTTGTTGTTGTGAATAAGATGGATGAACCAACTGTGAACTGGTCAAAACAGAGGTGCTTATTCTGATTTTTCATGCACCTGTTGTTTTTGTTACTTAATGCAAGACATTTGTGGTGGCTGCTACTCTTTTGTGATGCACGAACCAGATGCACTCAACTTTGATATCTCCTAACTTCAAGGTCTCTTTTAGGTATGATGAAATTGAATCAAAGTTGATTCCATTCCTAAGGTCATCAGGCTACAATGTTAAAAAAGGTACTTACAACTAGTATCTTGTGGTCTGTTTTAGTATTGTTAAACTTCAGTTTGGTGCTCCATTCTTTGCTGAATTCACTTCTAACCTTTTATTTGACCATGGAGACTAGAGATGGGATCTAGCTTTCCTATTGGAAACTGCTTCAGGGCTAGATTATTAGTTACTAGGAAATCTGGAAAATGTTTTAACATTGATATTTTCTGTATTTTAGAAGCTGCCGCAAAGTGAATTTACCAAATGTCTATTTGTAGATTAATTAGGTGGTGGATTTGATGAGTGGAACTGAATATGCTGACATTTCATTACTGGGTTACATATTGCTGGTTCTTTTCCTTTTATTCTCTTTACTATTTGTGCGTAGTATTGAAACCTAAATGATAAATTCAACTTGATTGTTATTAATATTATTTTTTGCTGCACTTGAACCTTTTGCTTTATTGTTCAATAGACTGTTTATGATAAGTAATTATTAAGTAAAAGGTGTGGACTATTAGAAAGTCTGAATAGTTGTATTTCATCTTTTTTTTTTCCCTAATTGCAAATGAAAAATTGAAACAATTTCCATAAAGAGTGGTATTCTTAGTTTAAATGGACTTGGAACATGTATTTTTACAAATATACACATGAATTGATACAATCATTATTAGCTATTTGAGCATTAAAGAAATCTTTGAAGTTAATTTATGATTTAATTTGATTGCTATTGTGATTTTAGTATCTATTACAAGTTGAAACTGCCGAAAATAGTTTGCATAGTTAAATGTAAAACTTCCTATGGATTATTGGGTTTCAAGATATTTCACATATTTGTGTTAAAAATTTCCTCCTTATCTGCAATCTTTTTCTATTTGCAGATGTCATCTTCCTACCAATATCTGGTCTTCTTGGTTCCAACATTAAGTCCAGAGTGGATAAAAGTGTATGTCCATGGTGGGACGGCCCTTGCCTTTTTGAAGTTCTTGATGCAATTGAAGTCCCCCCTCGAGATCCAAAGGGACCTTTTAGGTAAATGTTTATGTTCTTGGGACAATCAATATTTATATTTTCCTTTTCTATTAAGTTTATTTAAAGTTGGTGTGGGTTGGCTCTAGTAATTGTTCAATGACCATGATTCATAAAAGAATCGACAAACTTTGTCATCCATTCCAGTACTCTTTAACATCAACTTTTTCCCTTGGTATCAGAAAAGTTAAATCAATTCTGTCATTTCTTAGTAGACAGTTGATTTTTTCTTTTATTTTCTTATTGAGAAGCACTAGGGGAGGGGAGGGAATTGCACAAATGACCTTTAAGCAGATTCTTAAATGAATGTTATAAAGATGGTTATATTTGTCTAGACCATATTTATGAATGTGATGGTAGTTTTGATGAGCTTATGCTATCCATGAAGTTGTGAGCTCTAGAGATTTTAGGCTAACATATTATAGTATCTCTTTAGAAGGACCCTGGAGTGGAAACTTAATTTTGCACATAAAATCTGATACCATGTTTTGATCTTTAGCTTGACTGATTATTCTTGACTGGTTTTAGCTTCCATGACTTATTGTTGAGCTATATTGTTAAAAATTGTAGGATGCCTATCATTGACAAATTCAAAGATATGGGAACAGTTGTTATGGGCAAAGTAGAATCTGGGAGTGTGACCGAGGGTGATTCATTGTTGGTCATGCCAAATAAGGTGAGTGACATCTGATTGTAACTATCTGCACATTTCTCGCATCCCCACTGCACTGCTACTCTTCCTTTTCATTTTCTGGTTACCACGTTCTAAATGTGATATTATCATTTGCAGACTCAGGTTAAAGTTATTGCTGTCTATGTAGATGAAAACAAGGTTAGATGTGCAGGACCTGGAGAGAATTTACGAATTAAATTATCTGGGATTGATGATGAGGATATATTGGCTGGTTTTGTTTTGTCAAGTGTTGGTGAGTTGAAAGTCTTGTCTTTGAAGTCCTTGATGATTTACAAATTTATGTTTGATTGGTTGAATTGCCATGTCAAGTTTGGGTGAGTTGAAAGTCTTGTCTTTAAAGTCCTTGATGATTTACAAATTTATATTTGATTGGTTGAATTGCAAGATTTTTGCTTCAACTAGATATTCTTTACTTTTCTGGAGGTCATTTTTTGGGGACATTTATGTCTTTTTCTTTCACAAGATCAATTTACCTTATTTCTTGTTTTGTGTAGCGAAGCCAATAGCCGCAGTAACTGAGTTCGTTGCGCAGTTGCAGATACTCGAGCTTCTAGATAATGTATGCTTGTGTGAATATTTTGGTCTACTTCAGACTTTTTATAGCATGTTTTTCTCGCGTACTGTGTGATTTATCATGTGATCTGTCTCAAGTACATATCATCTTTGGTTCCACTTCAGGCAATTTTTACTGCTGGCTACAAGGCTGTCTTGCACATTCATTCTGTAGTTGAGGAATGTGAAATTCTTGAGCTGCTACAGCAAATTGATCCAAAGACGAAGAAACCTATGAAAAAGAAGGTTCTTTTTGTGAAAAATGGCGCTGTTGTTGTCTGTCGCATTCAGGTACTGAGGGAAACTTCACATTTTGATGCTTAAGAATTTGAGAATTTTGTTTTTCCCAAGTCAATTTCCCTGAAAGATGGTTCTGTATAGATCAAATCACGTTTCCATTTCACAAGATTTGACTTGAATTAGTTGTTTATATTGCTATACTTTTTATTATGTGCTACCAGGTAAATAGCTTAATATGCATTGAGAAGTTCCAAGATTTTCCTCAACTTGGAAGGTTCACTCTTCGCACTGAAGGTGAGCAGATGGATGCTGTTTTATTGTGATGCATGTTTTAATCATGTTGTTGCTTGTACCATAACACTGCCTATTACAGGTAAAACAGTTGCTGTGGGCAAAGTCACCGAGCTACCTTTGTCAGGATCAAGTTACTAACATTTTTTCCATTGGGGGTGAGTATGTCTTTACTATTTTTTTCTTTTCTTATATTAGGGTTTTTTTTCCTTTTCTTATGACCTGCCTTTCCTCTTAGGTGCTGCTAACAATGTTTTCCTACCCTGATATATCAAGTGCCTAATCTGTTTTTACAGCTGGAAGGCGTTCTGTCTGTAGTAGAGGATGTTTGAAGCGTATATTGTACTCAAACCTTAAATATAGTTTGGAGCACACTTATTTTGATTTGTAATCTCTCTTTTTAAGCTCTATTGTTACTTGGTTAAAATGATTTTTAAGTATGCATGGAAAATTAAAATTCTAACATATCTTGATGAATAGTATCAGTTTGTAGAGGGTAAATGTAATATATTGATCAATTGGATATCCTTGGAAGAGGTTTGGGATGAACCCCATCAACATGTATCTTTTGCAAGCTAGAACTGTTTGTTCTTTTCCAATTGAAATATTTGATTAAAGATGTTTCTACTGTTGACTGTATGGTTTCAGCTTTGAAAATATATGGTGGAAAACTACACATTGAAATGGCCAAGTGTTTTCGAATAACAGACAAAGAGATATAGTGAAGTTCGTTGGATTGAGAAAAGGAAGTTTTCCAACCATTGACTTAAATGGACTTGTTTTGAAAAACGCTGCCATTGTGAGTGCATAAATAGGTTTGGCAGGATCACGAGTTCCCAATCTTTTATCGTACTTATGGATTTGCCAGTTTCTCATGAATGGTTGACCTAGGATTTGTTGACATACCTAGTTTTCTTGGCCTATCTTCCGTAATCGAACTTCATTTCCTTGTCAAGTGGATCTTCGTACTCTTGGATGTGGGATTTGTTTTCCTCGTGGAATTGAAATTAATTTTCCCTTTATATTGTTTTGCGGGTTCTGATGACATTTAATTCATGCAGGTGTCTTTCGAAGGCATGGAGCCCTTGTGTAGTGCCTTAAACGTTGAGAAGGCAGGGTTAAAAGTTCCGCGTTTGCAATCCGGCTTTCACGGAGTATTTTATGCTTAGATGTCTGAATGTAGAGAATGGCCCTGATTCACTAATTGTTTCGAATATTAATGAATATCTTCTTTAGTTGTGTGCTTTTGACATAAAAGTAAAAAAATAAGTTTATATTCCCTGGCTAATAGAAATATTTACATCATACAGTATGACCTTTATTCCCTGGCTGATAGAAATATTTACATCATACAGTATGACCTCATCTGTATAACTTTTGCTGCAACGATGGCCTTTAAGATTGAAACAGTCATTTTCTTTTGGTGATATTTCTACGTGGCTAAATTTTGTACTTGGTTTGATGCTACTCCGCATACCGTAGTAGTTTTTTACAAAGGCTTTTTAAGGACCAAATTTATACCATAAGTTGTACTTACTTTTTCGCACGACACTTGGATTCGTTTTAAGTGAAATTTAGTGATCATTGATAAATAAACTTGTTTTCGAAAACTTTATGACTCATAGTATTTAATTCTCACATTCTTGAGGATTCATGAGGAAGTATTAAACTAATAAAGACAACAATAGCTCTCTCAGTTTGCCGTGAAGAAAGTTGGCTAGTTATATTACATCTTATCCTAATTTCACATTACCGAATAAGATATCTTCATCTAAATAGGCTCTATTTTATAGAATTTATCTATATTGCAATTAGCAAGATAAGAGATTTTATTTATCTATGATTGATACATTCATATTTATGAAGATTTCCATTAACTTCAGATAATTATCTCACATAGTTTTTATCTTTTAGAGCTGGTATTATTAGTTGTGATTTTATTCGCTACATTATCGAAGATCCCGCCATGATTTTTATCCGTTGATGATGAGTCATCCAAGCTCAAAGCCTTTCATAGAATACTGATCTGGTTAAATGCTTACGTATGTTAAGTTCCATTAGTCATGATCCATTCATTTGAGCATATATTAAGAACTTAGCCTTAGCCAAGTAGGTTCGTACAGGGTTTGAAACTTTAAGAAAACTCGCACCATGTTTGATTTAACCTGCTAAGTTACTTAGGGCTTTTGTATGCTAGTGTTATATGTATGATCTAGCTAACCTTCAACCCAAGACTTATTTTCAGCTAGCTGTAGAATGCTTTCATGTGTTAAGGGGCTAACAAACCACCCTTACTAGATGAATTCGACGCTCTATCAAACTAGTCTGAAGGTAGACATTCACTTGATCCTTAAACTACCACAAGGTAGTGTCTTTCTCCCAGGTAGCTTTTGTGATCGACTTTCCTTTCCACTGGATTAAGGATTCAATCCTTCGATTCTTTTTATATTGCCCCATTGTTCGATGATCCAAGATCTCTACTTGATCTCCAAACTGTTTTCTCACAACTGGTGGACCTCGTTTCACTTGACTCGTATTCAGATTTGATGCATCCTCAAAGTAAGGTTTGAGAAAACTAATGTGAAAAGTATGGTGTATATTCAATCTCTCGGACAACTTCAACTTGTACGCAAAGTTCCTCACTTTATTTAGCACTTTAAATGGTTCATCGTATTTCGACATCAATCCACGATGTTCTTGCTCACTTAAGATCTTCTTCCAAATCTGTAAGGTAAGTTTCAACAATGCTTTAACTCCCACGTCAAACTCTAATAGTCTCCTCTATAAGTCCATTTGCTTCTTCATCCGTCGAGAAGCTTTTTGAAAACTATCCCTCATCTCATCCAATAAGTCTTGTTTCTCCATTGTGAACTTGTATGCCATAGGACACTTGTCACTTGTCTTTTGTTGTGCAACCTAGAATAGAGTAAGAGATTGTTGTCCCAAGACTCTCCCAAAGGGACTCTTCTCTGTGGTAGAAGATCTATGCAAGTTATAATAAAATTGTGCAGCATCAAGTAAACTTAATTAGTTACATTGATTTGCATTTTTAGAACTCCACAACATAATGGAGTATCTGAGAGGAGAAATTTTACTCTATTAGATAAGTATGTTTCATGATGAGTTATGTAGTCCTTCTCATCTCTTTTTGGGAATATTCCATTGAAAATGTTGCTTACCTTCTAAATAGAGTTCCATACAAATTGGTTGAAAAGACACCATATGAAATATGGATTGGTAGAAGACTAAGGTTGTCATACTTAAAGATTTGATGATGTGTTATTTATATAAAATGTGCAATATCCGATAAGCTTCAAACTAAATCAAATAAATGCAAATTTGTGGGGTATTTGAAAGAGAATATCATATATCAATTTTACCTTCCTCTTTAGCAAAAGGTATTTATCTCAAGACATGCTACATTATTAGAAAGAGAATTTATTCTTAAAGAAAGTAGTGGAGTAAGGTAGAACTTAGCAAAGCTCAAGAGCCACAAAATCACATCAAGATGGAACAAGAACCTGAAGTTGATACATATTGTAACATCCCATCTCCTATAGGAAGGGTTTATTGGTAATTTGGGACGGGTTAGAAGTATTGAATTATATCTCGGCATGTACATACAGCATATAGCCTCTATGATTGATGGTTTGTTGCACATGCACATGATATACATGCATTCATGACATTTTCCGGC
>JAOSBK010000006.1:25590577-25601027 GCA_027568895.1 Erythroxylum shatona | reverse complement strand
TTGCTAGGAGAGGTTAAAGAACAACAAATTAATAAAATATGCTTAATTAGGGTGTAGGTCGAGATTGAACCAAAGAATCGGGTCCTTACCGAATTCTCCATTTTTATCATTTTTTCGCATGTTTTCTTTAATTTGTTTTTATTAATTAGTTTTATTTTATTTCCTTATTTAAAAATCTAACCTCCCCCCCCTCGTTAAGTGTAAACACCAGTTAATTTCATTTCATAAACTTTACACACACTCTCTATGGGATCGACCCAGACTTGCCACTACTATAGTAATAGTCTAGTTATTTATTTTGACTAGCGTAACGGCGCGTGGTCACCTCATAACTGAGGATGGCTAGTGTTCCAATTTGAGACTAATGAAGATCGAACTATAGTCTTTGCTGGTGGCCGTATATGGTACAGTAGAGGACTTTATTGTTGAAGAAGTTGAAACCTGGATTTGTGATTGATTATAGAGAATTTATAAATGGTCCCTATTTGGATTCAATTCCCAAATCTGCCTTTAGACCTTTAGAATGACAAAGCCTCGTCTAAACTTAGCTCTAGAGTGAGAAGGCCTTTATACACTGATATGATCATTAGTCACAAAACTCGTATAGGGTTTGCACGGTTGTTAATAGAGGTTAATGTGGCTAACGTACCTGTCACTAGTTTTGATATGCGACTACCAGGGAGTCCAAGCTATATACAAGAATTGCCTTATGAAACATTTCCTGCCTATTGTTGCCATTGTAAGTGCTTTTGGTGGACCTTGAAAATTTTATTCCTTTAAGTAAGCATGATTTAAAATAGTTTTGAGGTTTAGATAGATTACATTTTGGAGTTATAATTAAGTCAAGGTTAGTAGGATTTGTTCAATGGGTAAGTGGAATTAAAGTGTTAATGTAATAAGGATGTTCAAGGACATTTTTGGAAGATCACTTAAGGATAAAAGAACTTAAGCTTATAAAGAAGGGTAAGATGGACTTTTTAGGCTTTTTAAGGGTATAAATAGAAAAAGAATATGTTGTTTTGCTTGTTAAGAGGAAAAAAATGTGAATTCAAAAGGGAGAAGAGTGAGAAACGAAATTAAGAGAGAGGAAGAGAGGTTTCGGTGAAAGAAGAAAAAAAGAGAAATTAAACTTGTTAAGGTAGGTTAACCATCTTTTCTTCTTACTTTATTAAAGGAATGAGTTGTGTTGTGGATGAAGAAGTTAGAAAGGAAAAAGGGTTAGTGTAAAGAATGAAAAGTTTGTGTTGGAAGAAGGTGGATTAGGAGAACCCAATTGATTTTAGGTTTCTAAACTAGGTCCTAGGTTTTTTAACATAGATGGACTATGGGTAGGTTAGATTTGAGTTTAATTTGTGTTTACTAAAATTTTGTGATTTTTTGAAGTTTATGAATTTTATTGAAATGTATTTTGAAGGAAACCTTAGTTGTTTTAGGGAACCAAGGGAATCCTACCCAAGAGCAAGGGAAAAGGCAAGCTTGACTTGGATTTTTGCAAGCTAATTAGGTGGGTAATGTATGTATAGTTATTGAGTAATTGGGCAAATTCTTGCCTATGTATGTATGTGTTAATTTGCTTGAAATTGATTTGCGAGAAATTGAAATATTTGAGAATGTTTGGAAATGCATGATGCATTGTGATTATGTTATTCCTTGAAAAAGGTTATAACATTTTGAGTTAGATAAAAAGAAGAAAAAGCATGATATTATGAGCTTATGATTGAATTGAGCATAAATTGGATGTGATTAGGCAAGAGAGGAACCCATTTCGTTAGTCACATGCATGTTGACGCATAGGCTTCTCCTAGCTGCCTGCTTGGGCCATGAGATCCTAAGAATTCGGACTCATTTTGTTCACGGTGTAAACTTCGATTTCTCCGTTTCATTTCACGGAACTCTCGAGCCATTTGCTTTTGCATTGCATCTTTAAATGTCCAAGTATGGCTGAAGTTTATGTTGAGTGTTATAAGTTTAAGTTAAATTTAGTAAATGCTTAAATTTCTAGAATAAATTGAGAATGCTCGAATTGCTAGATATACTTGTACATATGCTTGAATATTGTGGTCAATTGCAAATGGCTATATATATATATTAGCCATTGAGTTGTGTAGCTCACCTACTATTTCCTCGTCAAGTGTACAACAAGAAAGTTAGCAATCTTTTCCAGGCATAGAAAACTCCAAGATATTAAAAACTTTTGTAACTAAGTTAGTTTGATCAATTTTGGATAGCTTTATAAGCATGTTAAACATTGAACATCCTATGTATATTGTATTAGGTGTTAAGCTTTCAATTATAATGTTTACATGTAATTAAATTTATGTATGAATTTCTTTTAATTTAGCAAATGAGTTTAGAACTGAAACTCATTTGAAAGTTGTAGATCATGAAGTCCTCTTTAAAATCATCTAAAGAACACCTTAATATGAGGTTTATAGAAATAATTATGACCATTTTTTCAATTCATCTCATCCTTTTACTAGATTCATCTAATCCTATCATCTGGTCCCACTTTTGACCCTATAAATGATAGAATTTGTCTTCAAGGTCTTTAAAAAGTTGTAGATCTTGAAGTTCTCTTTCAAATCCTTCAAAGAACACCTTAATCTGAGTTATCTCGAGAAAGTTATGACCATTTTTCCAATTTGTCTTACCCTTTGTCTAGGTTCATCTTATCCTATCATCTAGTCCAACTTTTGACCCTGCATATGATAGAATTTGACTTCAAAATCTTCATGAAAGTTGTTGATCTTGAAGTCTTCTTTTAAATCATCTAAAGAACACCTTAATCTGAGTTCTCTAGAGAAAGTTATGACCATATTTCCAATTCGTCTCACCTTTTGTCCAGGTTCATCTAATCCTATCATCTAGTTCCACTTTTGACCCCTACAGATGATAGAATTTGTCTTCAAGGTCTTATTTGTAGATCTTGAAGTCCTCTATTAAATCATCCGAAGAACACCTTAATCTGAGTTCTCTAGAGAAAGTTATGACCATTTTTTAAATTTGTCTCACCCTTTGTTTGGGTTCATCTAATCCTATAGTCTGGTCCCACTTTTGACCCTGTAGATGATAGAATTTGTCTTCAAGGTCTTACGAACATTGTAGATCTTAAAGTTCTCTTTTGATCCGTCTAAAAAACATCTTAATTTGATATCCATAGTGAAAGTTATGCCAAATGTCCCGAAACAGGTTTAGTATGGTTGAGGGCAAATACTGTGTTCGTTAATGACTCCGAATGCTGGGCTCCAGAAGCGGGGTCCGGCATTATTTGCTCTGAATGCTAGGCTTCGTAAACGGGGTCCAACATTGTTTGTTATCAGAACTTAGGTGTTTCCTAGGGTTCGAGTGCATAGTAGGATGAATTGTTATGTTATGTGATTACTCGTTGCATTGTGAATTGATTGAATTGCATTAAGTGACATGCATGTCATGCATCCATGTAGGGGTTAGGATTTTAAAATGAAATGTAAGCTAATAGTTAGTGTTTACATTAAAGGAGTAAGATGCGACCTCGTAGAAGAACATGAGGAGTATTGCAAGGATCGATTGCACTTGACTCTTCACTTAAGGAGGAGAGTACTGATGAATTAGTAGCCTCAGAAAATGCTGAGGCTTCCGTAGGGCAAGTTAGTGAGCTCGTTCGATCACAGACGCTAGAGTCTCCTCTTCTGCAGGAGCAAGTGCCTGCTCCAATGGATCCAAAGATGTTTCAGGCATTCGCCCAGGCCATGGGCCAGATGCTGCAATCTTCTGCTCTGACACCGATCAAGAAGGGGAAACAGTTCGATAAGATCAGGAAGTATGGGGGCAGGGATTTCTATGGGACAATGGATCCAGAAGAAGCTGAGACTTAGTTGAGAAAGACCGAGAGGATAGTATGTTGGAATCCATTTTCGGAACCCAACTCTTGCAGAAATATCAGAACTAATTGAGCGTATCTTTACTACGTCATTCTATTCAATAAATTACATACAAATAATTTCCATCATTAACATTTCAATACCCTCAAAACAAAGACAAAGCTATAGTGGCCTTTCAAGCCACATTACAATATAATCTGAAATCTCATCTCAAAATACAAAAGTTACATAAACTACAAATTCTTGAATATTAACTAAAGCCTTGTGTTTTCCAAAACTAATTCAAATATAACATAAGCAAATTTGGAGTCATGCCTTGGCTCTCTTTCACTCCATCTCTTGCAAATCACCTGGAGGTGGGGACAGGAAGGGGGTGAACTTGAAAGCTCGTGGGTAACATTTTATAATAAAAGATAAGCAAAAACTTTTGAAAACCGTTTTATTTGTCATAATAAATTTTCAGTGAGTTTATAAAGTATATGCTTCTTAAGCTTTTAGCCAAAATCCACAAGTCACAAAACATGAATGCATCAAACTTGATCAAACATCTCATGAGCACATAAACATATCAAAATGGTTCGGGTGGATCCAAAATAAATGCAACTTCATTTTTGGCTTTCATTCTTCTTCTAACTTTCACCTTAATTCTTCTCACCTCAAAATCTTTTATCCACTAGAAACACCAAAGCAAAACTTGGAGATATCCTCATTTCTCATTCGCTACTTTTCCCTTGCCTATCATTTTTTGGTTCAAAAATTTTCATTCATTTGCTCTTTACTCATGACTACTTTCCAAAATTTCTCCTCAGATAGTTCTAACTTCTATAAAACATTTGGTGTCCAACATTTCTGGCATAATAAAGGGAAATTTTGGCAGGATATATGGTGTAACCTTCAAGAATTATAGAGGTCACAAAACTTAGGTATATCTCTAAAAGAATTAGCTAAAGTTTGTGTTGCTAATACTTTGCAATTTCAGCAGGAACAAATGCAATTCCAGCAAGAAACAAGTTATATAATTTAGAACTTGGTAAGCCAGATGGGTCAGTTGGTGGAAGCTATCAACTAGCTAGCATAATAAAGTGAAGAGATGCAACCATCTTAACTTTGAGTGTACCCAAAGGTTGTTAGTGTAGAGGCCTCATAGAGTGAAGAGGCGCTTGAGAATCTTGAGAGAACTACTCAAAGAATTGCTTATATCGAATAAGTGGAGGAGGAGATCGAAGGAAAATAGATACATCATTCAACTCAAAGATTACCATTGAGCCTATAATTATTTTTAAAACTAACCATTCACCTTTACCTAGTAGTCTAGAGAAATTAAATGAGGAAGAATCTAGTCAGATTTTAGAACAACGTTCATCTCCCTTATGGCTTGTTTTGGAAAAAAAACAAGAGTAGTCCAACGAATATGCAAACTGTTGAGCACCAAGATAATGGGGTGAGTTTAGTTGCATAAGAAAGAAAATTATTTTGCCAGGCTAAACTTATGGATTTCATCTTTTTTATAATTGACATGCAGTCTTGTAGTTTAGGCTTAGATAACATAATAGGCACTCCCAAATATAAAAAAGGTATAGAAAAAGAGTGAAGGCGAGTAATTCTACTGATTATAGTCTTGTTCCTCACATCCTTGGAAAAAAGATACTTCTCTTATCAATGTTGAATTTAAGCCATACCAAGTTGTAAAAAGTTCCAATAGATGCATAGTTCTGTGAATGGATGGGATATAAACACCACATAGTAGAAGAAGATCATCTGCATACATCAAGTGAGTAAGATCTAACTCCTTGCATTTATAACGATATTAAAAACCACCATTGTAGTGAACAACCTTAGAAAGGCCTTACATAACCAACGTAAGTATATAAGGGGATAAAGGATCCACTAGTCTAATGCCTTTAACTAGTTCAAGAGAAAAATATGGGATGTCATTAACCAAAGTACTCAAAGAGGTGGAGTGATATAGAACATAATCTAGTGAATAAATTTCTGAGAAAGATGAAGAACTTCAAGGTATAGCCAAATGAAACTGCAACTAACATAATGCAATGACTTTAAAAAATCAATATAAAGTATGTGGCTCTTAACTCTCTTACTAGAGTTGCAATCTTTGAGCATAGCTTATAGAAGCAGAATATTATCATTCAGGTATCCATTATGTATAAAAGTTACTTGAGAAGAATTTACAATAGTAGTTAAGATCTTTTTATGTCTCTCAGTAAGAAGTGTGGATATCACCTTATATATGATGTTACAATAGGAAATGGTTCTATAGTCACTCGTTATAGAAGGATTAGGCTTCTTTATAACCAAACAAAGATATGAGTGAATGATTTCTTGGAGAATCATGTAAGATTCAAAGAATTCCAATGTATCTTCTGTAAAGAGTTGCCCTGTAATATCCCATTTCCTTTGAAAAAATAAAGCAATGAAGCCATCGAGCCTAGGAGATTTGAAAGGATCAAGACTGAGTAAAACTCACCTCACATCATTCATGTTGAAAGGAGAAATAAAAAAATCTTTAACATCTGAGTCAATACTATGTTCAAAGATCCCCAGGAAATTATTGTTACATAATAAAGAATCAACTATTCTCATAAGATCAACATAATAGCTTCCAGCAACTTCCAGTAGACAGATAATTCAACATGTTACTATCCTCTACTATATAGTAGTTGGGAAATCTTATTAATGTTTCTTTTAGCTAATGAAGAGGAGTGAAAAAATTTAGTGTTTGACTCCCCTTGCTTAAACCAATTAAGCCTAGCCTTTTGCTTTAAAATTGAGTTTTGTAATTAGAGAGCTAGCTAATAGTCTTTAAGAAATTGAATTTCAAGTTGTCTTAAACTAGAATCATAAAGAAATTCATAGTAAGCTTTCTAAGCAGTTGTGAGCTTATCGTCAAGAGATTTAAAGTTAACATTTTGGCCTTAGGTAAGACTCTTGTTAGCCATTTTAACCCTTCTTAGTTTCTGCATCAATGATAGGATTTATAGCTTTAAATGTCTGAGTTCCAATAACTTCTGATTATATCATGAAAACCAACCACCTCAGAAATAACATTTAAGAATTTGAATGGGTCCCTAAGATTCTTACAATCAGGTAGCCTTTGAATATACAAATAAGAGTGATCAGAGATTATATTTTCCCTAAAATGTGCAAAGGAATAAGGGAACTTATCAAACCAGATAGAGTTCAAAAGAGTTATTTCCAAATTTTTCCAAATGTGAGATCCACCAAATCCAAGTTCATCAAAAAATCTGATAGTTCTTTAGTGATCCCAAAATGAAACCTCTTTCCTCCTTGAATTTCAGAAGAATTAAAAACATAGTTAAACTCATCAATAACAGTCCAGGTAGTCTGAATGTGCATTAGAAATTTAATAAATTTAACCATAAGATATCCCTTTGAGAACCAAAATTAAAAGCATAAATCATTATGACAACAAAAAGGATAAATTATTTCCTTAGCTAGCAACACAGATGTAGAAGTTAGTCTAATTCTTTAAGTAATTGTATAGTGATTAGATCATAATTATATGTTGGATCGAAAACAAAAACATGCACGATTTGGCTAAAATAGTAGATTTTAAAACTTTTCTCAAAATTAAAATGTAGCAGAAACAAAATATCCAAATCAACATGTTTCAGCCATATATGATACGGTATAAGGAAAATAATTAATACCTACTCCTTGCTACAACTTTGACTCCTTACTTTTGCATCCTCTCCTTGTTGATGTATCTTCTCTTCATTATTATATCCTCAACCAATCCGATCTACCACTTGTTCTCTTTGGATAACTTGGTTAACAAGATCCTTTGGTGGGAAAAGAGAAGAAATTTTGAAGAGATTTTCCTTAGTTGAAAAAAGGCAAAATGAGACCCTTCTCATTCAAATTTCGGCTAGGCTATGAAATAGAGGGCAAAGTAAGTCAAAAATGTAACAACATCTCCTCTCATTCTCTCAGTTTCTGTTATAGATGAAAGAAAGAAGTAAAGTGCATCTAATGCATCACTTCATTCTTTAATCAAACATAAAGAAGCCAATAAATGAGACTATCTCATTTGTTTAAGATGGCTATATGAAAAGACCAATAACATAAATGAGATCCTCTCATTTTCAGTTATGAGATGAAATAAGGGAGAGAGCATATCAAATGCACCTCCTCCTTCTTTAATCAAATGAATGCTAAAAGGTTACATTACATGCTATCATTAAAAGAAAACCATTAAACCATTTAATGATAAGATCATTACTACATTTAATGATGATGAAGCATGATAAAAAATCATCTTAAATTTAGCAATTCAATGCTAAATGTGCATCTGCCCATTTAGCTATAAAACTGAAATTTGCCCATCCTTTTTCTTTAATAACTTAGTTTCAATTTAATTAATCTAATTAATCAAATCAAACCAAAGTCCAGCCCAATATTAAATGTTCATTTGGGCTTCTAATTAACAATTAATTAGTGTAAACCAAATATTCAATCATAAGCTTTAATACCTAATTTAATTAACTCTTAATTAAATTGTTCCGGTATTATTCTTATTCCGAATCATTCTTCTTTCTTATTTCTAGTAATCTCTATTTATATTTCTAACAATGTTTGATAACCTTCCTAAAAGTCACATGGGGAATCTAATTGGACTTAGATAATTCAAGCTCTAATAAGCTTGAAATTAATTTAATCTTACTAAAATTAATTCCAGCTTATTAACCTAATGTCATTCCACTAAAGACAATTAGTTGAACTCTTAAATTGTTATTTTGAGAACATATGTTTCAAATAAGATGTCTAATTGTAAACTCTATTATGAATGATATTATAGTCATCCATACAATAAATGGTAAAATTACCATTTTGTCTTTGTGTTGGTTTTTCCTTCTAGTTCTCCCGTTTTACTATACATTGTGATTAACACACAAGATCTCATCTTAGTGTTAAGACTTGATGGATAGCTAGTCTATTAAACTACTAGTGCTAGTTTAATCATTTATCTCCATAAAACATCTACAAGTGATGATATCATTATAAACTCTTCAATTGAGTGAATGTTCCCTCATACATGTTTCAATTAATAATTTCAACATACAAACATTGGGTTGATACTCTGTAAAAATCTATTCCGATCATATCAAGAATTATAATGAAACACATATGAGTTCACTACTCATCAAAATTGTGGATCGTAACAAAAGAATACTAAGATATATGTTTTAAGATTAAAGAAATGACCTACTTTATTCTGTAAACCATACGTGATTCTAGATTCATTTAATAGTGTCATTATCATTATTTAACTACTATCATGATATGAAAATCATCATTTCCTTGAAGTAAACTCCTTTACTTACATAGAGATAAATCGCAACACTATAGTCTAAACCATAATTAAGTGACCAACTTGATTATTCAATTGTGAATCAACTAATTTAGATTTTCATAATATACATGCTTCCTATACATCTCCATATTTATGTATATTACTTACAAAAGAATGTTGGTACCCTATGACTATTTATATAATGCTGATACAAATAAAACCAAACTCTTTTGTTCTTTTAGTCATAAATATATTCATTACAAAAGTAACTGGAAGAAGATTAAGTTATATGTAAATACACTTGCTTTCTAGGGCACTATATTTACATAACTCCAATAATCACCCACTTGCCCTAAAGCAAGTTTGACATATCCCTCATTCCCATCCCTTCTAGGTGAACCTCAAAACTATTTTGAGATAGCCTCCTTGTAAATGGATCAGTAAGGTTTTGCTCTGTGGGAATCTTTACCACATTCACCTCACCATGTTGTATATCTCACTTATGAGATGATACTTTCTCTTAATATGTTTGGCAACTTTATGGTTCCGAGGTTCTTTAGAATTAGCCACTGCCCCACTATTATCATAATAAAATGTAATGGCCTTTTCTACCTCAGGAACTACCTCTAAAACATTTAGGAACTTGCTGAGCAAGACTACTTCTTTTACTGCTTGCAAGTAGCAACATACTCAGCCTCTATAGTCGAATCAATAACACAAGATTGCTTGTCACTTCTCCAAACTATGGCTCCACCTACTAAAATAAATATAAAACTAGAAGTTGATTTCCTTGAATTGACATCTAAATGGAAATCATAATCTATATATCCTATCAGAATGAGGTTACTTCCAAAGTAATCAAGCATTAACGCTGCGTATGAATGCTGTCTCCGATGGCTGGAGACGGAACAGAACAAAAATTTAGAGACAGAACGGAACAAAAATTGAAGACAGTGAGATGTTTAGTTGTGGTGGACAAAATAGAAATAACTGTCTCCGTCTCGAGGACAGAATGTGTTTGGTTGCAGTGGACAGAACGAAAAAATTGTGCCAATAACGAAAATGCCCCTAGTCCTTAATATAATTAGAAATATGTAATTCATTGACAATTTTGATTACGAATGATTTGCATTAGCTAAAAAGTTAACAAATAATAATAATAACAATTTTTCCACTAAGATCGAATAATAATAATAATAATAATAATAATAATAATAATAATAATAATAATAATAATAATAATAATAATAATAATAAT
>JAOSBK010000006.1:25578346-25590477 GCA_027568895.1 Erythroxylum shatona | reverse complement strand
TATCACAATTCAACCCCCCCTTCTTGTGTATCTTGATCTTATTATTGTTCAATATATTGACGTGTGATTCACTTCAATATGTATATTACTTACAAAAGAATCTTGGTACCTTTAGACTAGAATAGGAGAATCTATTCCTTCTTGAAAGTTGGATTTTAATAAAATTTGAATTGTAGAAAGGTGTATATAACTAATTTTGTCTTTTTTCTTTAGAAATATTTTGTAACTGTTTATAAAATTGTTCTTGGTCTATTAAACTTATGCAAATATGTCCATTACATTAGTCTATTCTAACACATATTTCATGTATAATATTTCCATAGTAAATGAAATTTCTATTAATTAAGTTTTTAAATAGACGGTGTGTAATATCTTGTCCATCTACTAGATATAATTGTGTTTAGCTTCTTCTTCTTTTTGATAATAGTGTATTAAGATGGAAAACACTAGTCGATCCAGCTAATTCTAAAGTATCTACATCTAAAATATTATTATTATTGTTATTGTTAGTGTGAGATTCTTAAATTATTTTAGTCATGTTAAAGTCTGTTAGATTGATGAAAGATTCTTTGATGCTCTATAAGTTGGTTATATTTATGAATTAAATTTTGATTATGTAAATTATAAAGATTAATTGTTTCTTTAATAGGAATTAAACTATTATTATTAAAAAAATTGTAGATAGTTATATTGTCTTTCATAATACTCTTCTGATCTATATTTAATGACTAAAGTTTCTAAATGAATAATTTCTATTGATAATTGGTTACAGAGTGTACAGTTATGCATTAAAAATAATTGCGACATAAATTAACAAATAGGACAACTCTTCATGAATAATGAATTTTGTAATGTTCTTGAAATTGTTTATAGAGTTGTTTTAATTCTAATCTTTCTTGATTATAGTTTTTTGTATCTCGATTTAGTATTTCTTTAAACTTATGAACAGTAGTTTTAAAAGCATTGATTTGTTCTAAATAATTATAAGTATCGATAAAAGTTTTAATAAGTTTTCTATTAAGTGAAATTTTCCTTTCAGTACATATTATTGCTAGATGAATATTTCTATAAGTAGTACAAATAGGCTTTTTTAAATAATAAAGAAAACAGAAGTAAAATATTACAAAAATAAGAGAAATGAATGGACTAAAATATATAAAAATGATAAAAACCAAAACCACAATTGATCACACCTTTGGTTTTGTTTTGCTCTTCACGTTCTCTTTTCATACACCAATCTTTAGGCTTTATCCAAGACGTTTGAAGAGTTTTAGACAAAGGATCATAAAGAGAGTTTTTATTTTCTCCTGGAGAGCTAAGGGCTCTTCAGTTACATTATGTATAGGCAAAGGGCACTTGGAAGTGTCTAAAAACAACTAAAGATAAGAAAATAGTAAAGTATATTTCTTTGTCGAGAGAATCTACTTTTACTTTTGAGATTATCTACATAGGTGGCCTACAGATATTGTAGGTGTCTATACAAGTGGCTTACATAATTGAAAATAATTACATCACTCTTCAATAATTACGTCAACTGAGGAGGTGTCTTCTTTTTCTTTCGAAGTGGAAGGATAGTTGGTACATTGATGAGCAGGATATTGCTAGAGTTATTGATAAGTGGATTGCTTCTAATCTTCTAATAATATGTTGAATACTTTGGATTTGCTTAAGAAATTTTCTTCGATTTGTTTGATTAGCTGGAAGGAATTAGTGGATATAGGTGTACGATAAGCTAATTTCTTCAAAACATTTGGTCCTCTGTAATTGAGTTCAATTAATGACTCTGGAGTAATCTTTGGATATTGCTAATAAACACCTTCAAAGCAATGGAGGTTAAACTGATTGATGAGATCCTAATTGAATTCATATTTTGGTGGTTCATCGATGGATGGATACATACCATTACTAATTCCTAGTTGTACATAAGCTATTCGAGATAGCTGCATATTTGAGTCTTTGAAATTGTCTACTTTTTTTGAAGATCGGATAGCTGTTGAAAACTTTGATAAAGATTTCTCTTTTTTTTGCAAATATTTCTTTATAGTTTTTGACTGCAATAGTAAGTCAAGATGGAAACTCAGCAAGACTATTTAAATTGGTTAAGTAAATAGTATCAACTAGGCCACTTTGGAAAAACAAAAGACAAGTTATGAGTGCATCTGTTTCTAGAAAGATTATAGCTTTGAGTCCATATCATCCTTGGTTTTGGGGGTAATACTTAAAATTCTTTTGTTCTTCCTTCCATTCATTGAGTGTTTGAAAACAATCATAGAATATTTCAGGAGTAATTCTTTTCATTTTGTCCTTTAGTGCTCTTATAGGTACAACATTGATTCTTTCCATATTGACAGGTTTTCCTAATATTTTCATTCTTGAATCTAATGGATGTCTTTCTAGAGCTTGTTTATGGTGAGGTTTTAGTGTAGGATTTTTTAATTTATCTAAAGCTTTTTCTGCTTCTGGACAATCTGAATAAATCTAATGAATGATTGAAGATTTTCTAATAATATGGAAGCCTCATGTCATTCATCATATATTCCTACCACTAGTCTATTAAAAATAACATAGACTTTAGATTCTCTAAAATCTTCTTGTTTTTGAGAGATTCGTGGTTCAGATTTGGGTGATGGATGAATAAGTTCAGTTGAAATGTTTGAAGGAGTAGGGGGGTAAAAGTGTTTGAGTAATTTGTTAAGGAGTAACTGGTTAGATGGCAATGATGTTTTGTTTTTCAAGAAGATTAATGGTTGATCAAGGCTGATTAATCTCTTTTGTCACTATCCCTACTTGTTGTTGAAGATTCAATAATTTTGCTTCCTTTTTGGTGAGTGAATCTTTGAGGCTTAGGATTGTTGTTTCCATTCTCTGACCAAGGTATCTGCAAGACTATTTGTTAGACCCTAAATTTTTTTCAATTATTATTGATTTATTTATTTCATTTTTTAGAATTGAGTCATTAATTTGATGGGCATAAATAGATATTTGAAATTAGATGGAAAGATTTGAATTAAGTTAGAGTTAATATGGTGTTTAAGAAGATTGAAGGAGTTAGGAGGTAAATGAAAGAAGGGGCAAAATGGGAAGACCAAAGGAGAGGAGGGGTAATTTTGGAAGGACAAGACCAAAAGGTGGTCTTATTTAAAAAAAGGAGAAAACATGAAATGGGAGGAGAAATAAAAAATCAAAGAGAGAAAGAAGAGAGATTTCGGTGGTTGAGAGAAAAGAAGAGAGTTGAGCTAGGGTTTTTTCATTTCTTAGCTTTTGGGAGAGATTTTGAAGTGTTTCAAAAATAGTAAAAGGTAGAGGAAGACAAGAGCTTCCATTTTAGCCAAAGATCTCTTCATTTGGTGAAGAATCAAAGTAAGATCATTTTAAATCTTTTGGATTTTTGGAAGGATTTTAGTTCATGGAGTTTAGAAAATGGATGGGTTTAAGTATTCTAGCACCAATTTTATTGATTGTGCTTTGTGGGATTTTCAATTGAAAACCCTATTGAGTGGGATTTTTTTGTTATTGTAGAAGGAAATCAAAAAAGGTAAGAGAAGCAAGAGTAGAGACATTTTGATCAAGTCTTTAAGCAAGAAAATTATGGTGGGTGCATGTTTATAATTGAGTAAATAAGCCATAAATATTTTCTTTGAATCAAAGAAGTTTAATGATTTCAATTTCATCATAAGTATTGCATTTATTGCATTTGAATGATTCAAAAAATTTCAATACATGGTTTTATAAATTGTGTGATGATTTATGAAAAGACTTGAAAGTGATTTTTGAAAAGATATCATGTTTATAAAATCATGTTTTCAAAATATCTCGTGTCTATGAAAAGTCAAGATTCGAAAAAGTGCCATTTTGGGCAATATGTTTACAATATGTGAAATACATAATTATGTGGGTTTGTAGTGATCCCCTAAGTTAAGTCAAGTGTACTTTGACAAGAGGCTGCTCACCTGCCCGCTAGTGGCATAGAGCTCCTTTATGGACTCCCATAAATTCACGGCTATGCAACACAATTATGTGAGATTACATTAGTACTTTCTATTCATGGCTACACAGGACTCTTAGGGAAAATGTGTAGTATGTTTTGTTTTGGATCCACCTAAGCCATTCTGATGTACTTATGTGCTTATGATCTGTGAATAAGTTTGATGCATTTATGTTTTATGGTTTGTGAATTTGACTACACGATAAAAATTTGAGAAACAAGTGTTTTATGAACTCAATGAAAATTTTCTACCACAAATAAATTGTTTTCAAGGGCTTTGTTTATTTTTTCCATTATAGACTATTACCCACGAGCTTTCAAGCTCACCCCCTTTTTATCCCATTTTCAGCTGATAGCTAAGAGATCAAGTGATCAAGAGCCTAAGGGAATTTCTCCAAATTTGCTTATCTTGTATTTTGAGTTGGTATTGGGAAAGCACACTGTTTTAGTCGCATTTAAAGAATCTTTTGTAATTTAAGATTTTGAGACAATGATGTAATGTGGCTTAGAATGTCATTAAATATTTGTAAAACTTTGTTCTTTTGATGTTAATGAAATGTGAATGATGTATGGATGATGTGAATTGAAATTAGATATACGTGAAGAAGTTATCAACTTGAGTCGATGATTTTGGAACATAAATTGTTGATATATATATATATATACACATAAGTGAGATGCTATGGAAAGGAAGATAAGAATTATGACTGATCAAATGTAGTTAAAGGTGATGAGCCAAATGAGTTGATATTTGAGAGTTTAATGAAGTGATTTTGGTACCTGAATGGTTATGCTCAAGACATTCCAAGTCTGCACAATGTAAAATTTAAAGTCTTCCATAGGGAAAAATTTTGTATTCTAACTTCAGGGCAAAATCTAGATTAATCTTTGTTGAATTAGGCAAAATTATCTTCTAGAAAGTTGTAGCTTATCTTTCTAGCTTTCCATTGGCATATAGTATGAAATTTTTAGACATTGGAGTCGAAAGTTATGATCCTTATAAGTGGAGATGCTTAGGAGTATAGATTGTATCGTCTGATGATATCATATCATCTAGTGATGACATCATATCATTTGATGACATCATATCATCTGGTGATGATGTCATATCGTCTGTGATGAAGTATCGTCTGGTGATGATGTCATATTGTCTGGTGATGACGTCATATCATATGGTGCACTGTTCATCTGATCCTTTCATCTGGTCCCATTTTTGACCCTGTAGATGATCGAATTTGTCTTCAAGGTCTTCATCAAATTTGTACTTTTGAACCATCTAAAGAACACTTTAATCCGAGTTCTCTAGAGAACGTTATAACCATTTTTCCAATTTGTCTAACACTTTGTCTGGGTTCATCTGATCCTATTGTCTGGTCCCATTTTTGACCCTATAGATGATCGAATTTATCTTTGAGAAAATTTGTAGAGCTTGAAGTTCTCTTTCAAACCATCCAATGAGCACCTCAATCCGTGTTAGAGAAAGTTTTGACCATTTTTCCAATTCGTCTAACCCTTCATCTAGGTTCATCAGATCCTATCATCTAGTCCCATTTTTAACCCTGTAGATGATCAAATTTGCCTTCAAGGTCTTCATGAAAGTTGTAGATTTTGAAGTCCTCTTTCAACCCATCTAAATAACACCTTAATCCTACATCTTTAGAGAAAGTTATGACAATTTTTCCAATTCATCTGACCCTTCGTATGGTTTCATTTGATCCTATCATGTAGTCCCATTTTTGACCCTATAGATGATCGAATTTGTCTTTAAGGTCTCCATGAAAGCTTTATATCTTTTCGTTCTATTTCAAACAATCTAAAGAACACCTTAATCCGACATCTCAATAGAAAGTAATGACAATTTTCCCAATTCGTCTGACCCTTTGCTTGGTTTCATTTGATCCTATTTTATGGTCCCATTTTTGACCCTATAGACGATCGAATTTTTCTTTAAGGTCTTCATGAAAGTTGTAGATCTTGAATTTTTCTTTCGAACCATCTAAAGAACACCTTAATTTAACATGTATATAAAATGTTATGACAATTTTCCCAACTCATCTAACCCTCCATCTATTTTCATCTGACCCTATCATCTGGTCCACTTTTGTCCCTCTAGATGATAGATTCTATCTTTAAGGACTTCATGAAGGTTGTATATCTTGAAGTCTTCTTTATAACTGTCTAAATAACTCCTTAATCTAATATCGAAAGAGAAAGTTATGCTAATTGTCCTGAACCATGTTCAATATGATTGAGGACAAAACCTTGTTTGATTTCCTTTGACCATAACTGCACCATCTGACCTCTAAATGAGATGATTCTTGTTTCTAAATAAATTAGAGACATAGAGCTACAATGATATAAAGGAATAGAATTTTAATTTAGTGCCTAAGTCTTTCAATATCTGGAAGGAATTTGAGCATAGAATATTTGCTTCAGTATAAGAATGATTCGAAAAATAGGGCCCGACATTTACGGTATTAGAGAATGAAGATGAATCAAGGATGACTAATGAGGGTTAATTGGAATAACCATACAAGGTTAAGGATATTTTATGTAACATCCCATCACCTGTAGGGAGGTTAGATTAATAAATATGAGTGATTAATGAGAGCTTATAAATGCGTTTTTCATGCTCCTGCATAATGTGGCACACACATACACGTGAATAGTAAAATTTTGCATATGAAAATAATTGCACAAGCATTCATTGACGTTCTAAGTATAATTGTGTATAAATGTGAGTATATTGAGAAATGTTGGCCCTCAAACTTTCTTGTTGATGAATAAGTATGATTTACATTAATTATGAGGTCTTTATGAAATTTTGTGGAAGTTAATTATTATGTTGATGTTAGAAAGATTATATGATATATGTTGATTGAAATAAAGTGTAAAATTTATAAGAATATTCAAGGGTGTTTTTGGCAAGACACTTAAGGTTAAAAGAATATAAGCCTATAAGGAAGGGTAAAAAGGCCTTTTTGGGCTCATTATCTTGGACCCTGGAAATTTTTTTCTTTCAGTAAGCATGATTTAAAATAGTTTTGAGGTTTAGATAGATTAAATTTTTGGAGTTATAATTAAGTCAAGGTTAGAAGGATTTGTTGAATGGGTAAGTGGAATTAAAGTGTTAATGTAATAAGGATGCTCAAGAACATTTTTGGAAGATTACTTAAACATAAAAGAACATAAGCTTATAAGGAAGGGTGAGATGAAATTTTTCGGCTCATTAAAGGTAGAAATGGAAAAAGAATATGCTGTTTTGCTTGTTAAGAGGAGAAAAACGTGAATTGAAGGGGGAGGAGAGTGAAAAACAAAAATAGGAGAGAAAAAGAGAGGTTTTGGTGAAAGAAGAAAAGAAGATAAATCAAGTTTATTAAGGTAGGTTAACCATCTTTTCATCATGCTTTATTAAAGGAATGGGTTGTGTTAAGGATGAAGGAGTTAGAGAAAAAGAAAAGGGGTTTGTGTAGAGAATGAAAGGTTTGTTGGAAGAAGATGGATTAGGAGAACCCAATTGATTTTAGTGTTTCTAAACTAGGTCTTAGTTTTTAACCTAGATGGACTATGGGTAGGTTAGATTTGAGTTTAATTTGTGTTTGTCACAAGTTTGTGATTTTTTTAAAAAAGTTTATAAATTTTATTGGAATGTTGTTTTGAATGGAACCTTGGTTGTCTTAGGAAACCAAGGGAATCCTACCCAAGAGCAAGGGGAAAGGCAAGCTTGACTTGAATTTTTGCAAGCTAATTATGTGGGTAACATATTTATGGTTATAGTGTAATTGGGCAAATTCTTGCCTATATGTGTATGTTGAAATTAATTTGTTTGAAATTGACTTATTTGTAAATGATGAAATATGACAATGTTATACCTCAAAAGAGGTAATGACATTTTGTATTAAATGAAAAGAAGAGAAAGCATAAAAGTATGAGCAATATGAGAAAACAATTATGTGCTTTTGTTGGGGCGAGAGTGGAACCATTTTGTTCATCACATGCTTATTGACAGCTATCCACTTGTGGCATATGAGCTCCAAAATTGGACTCATTTTTTTCATGGGGTAAACTTTGGTTTCTCCATTATGTTTCTATGAAACCCTCTAGCCATTTGTTGTGCATTGCATCTTTAATTTGTCATGTATGATGCATTTGAATGTTATGTACTATGAGTGTTAAACTAAATTGAAGGGTGCTAGAATTATTGAATATACGCATATATATATACTTGAATTTGTGGTCAATTGCCAATGGCTATAAATATATTAGCCACTGAGTTGTGTAGCTCACCCCACTATTCCCTCCTCAGGTGTAGAACAAGAAGGTTAGCAATCCTTGCAAGGCATCAGAAACTCTAAAATATTAGAAACTTGTATAACTAAGTTAGTTCGATCACTTTTGGATAGCTTTATAAGCATGTTTAAACATTGAGCATCCTATGTATGTTGAATTATGTGTAAAGCTTTTAATTATAATGTTAATTATGTAATTAAAGTTATATATGAAAATCTTTTGATTTGGAAATTGAGTTTAGAACTGAAAAGTTCCACAAGGGTATGCTCATGTTTCTTTTGTAGTTGTACATTTCAAAATCCAATTTTTTCCTAGGTGTAGAAATTGTATGTCAACGTCAGGGGCAAAACTGGACTAATTGAAGCAAAATTAGTTAAAGTTGTCTTCTGAAAATTTGTAGCTTATCTTTTTAGCTTTCCAACGATGTATAGTATGAAATTTTTGGACATCAGAGTTAAAAGTTATGATCTTTATGAGTGGAGATGCTTAGGAGTGTATTCTGCTTCGTCTTAAATTGACTCTGCTTTGTCTTAGGTTGGCCTTCTGATTCGTCTTAAGTTGACCATCTGCTTTATCTTAGGTTGACCTTCTACTTCGTCTTAAGTTGACCATCTGCTTTGTCTTACGTTAACCTTATGCTTCATCTTAAGTTGACTCTACTTCGTCTTAAGTTGAGCTTCTGCTTCGTCTTACGTTGACCATCTGCTTCTTCTTAGGATGACCTTTTGCTTCGTCTTATGTTGACCAGAACATCTTCTGGTCCAAATTCTCTAGACATCAAAATCTGCCTTCAAGGTCTTCATGAATGTTGTAGATCTTAAAGCCCTCTTTCAAACCATCCAAAGAACACCTTAATCCAATATCTCTAGGGAAAGTTATGACAATTTTCCCAATTCATTTGACCCTTCATCTGGTTTCGCCTGACCCTATCATCGGGTCCATTTTTGACCTTTTAGACTATAGAATTTGTCTTATAGTCTTCATGAAAGCTGTAGAGCTTGAAGTCCTCTTTCAAACCATCTAAAGAACACCTTAATCCAATATCTCTAGAGAAAGTTATGACAATTTTCCCAATTAATCTGACCTTTCGTCTAGTTTCGTCTGACCCTATCATCTGGTCCACTTTTGGCCCTACAGATGATAGAATTTGTCTTTGAGTTCTTAATAAAAGTTGTAGATCTTGAATTCCTCTTTTAAACTATCTAAAGAACACCTTAATCTAATACCTCTAGTGAAATTTATGACAATTTTCCCAATTCATCTAACCTTTCATTTGGTTTTCTTTGACCCTATTGTCTAGTCCACTTTTGACCCTACATACGATAGAATATGTCTCTGAGGTCTTCATAAAAGTTATAGATCTTGAAGTACTCTTTTAAGCCATCTAAAGAACACTTTAATCTGATATCTTTAAGGAAGGGTATGACAAATTTTCCCAATTCGTCCCTTCATCTAGTTTCGTCTGATCCTATCGTCTGGTCCACTGACCATATAGATGATAGAATTTGTCTTTGAGATCTTCATGAAAGTTGTAGATCTTGAAATCCTCTTTCAAACTATCCAAAGAACACCTTAATTTGATATCTATACCGAAAGTTATGACAAATGTCCCAAAATAGGTTTAATATGGTTGAGGGCAAGTACAGTTTCAGTTAATGACTCCGAATGTTGGGCTCCGGAAGCGGGTCTAACATTGTTTGGTATCAAAGGTTCGGTTTTTCCTAGGCTTGGAATGTATAGTAGGATAAATTGTTATGTAATGTGATTATTTTGTTGCATTGTGAATTGATTGTATTGCATTAATTGACATGCATGTCATGCATACATGTAGGTGTTAGGATTTTAAAATGAAATGTAAGCTAATAGTTAGTGTTTACATTGAAGGAGTAAGATGCCACCTCATAGAAGAACATGAGGAGTATTGCAAGGATCGATTGCACCTGACTCTTCACCTAGGAAGGAGAGTACTGATGAATTAATATCTCCAGGAAATGCTGAGGCTTTTGTAGGGCAAGTGGTGAGCCCATTGGATCATAGACGGGGGAGTCTCGTCTTTCGCAAGAGCAAATGCCTGCTTCATTGGATCCAAGGATGTTTTAGGCATTTGCTCAGGCTATGGGCCAAATGGCACAATCTTCTAATTTGGCCCCAGTCAAGAAAGGGAAACAGTTTGATAAGGTCAGGAAGTATGGGGCAGTGGATTTCTATGGGACAACAGATCCAGAAGAAGCCTTGAGAAAGATTGAGAGGATACTGGATTAGATGGAGTCTGAGGATGATGAGAAAGTTGTGTATGCTGTAAGCTTGCTACAGGGAGATGCTCTGCATTGGTGGGAGAGTGTGCTAGGGAGACAGATGAGACCGCCAGTGCTGGCATGGAAGAACTTCTTAGCTGCATATAAGAAGAAGTACCTGTCTGAGATGTACATTCAGCAAAAGCAGGGAGAGTTTCTTAGTCTCACCCAGAGGGAAATGATGATGAGTGAGTATAAGCGCCGGTTTACACAACTATTTTGGTATGCAGTAGAGATGATGATGAGTGAGACAGCTAAGTGCCATAGGTTCAAATCGGGGCTGCATCTAGCCATCAAAGAGAAAGTAGTGATGCAGAATTTATGTGATTTCCAACAACTGGTTTAGGTAGCTCTGAGGTTGAAAACATTGAGAACATAAAGAGCGTCGTGAGAAAAAAGAGAAAGGGGAGAGAACAGTTCAAGAGGGGAGGCGGTACTTCTATGCTTAAAAGGAGTACCAGGACTTTCCCTGTGCAGTATGAGGAGAGCAACAGTAGGGCAAGCAGGTCCAAGCCGATGAGGACTTCTACTGTTTCTCATCAAGCCTTAATGACTAGAGGTAGTAGAAGAGGAGAAGGGGATAAGTCTTCTGTAGCTTAATGCGATCATTGTGGCAAGTTCTATGGAGGGGAATGCTATAGGCTGACTGGATCTTGTTTTAAATGTGAAAAGAAGGGGCACATGGCTAGAGAGTGTTAGCGGTATGCAAGGAGGGAATATAAAAGCAAGCTTCGAAGAGAATTGAGGCAGTAGGGCATAAGATTGCAACTGAAGTGGGTAACTCTGATGCAGCTAGGAGGGTGAATCCTCCAGGAAGACCAAGGGGCAAGCACCAGCTAGAGTGTTTGCAATGACACAAGAGGACGTAGAGACCGCTCCAAAAGTTGTGACTGGTCTGATTAAATTATTTAATGTTGATGTGATTGTTTTGATTGATCCGGGTTCTACTCACTCCTTTGTTTCATCGGGTAGAACTATGTATGGTAGAGATTTGAGCCCATTGGATACTCCTTTGATGGTGAGTACTCTAATCAGCTAGTATATTGTGATCAGTCAAGTTTATAGAGATTGTGAGATATATATTGGTGGGGGACACATAGTGGTGGATTTAATGCCATTGAAGATGGGAGGATTAGATGTGATTTTGGGTATGGACGCCTTAGAGAAATATAAGGCTAACTTAGATTGCAAACAAAAGATAGTGGAGTTCGAGTTGGATAATGGAAGAAAGGTGATGTTTATGGGAGATAGAAAACTTAGCTCATCGAGGATTGTTTTGGGTTTGATGGCAGAGAAAATGTTGAGGAAAGGGTGTGTAGCATTTTTGGCCTATGTGGTGGACACAAGGGCAAATAGGGGAAAGTTATAAGATATATCAGTAGTAGTGAAATTCCTGGATGTTTTTCTTGAGGAGTTACCAGGACTACCATGTCCTAGGGAAATTGAATTTTTCATTGAGCTTCTTCCAGGCACAATGCCAATTTCGATTCCGCCTTATAGAATGGCTCCGACAAAATTGAAGGAGCTTAAGGAGCAATTGGAAGATTTGTTGGAGAAAGGTT
>JAOSBK010000006.1:25549952-25571669 GCA_027568895.1 Erythroxylum shatona | reverse complement strand
GCACTCGCTCACAATTTATGCACTAACAACTCTACTCATAACACTATGCTCATCGCATCGGTAACGGGATGCTACAACAATGCAGCCTACATGTCAAATGCGGTGCGATAAAGGAGTGTGTTGATCCTATATCTAGCAGTGCAAATACCTCAAAGTCATAAATGAGAAACACACCTGCAACCACATCTGGTAAATCTTGAGCCTCCTGCCTAGTCATAGCAAAGACTCGAGTCTAGGACTGCGGTCGACTACCTCGCTCCTTAGTCTTTATGGAAGAACTCCTAGAGCTCACTCTGCCTTTACCTTAGCCTCTCTGTATAGACCCACTTCCTCTACTCTACTGGACGATAGCAGCACTCCTAGATCCCCCACTCATACCAGACTGAGCTCCCAAAGTAGCAGGACAATCTCTAGTCTAGTGATCAAAAGAGTCGCACTTCAAGCAAGCTTCAGTTAGTCTCCAATACTCATTATCGTGCCTCCTCTCACAGTGCTCACACACTAGAAACTGACTCTGTATTGCACCCCTTCCACTGCCAGTCTGTGATGATCTAGCCCTATGCCCAGATCCTAACTGCCTGGATCCACCTGGTGGTTTGAAGGCCCTGTTTTGGCGCTTACTGAATCTTCTACCAGAACTTCCCTGACTCTCACTAGGCCTCTTCTCTCTGAACCCTTGCCCAGTCTCTACTTGTCTCTCTCTCAGCAGCTGCTCGATTCTAATTAAAGCAGCTCTCAACTCAGTGAAAATACCCAGATCTGACAGTGCCAACCTTGTTCTGATCTCCATAAAAGCCTTTCACTTGAGTCAAAAAGCAAGTATGGAAAGAGCTGTATTTAATTAACGATTAAATGAATTTATTTAGATAGCTTGATCCGTCAACATACATATGAAGACTTCTTTTTGTGTGCTGAAATAGGGATGGAAGTGGGCATTTTGAAATAAAATTGTTCCTATTAGATGTAGGCGTTCATATTTTTCTAATTGAAATCAAGTAAGAGAAGGCCTAAATTTTTAAACTTTAGCCTTTAACTTGCCTCCATCAAAACTATTTCCATCTAAGTAAGAAGCTTATCTCATTCACTCTCTGCGGTGATAATTTTTTATTTTTTGCTTTGAAATTTCAATCGGCTTAATAACTTTTTTTATGTATAGAGACTGGGTAAAAAAATGAAAATTTTAATACCAGTATGATAGCTTTTGCAATTTGGGTAGAATTTTTATTTTTAAATTGAAATTTGGATTACATATTGGTTATAATTTATCTCTTTTTCATTCCTTCTCCAATTGCATAAATTGAAATTTGTCAATTTAATTATGGATAATATTTATCAATTGCACTTATGGTTATAATGTTAATTTGACTTGAAATTTGTCCAGATAATTTAGCTCTCTTTCATTGCACAGATATCATACTTTATATTTTTTATTCATTATTTCCTTCTACAATTACAATTACAATTTATCTCTTTCATTTATTAAGTCATAATTAGCATTTTCTAATTTATGGGTTCAACTGACTTTATATGTACAAATTTAATTTTGTAGATTATTGAAGAAATCTAGTTTCATTGTTTCTATAATATGAATATTACTATTAATCTAAGTTCTCTTTGGTAAAAAGTAAATCACTATTAGTTTTTAATGATTTAGAATTACTTGAAAAATCGAAAATAGATTTTAGGTATGATAGATTTTATCATAAAATTTTGCCCCTTATTTTTTTTATTTTTAATGTATGATATTAAATTTTTATCTTTGTTTTTTTTCTCTATCGTAGATATATAATACTATTGATATGTCTTTGTACTATATGATCAAGTTATTGCTATTCTGTTATACCTATCTGCTTCTTCCAGTTCCATACATCTACTTTTGTTTTTTCTGGTCTAATTGTGTTCTAATTTTTTCATATGATATTACCCGAAAAGTATTAGTCTGAAAGTGAAAAATGAATAAAAGAAATAAGTATAATAACTAACAAAATCCCAAAAAGGAACTATTGATAAATTTGTCAAAATAGTGGACTCCTCTAATGAGAATCTTGAGGAATTAGCTAAAAAGTAGTTTTTGAACAACCTAATGAAATCTAAGTGATAAGATTTATATTCATGAGGATGTTAGTAATTTAAGTGAGTACGATTATGTACTAAATGCATCCAATTTAGAAATATTTATGATATCAGAAATAAAGATAATCTTGACGATAAAATAAATGATATTTTAATTAAAAAAGGCTTGTAAGGGAATTGAATCTTATGTTCATTTACACAATATATATTTACATAATATAGATTCATCAGGGGAGTTTCTTTGTACTTTTTTCTTGGGCCTGTTAAAAACTAGAAATGACCTTGATATAATTTAACTTCAGGCTTACGATGAGCCTTAAAAAACTTTTAAAAGGAATTCATGGTTCAAGAATATCTTTTGTTCCTTTATTTGATGGAAAAAAGTAGTTAAGGGAGGCATATCTACGGTGATTTGAACATAGATTTTAATAAAATTAGGAAGTTATACATTTTGTTAATTTATTTAGCAAAATTCTTAGTGGAACATATAAGTCCTCTCCTTACAAAAAATCAATTGTTGGAGCAAAATCTTATGTTGGATATTGGTGCAACAAATCGACATGCCTATAGTTCTTTCTCTTAATAATTACTAAAGTGAGTGTAAGTAATATCTTCAAACTAACCATTTACCGTGGATATTTTAGGGATGGATATCAATAAAACCATGTCAGTTACTTGATATCGTAAGCTCAATGGTTATAAAGATGAGGAGAGAGAATAAATATGCCTAAGTGGCTCCTCCTATAGACTTTTGCCATTTACGAATTATTTGGCTAAACATTTGTTGGTTATACATTCAACCTCCACATTCTCGACTTTTGCCATTTACGAATTATTTGGCTAAACATTTGTTGGACTTCTATGTTTTGGGCTCTTTTAATTTTTGGGTTGAATTTCCTTTATCTTATTAACATTTATATAAATTTATATAAAGAATTACTCAAAATAATATTTAATATTAACATAGATAATGTACTGTAGCAATACTAAAATGATTTAAATGAATAAGAGCTAGGGTACAATTTTGCGGGTCTATAAAATTTATGGTTATTTATTTCACATACGAATACGATAGCAAAATAAAAAGATTCCTAAAAAACGAAGGCGTTTCCGTAATCGTGAGATGTAAATCCTAAATTACCCTCTCCCTACATCTGTCGACCAGTCATTTTCCCATTGCCTAAAACCTAAGTAGAGCAGTTATTGTTGTGGTGGACTTTACTTTTAATTACATTGAGCTCTCGCTCTCTTAATTGAAACAAGAACGATGATGTCGGAGAAGAAAATCGCCGATCGGTATCTAAAGCGAGAAGTGCTCGGTGAAGGTACTTACGGTGTCGTTTACAAGGCCATCGATATTAAGGTAACGCTGTTTCTCTTTCTCTTTTCGTCTTTTTAAGTTTCCTTTGCTCAAGGCTTTGGAGAAATTGCAAGAAATGGAACACGTTTTCTGTATTCCAATTTTAGTTGGGTTGTGTGAAAGTGGGGTGGGATTCAAATGGAGAAAGAGAAACTAGAACTTGGATTGTAGCATCCGATTTTAGTTGCATACTTTTGATCACAATGTTAGCCATTTTTTTTATGACATTAACCTAATGTCTTCTGCTGTTCTCATCTCCGTAAATATTCACAACAGCTCAAGTATATTGGTCTCTTGTGCGTTCTTTGTTTTTTATTTTTTTTTCACAACTCGCATTTCCATTAGAATGATACTGGCCTCTTAACTCTTCTTATGCATAGCTTTGGATATTGGTAGACTGGAAATACAGTTGCAATCAAGAAAATTCGGATTGGAAAGCAGAAGGAAGGAGTAAACTTTACTGCACTCAGAGAGATTAAACTTCTTAAGGAGCTCAAAGATCCTAATATAATCGAGTTGATTGATGCTTTTCCTCACAAGGGCAACTTGCATCTTGTTTTTGAGTTTATGGAGACGGACCTTGAAGCAGTCATTCGTGATCGCAATATTTTCCTTTCACCAGCTGACATAAAATCATATTTTCAGATGACATTGAAAGGACTGGCTTATTGCCACAAGAAATGGGTTTTGCATAGGTAATTGATTTGTAATGGGAATCATCTCTTTTAGATTGATGAATTACAGCTTTTCACTGAGATTGCAGCACTCATGGTTTACAGGGACATGAAGCCAAACAATTTGTTGATAGGACCTGATGGTCAACTTAAACTTGCAGATTTTGGTTTAGCACGTATATTTGGAAGTCCAGATCGCAAGTTCACTCACCAAGTATGCACCTCAAGTTTATTTATTTTCAATCTTGCTTTAACTGCATCAGTAAAATATACTTTTGAAAATCGATATAAGTAATGTTTCCCTGTCCAAAACCATGTTTGGAGCTGTGAGAATTTGTCATTTGGTGCATGCATGGAAGCTTGCATTATCTTGATGTTTTTGTGTACGACCAGCTGTTACGTGATGATGACTCTGAACGTAGACAACAGTTCTTCCTGTTTTCTTTCTTCTTGTGTTGCCTTAGTGCTCTTATCACAACTCTTCTATGCACTAAGATATTCAAGCCACTTAAAATTACAAGTTCATGACACATCTTAACAGGTATTTGCTCGTTGGTATAGAGCACCTGAACTACTATTTGGCACCAAGCAGTATGGTGCTGCAGTTGATGTTTGGGCTGCAGCATGTATATTTGCTGAACTTCTTACTCGTCGACCATTTTTGCCTGTGAGTCTTTTTAGTCAATTTTCTATCCACTTATGGTTTTTCTGCCGTTAAAGATGCTTATTCTCTATCGTTTTCATTGCTTTGTACCTACTATTCTCTCTTGTGATCTTTCTGTCTTGGGCAGGGTGCAAGTGACATTGACCAACTAGGGAAGATTTTCCAGGCTTTTGGGACTCCATCACCCTCACAGTGGCCAGATTTGGAATATCTTCCTGATTATGTGGAGTATCAACCTGCTCCTGCACAGCCTTGGCGTACATTGTTTCCGACAGCTAGTGATGATGCCATAGATCTGTTATCAAAGATGTTCACCTACGATCCAAAGGCAAGAATTTCTGCACAACAGGCATTAGAGCATAGGTATATAAAACTGTCTTGGTTGTGAAGTCTACATCTTGCAACTTTCTTCCCCTGATTTTCACTCTTGCCTAGGTACTTCTCTTCTGCACCTCTACCTACCGAGCCAGCCAAGCTTCCTAGACCAGTTCCCAAGCGAGGATCTCAGAGTTTGAGGGCTTCAGACTTGAATCGTCTGGAAGGTCCCACCGTTTTGTCACCCCCTAGAAAGACAAGAAGAGTGATGCCGGACCGTGATGGTTTTGAAGGAAATGCAATCCCAGTTGATAAGAATGTTCATGGTGGTGAAATGAGACAGGTTGCTGGGCATTACACTGGAAACACTGATCAGTTTCCGATGTCTGTAGACTTTTCTGTATTTGGAAGTAGACCAATGAGCAGGCCAACGATTAACAGGTAAATCATTGAAAAATCACAAACTTTGTGCTAATTTGGTTGTAACGGAAGAATAGTTGAGAACACCTATTATGGATTGGATTTAAGGTTTACTTTCAATACTAGGTTGAATTTAAATTGTCTGAATCTAACTAGGTGACAGGGTGTGTTATTGGTGTCATCAACTTTGTGGGGCTTGATTGATACTTGATGATTGAATTAGCATCTGGTCAAAATTCATGTTAAAGTTCCTTCCATTTTAACTATACTCTATGAATTCTGTTTCATCTTGAGATTAGAAAATCAATTTTAGAATGGGTGTTGGAGAAAGTCAATTTAGTTGAACCCTTACCTAAGTGTTTGTCTTGGGTCAAATTATTACCTAGGTGGGATGAGTCTGGGATTTAGAATAGGATTACCCCTATGTTGTAGCTCTAAATTGGTCCAATGAGTCCCTCTTAGATTTTATTTTATTTTATTTTTTTTGCAATCAGTTGTCACTTGATAGCTCTAGTAAATTTTATGTGTTGCGTTTCTTGTAGTTTGAAGCTGCCCTTTGCATGGAATTGTTGAATTGCGTCCTTCCCTTGGAAGGGTTAAATTCTTGCAGATGAAGAAGTATAATGTGAAATGGAATTCTGCTTATTTCAAGTTCTTTGAGGGTTTTTGAGCAAGACTTGTTTTGCATTCTAAGATCAAGTGTCTCTTTTGTTCCATTAATCTAGAATTTTTTTTAAATTAATAGGCCATAGACTATGGGTTGAATAATAAAATACTACTCTACTTCTAAAGGTGATCATTTTTTTTGCTTTTGATATTATACCTCATTTCTTTAAGTAAATTTATACTTGATTCGGATTGCATACTATCGTGTTAACATGAAATGTGGGTTAATTTTGAACATTTGCCTTCTCACCCATGACCTTAAATAGATTGGAAAAACCAATTGTTACTCCTTTAGTGGCTGAAGATGCATGCATTACAACAGATACGAGATTATGCCTTTTTCAAATTTAATTTTGGATCTTTATGAGATGAGCCTAAATGCAAGATATTTGAAAGACATTGATATTTCACTCCTTCCTCTTTCCTTTGTTATATCATATATGTTACAGTTTTGTGTGAGTTGGGACTGGAAGTAGTTTCCATGGGTTAGATTTTTTGTGATATATGTGGAATCATTTTTATTTTGTCCAATTCATTCGTTCATTGCAGGTACTTATTCAGGCAGCTCCTACCAAGTTTTGCAAGTTTTGTTCATTGAATATTTGCAAAATGGAACAAAACAAGTTTTGATTTTCTTGTGGATGGATTTATGAATTTAATGAAAGTTGCGGTCAATTATAAGTTGATTCTTGAAAAATGGTGTAGGAGGTGGATTATTGAAAACCAGAGCTTTTGTTTTCTTTTCCAATTGGTTGGAACATAGCTTTGATTTTTTTATTATCTTTTTCATTTGATTACGTGTGTTTCAAGTCATGGCATTTTTAGCCTTCTTAGTTCTCCCTGTAATGGCACTTTTGTAGTTCAATGATTTTCTTCTCTCTTATACAGTGCTGATAGATCACATTTGAAGAGGAAACTAGATCTGGAATTCCAGAACCCTGAATGATAACTGCCTACACAGATTTTGGCACTCCTGTGGACGGCATATCATTGTTTCTGGATGCGAATTGAAGAGATATGCAGGGACTTCGTCAAGTTTGTTGTAATTATTGGCCATAGCATCCTGCAATTGGCATAGAAGAGTGCTTTTGGCTAATTTTTTCTCGAGACTGCAAAGAAGCTGATGAATTTCTTATCGCATATCTGATGATGTGGCTTATATTGTTGTTAAAATGCAAGTGTAAAGAGTTGAAGAATTTGCAACACTAGTATATTATTCTTTTGGAATTTTGACTTAGGCCTAATTCATGCCCACGTAAATCATCTAATTGTTGATGACCATTTTGGAGCTAAGGAGCCGACTGGAATTTAAGATGACTCGCAGTTTTGTTATTTGTGTTGTCATTCAGCATGGAAGAGCAGATTGTCGTTATGGTTACAATATCTTCGCTAAGTTGGTGGGTGTTTGACACTTTCACCTCTTCACGGAAAGAAAGGGTGACTTTTATTAAACAAACAATGTTTAAAAGCGTTTTATCATTCAAAGAGATGAACATAACGTATGCGAAAGGACAGGATGAAAGAAAGGCAAAATAATATGAGATTACAGTAATCTTCTTTATGGTCAAAGCAGCTTCATGATATTATAGGAATTGCGGCTTCATGAACTCTCCTAGAAGCATCCTGTGCCTGAAAAGTTGAAAGAGTAGGAGACGGTGAGAAAGCAGAGTGAGACGAGAGATTTTAACTGGATTTAATGAAGTATACAGATGCCAACGAGTATTCTAAAATCTTGTTATTATTTATGTTAAGGCCTCTTGATTTCTTATGAAAGAGAAAAATAGTAAATATGAAAACAGTAACTTACTTCCTTTTCCCATTTGGTGCGCATGGTGATGACGACAAGAGACACAACTTGCACGGTGAGTGCACATATAACCCCCAGCCAAAGCCCCTATATATAACCATTTTAAAGAAAAACAGAAAGTCGGATCGAAATGTATGCCATACGTTTTTTTTCTAAGAAAAAAAGAAATGCAAGAACCCTTACCTTTCCGCCAAGGTGGAGGACAAAAGCTAACAGTATTGCACTCGGAAGTCCCACTAAGTAGTAGGATCCCAGATTTATATATGCACCAATCTTCTGCCAGCCACACCCTCTAGCAGTACCTAATTAGTTAATGGGAAGCTTAACCTAATTAGCCTAACAGGCATAGATACAATATGAAAACAAAAAAAAGAGAGGACTGACTAGACCTGAAAGAACTCCTTGGATACCATCCAAGAGATTAGATGCTGCAATAATAGGTTGCATGGCTGCAACATATCTTATGACTTGTATTTCATTGCTATAAGCATAGCCCCAGATGTTTCGAATTCCTATCAGGACTGAACCCACCAATATCCCCTCGGTAACGGCCATCACAATTACCACATATATGGCCATCTGTGCCCGCTTGTAACGTCCTGCTCCTAATTCGTTGGAGACCCGAGTGCTATATATATATGCACGAAAACACATTATTACAACCTTTTCAGAACCCACTAGTCATTTTCTTTTCTTTGTAGCACTTGCAATTACTCACCTCACAGCATTGCTCAGTCCACCAGGAATCATCCAAATTGTCGAAGCTGTATTAAGACTGCAAACAGTTTTAACACGTCAGAAGAAAATCCAAACCGCAAGTGGTTTGAAACTGACAATACTGGAAACTAACCAAATGGAGAGCACCGATGTTTCTAATTTTGCGTTGGGAAGAAGACCCGATAGAAGAACCATCATTTCAAATGACCACATCTCCAAGCTGTTCAGAATCATCAAAAGAAAAGAAATCAGAACCAGCTCTGTGATGGTAAACTGATTCTTTCTTTAACATTTAAGCTCCTTTATTAATTACCAAACCATGACAGCTGAAGGAACAGCAAGCCTCAGAAATATGGGAACGTCCCTCAAGCATTCCTTGGAGAAGCCTGTCCAAGTTTTCGTGCACAGAGAAGAGAACTTGACGTAAATTACCAACAACAATACGTTGATCCAATAAGAAAAGCAATTTGCCAAAGCAGCTCCTCTCATTCCAAGGCCGACTTTGAATACCAGAATCCAACAAACTGGGAGGTGAAGTAAAGCTATAATCCCAGAGCAAACCATCATAGGAAATACGATGTTCTGTGCCTGTAAGAATTTAACAACGCATTGAAGAAGACCATATGCGAAAATGGATGGAATCAAGAAGCGGGCATATGTTCCAGCTTCCATTGCTATCTCTTCGTCTTGGCCCAGAGCCACTAAAATTGATCTTGTATTTGCCCAAATGAAGGCCAAAGGTACGCTGACAAGTGTGAGAACAAACATGGCTCTCTGTGTGTGTATACCTAGCATATGATATTGCCTTGCTCCATATGATTGACCACAGAATGTATCAAGAGCACTTGCCATTCCCAACTGTTCGATCAAAGGGACACATCAATTCACCTTTGGTTACAGTAAAAAAAAAAAATCCCATAATTCTTAAAAATCAAACTTATGGAGGTGACGGATGTTTTGATTCTTGAATCATATATCGATTCCATACCAAGACAGGCTTGCCTGTTTGATGGTGTTCCGTTTGTTAATTTATAGTTATATGTCTTAATAGATGTTCCAATTTGTGACTGGGTCTCTTTTCAAGATAAAGAAAATTGCTTCATAATGGTCTTAATTTCCAGCTTAAATACGAACGAAGAAAACGGTTGACTGTTATAAGAACAAGGTCACAGGTAAAAATATAAAAATAAATAACAAATTAAGAAGGCAAACCATAATAAATAATTTATAAAAAAAAAGCAATTAAGGGATAGGCATGGAGCAGTTAGCTTTAGCTAGTGAGAGAGTAGGAGACCAAGCGTGCAACGAAATAAAGAATTGTATGCAATCGGTGAGATTGTTGAGAGGCTTGAAGCCCGGAAAGTCATCAGCAACATTTAAGCCAATCCAATCAGACGAGCTACCTCTCTCTGTTCCTCTGATTCGTCATTTTGTTGGCTTCTTTCTTTCACCACTTGCTTAAGGAAACTGCCTATGAAGCTCTAACTAGAACGCAACATCTTATGATTTCATACAAAAACATTAACTCATGCACTCATTTGATGTCTCGACACTTTTTTTTTAATCAAGTTTATTTTCGACATTGTATTCATGAGATTGTCCGGATCCGAGCATCTTAAAGTTCATGTTCGTATAAACTACCTTAAAATTGAAATTTTGTCTTGACTCAAACAATCAAAAACAAGAAGTAGGCAAGTGTCAGACGTTTCTTAAACAAATAAATAATTTGTTCGAGTTTATTATTATAAGAAGAGATCACAAGAAGTCTATTTAGATCAAACGACCTCTTTACCTGTTACTTTCTTCAAAAAAAAAAAAAAAAAAGACCTCTTTACCTGTTCTTCGTTTTATTCTAACAGCAGGTAAAATTTAGATCACAAAATTGATATACAATTACTATATTTAATTTCACGGTATAAAATATATAATTATTTTAATTAAATGTTAGAGTGATTTGACAATTGGAAAACCTTAAAAAAGGAGATAGAGAAATGATACCAGCAAGTTGAAACCAGTGACAGATGCGAAGGAAGTCGCCATGGAAGCCCCAGCAAGGCTTAGTTCACCAAGATGACCTACAAACATCACAGATATCATCTGTAACCCGTACTGCAACAGACCCACTGCCATCAAAGGCCCCGCTAGCCACAGCTGCTTCTTCATTTCATCAATCATGACTTCTCTAAAATCATCACCAATTTCACTTGCACCTTCACTGCTTGTTGGTGCCACAATCAAAGGTGAATGTAGATACACCCTCTGTTCTGCCTTTTCCATTTCCTTAGTAATTACCCACTACTTCTAATTCTACTTGAGAAGAACAATATATACGTTGAAGAGAAGTAAGAAGAGTAATGTGGTGATGATGATGCCTCCCTATAGAAACAATATATACGTTGAAGAGGAGAGTAAGAAGAGTAATACAGTGATGATGTCTCTTATATGCCTGCCCTTTAGTTTCTTATACAGAAATAGAATAGAAGGGTGGCCAATTCCAGTAATATATATATGTATATGCATGTATATATATATGCGCATGAGGGGCGTGACTACGTATATTGAAGCCCACTTCTTTACTTACTTTAGAAGCACGTGACGCTGCGTGAAAGACAGATGTCTTTGTCACGCGGGTGATTCAGTTGAACAGTAATATGCAAAATTACACTTGTCGTCACTAAAGCAAACCCTATCACTTCAGGGGGCCGGGCCGAGGTATTTGATTCGCGTTAAACCGGGTCTGTCCGGTGAATGAGGCACTTGAGAGAGCTTTGTCCCCTTCTATGTATCTCAATTAATATAATTCTCGGAATACCGCTGATCATAAAGCAAAAACAAAAACATATGCTGTTAGTAATTCTTTACAAAATCTAAACTACGACAGATTAAAATTTAAAAGGTAAGTCAAGGGTAACACTATTAAGTGTTTGACCTTATTTTAGGACTTTAGGTGATCGTAAATGTCTTTTGTGATTCGTGAGGATGACAAACAAGTAAAGATATGACGAATGAAGCTCTTTTAGGGGAGACATGGCTATGTAGGATGTTACACGCTTGTGTCGTTAACTTACACGATTATATATATATATTAAGCATGAAAGCAGGCAGGCTTGTGTTGAGTGACACATGCTTGCATCTTTATTTACATGACTATAAGAACCGATTGTATAATTCTCTAGAACTATGTGAAGAAGGATGTGAAGATCAAAGACATACACAATCATGTTAATGCCTGTGCTCATGACATACAAAGTCATGTATGATGATCGTGTATCTTTTATGTGGCTGTATACATTTGAGAATGAGGTGATGCTCAAAGAGACATGGTTAGTTACATTATTGTATATGTGACAGTATACGGTGTAGAAAAACCTATTTCATTATATTAAAGAGAAAAATACATAGGTTTTCTAGGAGAGGGCTGAGGTTTTCCATGAGAGTGCTGCCTTAACTTCCAAAAGTGATAAAAACAAAGAGAGGACAAGTTATATTCAATGTTATGCATACTATACGGTACTAGATTTGATTCTAGTACTGTACTATACTGATATTAGTCAATACCGAGTATCATTTCGAATAATTTTTAAATTTATAAAATATTTCTTGAATTTTTTAAAATTACAAAATAACCCCTTCATATATTGTACTGTATAATTTAAAAATAACAACAATATATATTTTTACTAATATTAGTTTTCACATATTTCACACATAAATAATAACTACAATTAATAAGAGAAAGGTCATTTAATCACCATAAAAATATAAAATTAATGACAATACAAAATATTTAAAATGATACAATTTCATTATATAATAAATAATAATTAAATCAAAGCATAATTAAATCAAAGCATCAAATAAAAAAGAATAATAAATATTCATGACTCTCTAATAGTTACAATTTACAACAAGAATTTATGTCGAGGAAACAACCAACTAGAAGTGATGCATATATAGAATTTAACATATAAATCAAACATAAATGAAATTAAAAGAAGAGAAGAAACAAAAACCTGGAATTTTATTCAATTGAATACCGACTCAAATTACATTGACCTCAATTCTCATTTGGTACAAAATTATCATCATTACCATCATTTAAATTCATCACATTAAGTGACATGCCAATACTTTCTTAATAAAGATTATCTTCCAAGTTACTCTTATCTATCAAACTTAGTTCCTCATAAATTCAATCTGCCAAAAGATCGATATGATTAAGGCAAATTGGATCTACATAACTATTTGTTCTATTAAAAGTCCTATTAAGAAATTACAAGAAATTATATTCAACTTAATAATGATAGTAACATATCTTTTACGATGTTGTAAATTGTACAAAACAAAGACCAAATTATTCAATCTTTTTTGCTCTAATCTATTCCTTTTCTTGGAATGGTTGAATTTGAATGTGCTCCAATTCCTTTCACACCTTGTGGCACTCACACATTGACTTAGAATTCAAATTGTAAATATTTGCAATTTTGGAACAACATTTCTAAATTGGTCCCACCAAGCACATGTAATTCGTAAGACAATAAAAGTAACATTATAAACTAAATAAGTGATGATTAATTTTCAACAAGTAACAAAAGTGAAAAAAAATATATACCTGGATTAAGTTTATCTCTTTGACAAATGACAGTTGGCATCTTAAAATCACCAGAAGCATCCTTATAAATCTCTATATTTGAGCTTTAAAGATCTTGCATCCTCTCATTTCCTAGTAACTTTTAATTTCATAAACAGAGCTACTCAGAAGTTTACCTCTGTAGTCATCAATTGAACGCGCTTTTTATCATGGATTGTAAAATGCAATAATATCCACCATAGGTTGATAATAATAAGAGTGGGTAGTATTAAATGTTATACCTAAATAATACCACCATCTAGTAATTGCCATGTCAATATTACGAGCCGTTTTTCTAGATTATAAGGCACTACGGATTGAAAGCTGAGCTCGAAGAGTTGTTTGTGGTCCCAAAAAATTAGACACTTGTCTTTTTCTTTTCCTAACATCAAGTGCAATATTTACTTCTTGTTAGGTAGGAATACTACCACCTTCAACATCTTCACTATCATCCTGATCACTAATAAAAGAACTTCCACTACCAATTTCGAGTTCAATTTTTGCCATCTTTCTTTCTTATGTTAATACTCCTTAAGCAAAGTCCTTATTTGTCATTTGACATTACGACTCACTTTCTTACAAGGCTCCATATCAACTTTGATCCCAACTAAATGCTTCTTTAATATAGTGATTCTCCCACATTTCAAATGTTTATTACAATACAAACAAATAATATAATTCTTCATTCTAGGAACCAATCTAACATGAGACCAAGCTAGATCATCCAATCTTCATATAATGAAACTACTGAATTTTAGGTGTACTTGAACTTCCCTACATTTATATATAAAAATAAATCATCAATAATCATCATCATCGTCATCATCAAACCTACTTCGAAGTCCCACGATAAAATGAAATCTGGGGAGCTCTGATAGTATGCAACCTTACCCATACATAGTAGAGAGCCTGTTTATGGTAGATCCACATGCAGATGTGACAATAAAATAATCCTTAATATCATTCCTCAATTTTCAAAATTTAGATAAAACAAACTCATATATCTACTACCCTCAATTTCTGAAATGCAATTTCTAAACTCACAAGTTACAATTCAATAATTCACAATTATAAGACACTTACACACAACAACTACTCAATTATGAATTAACTTATCACCCAACATTAACCATCATAGCACAAACAAATCAACAGCCAACACTCAACATATTGCATTACACATATTTCAGATTTTCAATTGTTCAAGTCTAAATTAGAAATTCATAACGGCTTTAAGTGACTAGTGATTGCAATTTTGAGGCTTGAATAGGCTACAGTGGTAGAGTCAGGACTGTGAAGTGACTACATAAGCAAGGTGACTAGCAAGGCAAGGCGAGGCGACTATCAAAGCAAGCAAGCAAGGAAGGTAGGTGAGGCAGTAGGAGAAGCGAGGAAGGAAAGCGAAACAAGCAAGCTAGGTGGGTAAGGTGAGGTAGGCATGTAGGTGAGGCGAGGCGAGTCAAGCAAGCAAAGCAGTGGTGGGAGTGAGAGCATGCAACTGGGTTGGGGGGCATGTTAACGATGGTGAGTTAAATAGTCAGGATTTTTTCAAAATTACATTTTAGTACAACATTTTTTGAAATTACATTTTATTCTTAAAATTTTGACGGTATTTTGGTATCGACTGGTATTCTCATCCTTTTTTTGTTTTTGTGATTGGTTTGAGAGTTTTTTTATTGTTACATCAACGTTGGTTTCAATCTTGAAACTTTGTGAAACAATTTGTTGTTATGAAGTGAGAGATTAATCTTTGGTAATCCTTATTTGAGTTTAACGGATTTGCCTGTTGATTTGACCCATAGTTTTTTCCTCTACATTGGAGGATTTTTCACATAAATCTTGGTGTTTGTTTTATTATTAAGTTTATTATTCTCATACTAATTTGCTAGTTAAAGTTGAAGAGTATTTTTGGTGTTGATATTTGGTTGATCTTTTAACGAGTTGTCTTATTGTCTTCCTACAAGTGGTATTGGAGTCATCATGATAGGTCATCGCACAATATATCATCATATGGCATTGTTAAGCCTTCACTAATTTCTTCCATTATTGAGTAGTCTATAAGTGAAGGAGATGAAGCTTATGATGAAAAACATATTGATGATGATCAAATACAGTTAGTAATGATGAGCTATATGAACCATATTTGGATAATGTTGAAGACGAAGTCATTGAGGATAATGAGCAAAGGAAGCACTTGGATTCAACAGCTAGTGATATGCAGCTTTGAAGATCGGCAAGAAGTTCAAAATACATATTGGTTACTAAGAGGAAGCCCAATAATATGCAAGAGGTTGCATCTTGTAAAGACATAGATCTCTAACTCATAGCTACAAAGGAAGAGAAGAATTCGCTAAAGAAGAATGAAACATATGAGCTTGTGAAGCTTCCAAAAGTTAAAAAGGAATTAAAGAATAAGTGGGTAGTTAAGATAAAGAAAAATGGTGACAAGTTGGTAAAGTACAAGGCAAGGCTAGTGGTGAAAGTGTTTAGTCAAAAGAAAGGTATACATTTTGATGAAATCTTCTCATTAATAGTAAAGATGACCTCAATCAAATAGTCTTAGGTCTAATTACCTATTTGGATCTTAAACTATAACAATTAGGTGTTAAAATATCCTTTGTACATGGAGATTTGGAAGAGGAGATATAAATGGACCAACCAGAAGGTTTCAAATTTAAAGATAAGGAAAATATGGTTTGCAAGTTAAAGAAAAGCCTATATGGATTAAAACAAGCTCCAAGGCAGTGGCCTCAAAAGTTTGATTCTTTTATGATAGATCATGGTTACAAATGAACTTATGTTGATGGTTTTGTGTAATTTAAAAAAAAATCATAATTGAGAACTTCATGATTCTTCTTTCATATGTTAATGATATATTGATTATAAGTCAAACTATTGGAATATTAAAAAATTTAATGGAGTATTTGTCTAAATCTTTTGGTACGAAAGATTTGGGACTTGCAAAGCAAATTTTAGGCATAGAGATTACTTGGGACAGAAAAAGTAGGAGTTGGTTATCTAAGAAGAGATATATTAAACAGGTTCTAAAAAGGTTCAATATGAAATATACCAAGCCAATTAGCACCCCACTAGCATTTAACTTCAAGCTGAGTAAGCATCAATATCCCTCAACATAAAAAGAGAAAGATGGTATATTCCTTGTTCCATACCCATCTATAGTAGGGTCTTTGATGTATGTAATAGTATGCACAAGGCTAAGATATTGCACAGGCTATTGGGATAGTGAGCAAATTCTTGTCAAATCCAAGGAAGGTTTACTAGGAAGCAGTGAAATGGATTCTAAGATACGTGAGAGGCATGTCAAAGTGGAGTTTGCATTTTAGTGATGGTGAGCCAACTCTAGAAGGTTTTACAGATGCAAATATGGTTGGAGATATTGATGTTCAAGTTTTCTGTTCAAGTTTGTAGGGGGAGCCATTTCATGACGATCCAAGCTATAAAAGTGTGTAGCTTTATCAATAGCTAAAACAGAGTATGTAGCTGCAGTGGAAGCTTGTAAGGAGATGCTCTGACTAAAAAGGTTCCTTCAAAAGTTAAATGTGAAGTACAAAGATTATGTAGTATTTTGTGATAGTTAAAGTACTATTGACTTGAGCAAAAATACTAGAAATTACTCCTACACAAAGCATATAGATGTCAAATGTCATTTGTTGATGTCTATGAATGAGGAGAAACAATTGATATTGTAGAAGATTCATACTGATATAAATGGTACTGATATGTTGACTAAAGTTGTTTCTGGAAGCAAACATGAGCTATGTAGTAAGATTGCTGGGATGTCTCTCAACTATATGTTAAAGAATAACGTGTCTTTCTATAATTGGGATAAAGGGGGGATTGTTGAGTGTCTAGCCCTATTTTGATACTTTCAATGATCATAGATGCCTTTATGGTTCGTGGGATGACGAACAAGTGAAGACAAGATGGATGAAGCCCTTTTGATGGGGTCACGATAGTATAAGGTGCTATACGCTCGTGTCCTTAACTTACACGACCATGTATATTAAACTTGTAAGCATTCATGCTCGTGTCTTCACTTACACGACTGTATGGATCAACTGTGTAAGTCTTTAGAAACATTTAAAGAAGGATATGAATAGCAAAGACATGCATGATCGTGTATACGCTCATGTTCACGACATACACAACCGTATATGATGACTATGTATCTCTCTATGATTGTGTACATCCACAAGTGAGGCGGTACTGAAAATATATGGTCACTTACATAACTATGTATGTGAACGTGTATAGTATAGAAAAACCTATTTCATGATATAAAAGAGAAAAATGTGTGAGTTTTATATAAAAGTGCGGCCATAACTTCGAAAAGTGAGGAAAAATAGGGGAAGGGCAAGTAGTGATATATTCTCATCCTTTTTTTTATATTGTTTTTAGGATTTGTTCAAGAGTTTGTTTATTGTTACGTTAACTTTGGTTTCAATCCTAGAACTTTGGGAGACAATTTGTTGTTATGGAGTGAAAGATCAATGTGTAAATCTTTATTTGAGTTTAGTAGATTCACTTGCCGATTTGACCTATAGTTTTTCCCTTTACGCTGGTGGGTTTTTCACATAAATCTTGGTATTTGTTTCATTGTTAAGTTTCATATTCTTGTATTGTTGAAGTTGAAAAGTATTTGATGTTGATATGTAGTTAATCTTTTAGAGAGTTGTGTTATTATCCCTTAACAAACATGCAATTTTTTCATTATATTTGAAAATTGTGAGAATAATATTTTGGACATTATATTTTTATGGATGAATTGTGACATTAAGCTCGTTAATCTATAGTGAAAATTGTAAATGAGGCATTTGACCTATATATTTTATAAAATATTTTCTCAATTATTTATTGTTTGATAAAAAAGATTTTGACCCGTGCGTTCTCTAATGGATAACCACTAAACTATTAATTGATAGATTAGAATCCTTTAATAAAAATATTTTATATCAAAATTTATATTTATATTTTGTTCTTGATGTAAGTATATGTGAAGTAATTTTCCATAATAATACAATTGTTATTTCAAACTAACGTAATTGTTTTAAAAGACTAATAAAAATAATTTGAAATCAATGGTTAAATAGAATTTATTACAGTATAGTGATGAGCGTGTTAGTACCCAAAAAAAAAAAGATTTAATAACATAGTAAAATGAATTTTAATTGAATTTGTTATAAAACCACACTTTTAACCTACATTTACTAATTTAAATATTTTCTAAAGGTTAACTGTTCAAAATTATATTAGGAAAGAGAATTGATGTTTTGAAGGGAGGATTACGCTATCCAGTTTTAAATGCATTACGCCTCTAACATTGTACATTAAATTGTTAGGAAATACTATCAAATATGGCTTTTTAACTAATTAAATAATTGAAATAACTTTTACTCCAAAGGTAAAAACTATAAGAAACCTCTGCCGTTGTAATCATATAAAAATAACTTTTACTTCAAAGGCAAAAACTATAGGATAATTATTGGCCTGAAACCTTTGCGGTTGTAATCATATAAAAATAACTTTTACTTCAAAGGCAAAAAGTATAGGATAATTATTGGCCTGAAACCTTTGCCGTTGTAATGATATAATAGCTTGTCCAAATGCAACATAAAAGCTGACTCATATTCCCCCGTCTTTTCTCTTCTCGGTCCCCTCCCCACTTTCTTCCCAGTCTTTTAGTGTGAGGGATAAAAATGACGCCTCTCCCTCCTCCTCTTTAATGATGGACGTTATCTTTTTTATCTTTCCAACACAAGAAAGGCACCGTCTATTAGGCACGCACAAGCACACACCTCGATCCTTCTACTTTTTTTCTTGAAAGAGTTCGAGATATACCACAAAAAGTCTTTGGACCTACTTTTCATTTTGACTCTCTTATTTTGGAATTGTAGTAATCAATATCAATCTTGCTGGATTAGTTTCCATGTTAAATGTACTCATTAACCATTTCATCAGTTGTTCACATATGGTAAGTAAATAGGAACTGAGGGTTGACTAAAGCTCCAGAAGACAGGCAGTCATCAGCTTCTTCCTTTTGAGAACCAGAGCCTAATCCATTGAGGATATATATGAAGGTTTATGCTGCATGGCTAGGGCAAGGATCTGTAGATATTTGGTGCACGTCATCAGTTCCTCTTGACGTTGCTAATTAAAGTGGTATCAGGAGTTGCTGAATTTGGAGGTTTAGATAGTGGCTGAAATATCGAACCACGAAATTGTCCAAGCAGAAAAACCTGGTCGTGTGAGCATGTGATGACCGGTACAGATAGATGTTACTAGTGTTTAAGATGACCTTGAATAATCTTCATCTACCTCTACCATAAAAATAATGTACAACCTTTTTAGTACTTGATAAGAATTTTAGTTTTCCGAATTTACAAAGCTATTATTTTCGATTTATATACTTTCTAAGTTTTCTTTATATCCATACGGACCATGCCTATCCTTATTTTGTGGATTCTCTATTAACTAATACTTTCATTTGTCTTATCAAAGAGAAGAAGGTTTAAATGAGAAGCCTTAATTCACACACGCACACATCACAGATAGGAATGATGAAGAACTCTTTGTCGTTTACTCCACAAGCTTAGATATACAAAGAATTTGCAAACAATTCCAAATTCACTCACAAAATGCGCCAAAGTCTAAATATGGTAGTTGTACTCTCGCAATTCAATTCAACCTTATCAAATCTCTCGTGTTTAAAGTATTTCTCACAAACGTAAAGTAAATCTACGAAATTCACTTAACCTACACACTAGAATAGATAGTAATAAGAAGAGAAAGATACACACAACTTTACAACAAAATTGTCACGTTTATATTACTTACAATTGATACAAAGAATATAAAGCTTCAACTCTCTCTAATGAATGAACATTTGCTCAAATGAGTTATTTATAGGCTTTAGAAGACTTGTTGAGAAAGAGCACAAGAAAGTGGTCTTAAAGCCACTAAGCCACTAACTTATTTGATAGTTGACATCCTCAACTACTTTAGGCACTACTTTAGTAGGTGCTTTACATAACTTTCCACTATCTCTCTCTTAAGTCAAAGCAATATGTGTAAATGCTTACAAGACACCTTATCCATATTCTTTACAACATCATCCTACTTTTTTTGATGATTCATCCTACTAACTTTGTCACATCACACATGATCTTCATACAAAGGTGAACATTAGCTAAGTTTTGAGACAATCGTTCGTGGTTCGACCAATGCGCACCCATGGTCTAGTCCGTTTGCTCATGATCTATCATTTAAACACCATTTCGTCCTTAGTCCCACCAAAGACATCTTAGGTAAGTCCAACTCGCCCTAACCACCAAGCCAATCAATGCCCCACAATCATCGTAACTCAAATTATGCTTGATCTTTACTTGGTTAAGTTACCTTGGTTTCTTTGGCATGCTTTCCTTATGCCTAATCCATGATAGATGTTGGCCAAGGATCACCAATGCTAGCAAAAAAGGTCCTGCAATGTTAAGGGACTGACAAACCACCCCCCACCAGATGAACTTGACGCCTTCGTTAGAACAAATTGAAGGTAGTCATTTACCTGGTCTTCGAATTGTCACAAGATTGTATCCTTCTCCTGAATAGCTTCCGAGACTGATTTATTTCTCCACTGAACCCGTCCTCTGATTCTTCTTGTGTTGCCCAAATATTCAATGATCTAAAATCTTCTTAATTTTCTCATCGAATTGTTTCTTTACCACCTGTTGAGCTCTCTTTACTTGACTCCTTCTAGGATCTGTTGAATCTTCATGATATGGTTTAAGGAAACTCACATAAAAAGTAGGATGTATCTTTAAATGCTCAAGCAACTTGAGGCGATAAGCTACAATTCTCACCTTTCCGAGGATCTCGAATGGCCTATCATACTTTGGGACTAACCCTCGATGCACCTGTTTCCTACTATTCTTCTTCCAAATTTGGGGAGTAAGTTTGAGAAGTACCTTATCCTCGATGTCAAAATCAAGCGGTCTTCTCCTTTAATTTGCATATTTCTTTATCCGAATGGAAGCTTTACGAAGACTAGCCCTTGCTTCATCCAACAATTCTTGCTTTTCCTTCACAAAATGATAAGCAGCTAGACATTTTATCTCTCGACATTTGTTGAGCATCTCGAGAGGAGTGAGCAGTTGTTATCCTAGAACAACTTTAAAAGGAAATTTCTCCATTGCCGAGGATCTATACAAGTTATAAAAAAACTGTGTAGTATCAAGTAAACTTAGCCAATTTTGTTGACTTACACTTACATAATGTCGCAAGTATTTGTTAGCCCCGATTTTTTTTTATGATTAATTAAGCATGATTAAATTAAGTAAGTTGAGTTAGCCTAAATTAAGTTGTTAATTAAGCAAG
>JAOSBK010000006.1:25527877-25538367 GCA_027568895.1 Erythroxylum shatona | reverse complement strand
ATACACATATCCTATGCAACATCACAACTTGTAAAGATCATAACTTCCCACTACGATATCCAAAACTTACAAACTTCCTATCGTTGGAAAGATGGAGAGATCATCTACAACTTCCAAGAAGACTATTTTTACCAGTACTACCTAGATCGTTCTAGATATCCCCCGAAGTCAGTACACAATTCTATCCCTATGGCAAACTTGAAATATGAAAGGTACACTATAAGAGAATAAGCACATCGGCAACAGAACTTCTTCAATTCTCAATTCATTTCCAAATCAAAATGAAATTAATACAAAGTTTTCATACATAGCTTTAATTACATATCAACATTACATCAAAATCTTAACACAAGTTACAAAAGTACATTGGATGCTTAATGATCAATATGCTTATAAAGTTATTCAAAAGTCTAGCCACTAACCTAGTACAAAAGCTAACTGTCTTGGAATTTATCCAATAGCCTTGCAAGTATTATTGATTTTCTTAATCTACACCTGAGGAGTGGGAAAAAATGTTAGGTTGAGCTACATAGCTCAGTGGCTAAGATATTTATAGCCATTGGCGATGAGTCACACAATCAAACATATACAATTATTTATATAGACCAACAATGAATCGCAACATTCACAACTCAAATACACATCTCATAGAACATATTGGATGGAATTTACATCTAAGCATAGAACTCAAAAAGTCATCGTGACTCAACACAATCCAAAATGCAAATGCACACACAATTTGGCTCGAGGGTTCTGTGGAACAAAACAGAAAAATCGAAGTTTACTCCGTGAACAAAACGAGTCCACTTTTCGGATCTCGTGGGTCACAAACGGGTAGCCGGGAGAAGGCTTTATATCGATGTTCCCGTGACTATGAAATGGTTCCTCTCTCGCCCAAACATAATCAAATTTCATGCTTAATTCAATCATTCACAATCTCATATTCTCATGTTTTTTCTTTATACAAAATGCCATAAGTCAATGCAATGAAATAACATGATCATACACACAATTTAATTGTTTTAACACAATGTCATACATCATAATGCAATTTCAACCTTACACATTTCAAGCAAGTCATTTTAACACACCATACACACACAAGGCATTAGCCCATTACACAATAACTATAAATAAATTACCTACCCTAAAACTCTTGAAAGTCCAAATTCAATTGAGCCCTTCCTCTAGCTCTTGGGTAGGTTGTTCCTAATTTCCTAACACAACCAAAATTTTTATTCAATTCCTATTGAAATAGAAATCCCCCAATTTCCATAATCACAACAAATCCCTAAAACTTCAAAACCACCACAATTGAAATTAACATAAATCAAGCTCAAACCTAACCTACCCATAGTCTATCGAAGTTAGAAAACCCAAAACCTAGCTTAAAAACACTAAAAATCAAATGGTTTCCTTAAATAATATTCTTCAAATCCAACACCCATTCTCTACACAACCACTTTCTCTAACTCTTTCTCTAACAGAGCAAGAAGAAGAAGTTAAACTTACCTTGCCAAGATGATTTTTCTTCTTCTTTTTCTTCTTCCTTCCAAGCCTTCCAACGATTTTCTTCTTCTTCTTCTTCTTTTTCTCTCCCACGTTTTCCTCTCTTCCTCTCTATATCATGAATTCCCTCCTCTCTTCTTCTAATTCAAGCCTTTTTGTTAGTCTTTCTTTCAAAATTGCCTCTCACTTACTTGCCCTTTCCCAATTTTTGCCCCTCCTTTGTCTTTTATGGCTTTACATCTATAATCCACTTAAGACAAGCCTACTAATTTCTAACACTTCATTCCAATTTCAAATTTCTAATCCTTTCCTAAATTTTCTAATTAATGACTCAATTCTAAAAATAAATAATTAAACAAACAAACAAAACAAAAAAATAAATAACTAGACAGTTAATAAGAGTTTAGAAAAAATCAGGATCCAACAATCACATCATCTATGATCTTCATACAAAGGTGAATGTTAGCCAAGTTTCGAGTCAAGTCACGCGTGGTCCAACTAATGCACACCAATGGTCTAGTCCGTTCACCCATGATTCATCATTTGAGCACGATTTCATCCTTAGTCCTACTAAAGACACCTTAGGTAAGTCCAACTTACCCTAGCCAATCAACGCCCCACAGTCACCGCAACTCAAACCATGCCTGATCTTTACTTTGATAAGTTACCTTGATTCCTTTGGCTTACCTTCGTCATGCCTAATCCATGCTAGACGTTAACTAAGGCTCACTAATGCTAACAAAAAAGATCCTACAAGGTTAAGGGACTAACACTTAGAAACTATCTGGCCTGTTCCCTTTGTTGGCGTGATAAACCTCTTCTTCTTTTTATCATTTCCTTTTTTCAATAATTACATTCCACTTTTTTTCTTTTGCATAATTCAATTTTATTTTTCTTCCGTCGCTACGTCACATTCCCCTTTTTTAAGGTTTTGAAAAACATAATTTTCCAGTGTCGTTCGTCAATATAAGCAAATACCACATTGCCCAAAACTTGACTAAAGAAAACTTTTTTCTTTTTTTGTATTATCCGTCTTGCTAATAACTGTTTGAACAGAAATTACTGATAAGCATTTATTTTAATTAGAGAATTATATGGACGCATTCCTTCCGTTGGATATTTTTCTGGTCCCAATATGAAGTTGGGCAGGATGTATGGTGTCAGATTGACTTTTGCAATACTGCCATTAATTCATCTTCATGCGACTATCTCTGTAGGAAATGTGGCTTCAAAGACTCTCTTGCTGGCCTTCTCGGCCTGAAAGAATACATAGATAATTAGAAAAGAATGTGAATTAAATAAATCTGATGAATCAAAGAGAGGGAAGACAACATCTCACTTCTTCTTCCCATTTGGCGCGGAGGGTAATCATAAGAAGAGATGATGCTTGGACAACAAGTGCACAGATGATCCCCAGCCATAGTCCCTATGCCGACATTTCAAGAAGATTAAAAAAGAAAAAAGGAAAGTATTATACGAATACTTACTCTCCCACCAATATGGAGGATATTATATGAATACTTACTCTCCCACCAATATGGAGGACAAATGCCATTAAAATTCCTGAAGGAAGTCCCACCAAATAATAGGATCCAAGATTGATAAATGCACCAATCTTCTGCCAACCACATCCCCTAGCAATGCCTAATGGTTGAGCGGATCATTAAAAGGTAATAGAATTCGTGGTTAAACATGAAAAGAAGATAACAGAACAATTTTGGTGAACCTGAAAGAACGCTTTGGAGTCCATCTAGGAGATTGGATCCTGCAATTAAAGGTAACATGGCTGCTACATATTTGGACACCTGTGCTTCATTGCTAAACGCAAGGCCCCATATATTTCGAATTGCTATCAGCACTGAGCCCACCAAAATCCCCTCAGTAATCGCCAAGACAAGGACGACATATATGGCTAAGCGTGCTCGACTAGAATTCCCCGCTCCTAATTCATTTGAGACCCGAGTGCTATACACATCAAATGTAGATAGTGGATTTCAATGCAAAGTTTATTCTAAATGTCAAAGAAGGAGCATCAACACACCTCGCAGCATTACTCAACCCATAAGGAATCATCCAAACTGTTGCAGCTGTAGTAAGGCTGCAAACATATTTTCTTTTTCAGAATATTCTCAAGAGTCAAGAGTTAAACAAAACATGGCTATAAAAAGTAAATACTAACCAAATGGAGAGCACTGATGTTTCCAATTTTGGGTTGGGGAGAAGACCGGATAGAAGAACCATCATCTCGAATGACCACATCTCCAAGCTATTGGAAGTCACGCAGAAAATTCAACATGAGCTACATTAAGGGGATCACATGACATTATAGTTAACTTGAAGAGATATTTACCAAACCATAACAGCTGAAGGAATTGCAAGCTTCAGAAAACTGGGAATGTTATTCAAGGCTTCCTTGGAAAAGCCTGTCCAAGTCTTTGTACACAGAGAAGAAAACTTGATATAAAGTGCCAACAACAATACATTGATCCAATAGGAAAAGCAGTTTGCCAAAGCAGCTCCTCTCATTCCAAGTCCAGATTTAAACACAAGAATCCAACAAACTGGGAGGTGAAGTAAAGCTGTGATTCCAGAGCTAAGCATCATAGGAAAAACGATGTTCTGTGTCTGCAAGAATTTGACAAGGCATTGTAGAAGACCATACGCAAAGATGGTTGGAATGAAGAAGCGTGCATATATTCCCGCTTGAATTGCTATGTCTTCATCTTGTCCCAGAGTCACTAAAATTGATCTTGTATTTGCCCAAATGAGAGCAAGCGGTATGCTGACTAGAGAAAGAACAAGCATTGCTCTTTGTGTGTATATACCTAACATATGATGCTGTCTTGCTCCATATGATTGACCACAAAATGTGTCGAGAGCACTTGCCATTCCCAGCTGTTTCATCAAAATGGAACACTTAAACAAACATGTCCTTCTATATCCCAAATAGCTAGAAACACTAAAAGAATGCATATGGTTTCTTCGTCGTTTTGTTTGAGCTAGTTGTCCCTGATCACATTGTGTACCCTTCTCAGTACACGAAGTGTTTTGTCATTTTTCCTTCCGTCTTCTGTAAATACACCATTACATATAAAGGCTAGAAAGTTTAATTCTATACTAATTTTTAATTTAAAAGTAGCTAGTTAAAAACTCATTCATTAAGTCCATCAAAAAGATTTCTGTTCTGGCAAAACTTATGCAACGTTTCTATTTAGTATATGTTTTTGTTAAATTTAGTATTATTTAGAATGATATATAAGATCTTTTTTCATATGTCATTGCATTAAAAAAAATAAACGTGTACCGAATCTTTTACACATAAAAATTTTAAATTAAAATATTTTTTAAATTATGAGAAAAACGTTTGTGACTTTAAAGCAATGATTTACCATACAGTCGTCGTTTCCTTAAGCTCTTTAGACAATAGCCTGTCCCGATTATCACTATCATCTAAGTACAACTTACTGGAACTCCACAGCATCCAGAGCAGACAAAACAAACAAGCAAGTTTGGTCAAACTAGGCGGCTGGAAATAAATCACATAAGAAAAATTTTAATTAAGAAAACATTTTCCAGTTCAAGCAAGACAATCCCATGTATTAGTTATGTGAATTTTCAGACAAATACCTGGAAACAAGTTTGTGCATAGAACACACACATACGGTGACCACTCCAACAAAATGACTGGACTCGATGGATAGGAACTTAGAAAGGATGTGAAAATAGATAGTTGAAAGTAAGAAATGTTAAAACCACCTTGTATAAGTTCTCTTTCGTTTCATGTGCGTAAGGAAATCAACGAGGAGGATATATTTATGTTTCATTTGTGTAATCTATGCTCTTCACTACTATCCTCTTCTATTTCCATAAATGAAACACGTGTATAGCTTACCAGCAAGCTAAAACCTGTGACAGAAGCAAAGGAAGTGGCCATCGAAGCTCCAGAAAGGCTCAACTCTCCTAGATGACCCACGAACATTACAGATATCATCTGTAAACAATACTGCAATAGGCTCACAGCTACTAGTGGCCCTGCAAGCCATAGCTGCTTCTTGACTTCATCAATTATCTCCTTCCTTCTAATCCCACTTCCATAGCTTCTCTCTCTATTTCCGAAACCATCAGTATCACCTTCACATGCGATTCCAATCAAAGGAGAATTCAGAGTCTGCCTGTGTTCCTCTCTCTCCATTTCTTTTGCGTCCAGGCACAAAGAATCAAGGAGAAAGAGAGTAGAGTAGCGAGTGTGTGAGTAGAGTTTTATACATACACAAGTATATTATAAATTTTCTTTTTCTTTTTCTTTTTCCTACACAGTCATTTAATGTATTACTAAATTTCCTCAAACTTAAGATTTTTACTGAGTATTATTATTATTTTTGCTGAATATATAAAACAAAATATGTACAATATTGTAAAGTATATCCCAGATGGGAAAGTTATATATAATGGAATTTGATTAAACAAATGGATCTCTCTACCCATTCACTCTTTGAGTTATCCAAACGTTTCAAAGATTTTCACCTTGGGTTGATTCGTTAAAGTCCAAAAATTATTGATTTACGTATTCGAATTCAATTCAACTTCCTCATTATGACCTCAAGAAATTACATAATCGTCCATGAGCGGGCAAAATATAACACATCAACTCTGACCAAGTCTTCCTAGTTCCTACTTTGACAAGGAATAGGTTTGGAATAATAATTACTCAGGTAAAGACAAGAACATCAATTAAGTTGCAGACAATATGGGCACTTGCTAACCGACAACAACAAGACCCGAATCGTCGGTTTCATTTACAAAGTTCGTATCATGTGCCAATTATGATTAGCCACAAATTTAATAATAAATAAATGAGTTTGAGAAAATTTTGTGGCTGAAACAGAGTAGGAGATCTAGGGATAGGATCTTTTGTCTAATTTTATGATGTCTTGTTCTGTCCATTTAATTATGTAGATTTTGCGTTTATTTATGCAAGACCTACGTAAGACACACAAAAATAAATAGCTGAGATCTATAAGACAAAATAAAATATTATAAAATTAGACAGAAAATCTGAACTCAATAATCGGTGCCCAAGAGACACCCTTCCAACTAGTTTCGTGGCATTGGCGAGCTTTCTAAACTTTCTATTACTTTAGTTTCTCCTAAAAGAAATTTTTAATTTTTAATTTTTCAAAATTTTAATTTAAACATTAAACTGATTGAATTCTACTTTTATTAGAAATTTTCCGATTTTAAATTATGTGAAAGAATCTGTTCTCTTCATCGCGAGGCTTAGGGTGTTGAATGTTGGGTGTCGTCTCTTTGTCTCCAACGTGGTCCCCGTCACCTTCACTTTCTTCGTACAGTTTATACAGCTCGGATGCAGATTGGCAACTCTTCTTGGGGCTTGCACTAATTAAGCCACTGTTAATGTATATCTATATATATATATATAATTTCCTATTTTCTAGGCTAAGGGACGTTATGAACCGTATGTATTCTTGAGAGATACATACAAGTAACAATGTTTTTGCATGCATGCGATCCTAAACTTGCTGGTAGTGTAATATGTGTGTATGTGGTTTTATTTTTTCTATTTATCCTTATTGTGACCTAAATCTTGACGCACCAACATCATGTATGTGGTTTTATTTTTTCTATTTATTCTTATTGTGACCTAAATCTTGACGCACCAACATCATGTATGTGGTTTATTAATTTAGTGTTTGTATGATTCTTCTAATGTGTATAAATAAATTATTCCATATTCTAAACATCTTTTGTAAAGTATACATAAATTTGAAACTACATCATCCATCCGTGCCTTCACTAGATGCATAAGCAACATCCTTGACCTTTTAATACAAAAAAAGGGAATCACGTTGAAGACCAAATTTAAAAACAAGTGTTATTTATGTCATAACTATTCTTGTAATTTATTTTTGTATCATTAAAATGCTCCATCGTAATATATGACACAACAAAGGTAAAGTTCAGATTTCCGATAACAAATGTGGCTACTTCTTTTTACTCTTTGAAGATGAGAATGCCTTCATGTTTGATTCTGGGCTGTAGAAGTAGTAGTTATTAGAAACAGATAGAATGAGCCTACGCCTGATCAATCTTGGACATCGGTTAGGGTTTGGAGGGTGTGTTGATGTTGGTAGATGGTGTTTATACAAGAAAGATTCATTTTTATATTTTTGGCCTTAATAATGTTGGTTAGTTACTTAAGTTTTCCTCTTTTCTCTATTCTTTTATGTTAGGTATAAAAACATTCATCAGTCAATAACCTCGATATTTTATTTTATAACATTGTCATAATTGATAATAGGAGATTAATTATCTTCCTTAATTACTTGTAAGTTAACAATTATATTTTCTAAGAAAAATATAATATTAAAAGAAATGTCAAAGTGAAACCAACTCGAGTATTAACATTAAATATTACTTAGTAACTTGTGTAGCAAATGCATAGTCATGTAAGAATCACGTTTTGAAACTTAGTGGTTCATATATCTCCATTTTAATATATGACATAACAGTTGCACTTGGCATAAGATTTGTAACAAAGTCTTATACAAAAATTTAGCATTTTTATAGTTTGCACCTTCCTTGGCAAGCAATTCCACGATTTTTAAGTTTATTAGTTCACTAGTTTGGTTCAGTTATATAATAGTGGTATAAACAAAATATAATAACAACCTTTGAACCAAGGTTTTAGTCTTTGTTCTTCAGCGTAAGATTACAACATTATGTGTTGGAATTACTTAGAAAATAAAATACAATAGAAAGATTTTATATATAACTTAACATTTTTGTGCCTAATTTATTAAAATGTGTGCATAATGATATTTGATGTTTAATCAAGATTATGCATTTACACTTTAAGTAATAATGTCTTAATATATAAACTTGAAGTTATATCATAGTGGAGACTTTAAGTCAAATCTTAAGTCGATATATATATGTTGACATTGATTTTATCAACTATAGATAAATTTGTGAAATGCAGAAGAAAGTTAGGGACCAACAAGTAGATAAGACCTATTACAAAGTTCTAGGTTTAGATTTAATTATTCTTTAAGATTCATTGAATTTAATGAAGTTATATAAGGTTAATTAACCTTTTGAAAATATATGAGATAGTTGAGGTGTATACTATATATAAGCAAAATGCTTTGATTTTTTTTGAAGTTTTGGCTATAATTAGAAATTATTATGTACCTATGTAATGTCAGATGGAGATGTTGTGTTTGATAGAAAAATGGAAAGAGTATTTATAAGAATGAATATGTTAAATATGTAGATAGTCATAAAGAAGGAAGTAATCTTAAAAATGATGATAACAATGACATAATTATATTAGGGATGTTGCTTCACATAAGATCATAATGAAGTTAATGGAGGGTAAGATAAATATGATGTATCAATTCTAGATGCCCATAAACCAATAGAGATTGATTATACTAATTATAGAAGTTTCCTTAATAATGATGAGTATCTAGTGGAGAGGAGCTTGAAGATGCAATAAGAAGGCTTAGAGCATTAAGATGAAATAAGAAGGCTTAGTAAAAGTGTTAGACATCAATCAAGCGGTAGAACATAATGGTGGGCATTGGGTATGGAATTTGAAAATGCCAAAGATTTAAAAGATGTTATTATTGATTATTCAATAGCAATATAATTTAATTTTAGATGGAAAAAAGTAGTCTAAGTTGATTAAAATTGGATGCATTGAAGGATTCAACTGGGCGCTATATGCAATATATGGTGGTGTGGACAAGTGTTTCAAAATCATGACATGTAGACATGAGTACATGTTTCATAACTAACAAGCCCAATATGGTGATGGCTAACCTTTTAAGTAGATACTTGAGAGACATAATTTTGGAAGAGCCTAACACAAATACTAATAAAATAATTGAAGAATGTATTAAAAATTGAATAGATTTGTAAATTCAAGTATGTGTAAGGTTGTCAAAAGGAACTTAACGAAAGAGATAGCATTAGACTATGTTAATGAATATTACAAGCTTTAAGGTAATATCTATAATAGTTAAAAGTCAACAATCCTAATTTCACCGTGAAACTGAAGCTACTAAGGAATCAACAAACTTTGTTGTTGCAGTTCAAGAGGTTATATATTTGTTTTACAACTATGAAAGCATGATGAAGACAATTAAAGCCCATATTTGGGATGGATGGTTATTTTTTGAAGATAGAAGTTTTAAAGGTAAATAATCAATGCATTTGGAAGCAATGGAGATGGAGGGATGTATCTTATATTATAGGTTATTATGAAAGTGGAAAATATTGAGTCATGAAGTTAGTCCATGTCACTCTTATCTATTGATTTACATGTTTGGCTTATTTCATAAACCAAGTAAAGGAACAAGTTTATTATGTATCGTAAAAATTGATGTTTGTCTAAGATTCATGCATCAGGGAGGTTAAATATACCCTTTTTTCCCTTACGTTGTGTATATTTATGTAGTTTATTTCCTTAAGAAGTTGGTGTAAGATGGTCATGCTTACATGATAGGTGTTGTCAAGTTTATGTGACATGTTCATTTTTATATCAATTAGTTAAACTATAACTAAGAAAGTTTAACTTTATAAAAATAAATGACTTATATGGTGGAACTATAATTCATATCGTGAAGCTATGATTCAAAATACCCTTTTCGCCAATGATTATGTAATTACATAGAGAATAAAAGACATTCAAAATAAGATTTTGTATAATTTTTTATTCAATACACTACAAGAAATTTTAGTTTCAGCAACCAAATTCTTAGCAACCATAGTAAAATAGCTGCTAATTATATACATTTTGCAACCAAAAATTATTTGGTTGCAATTTATAAGTTACGTATATTTTTTACCGACCAATCAATTCTTGGTGGCTATAGATGATCACTAAAACTTACAATTCATGGATAATAATATAACGACCAAACTTAACAATTTTAGCGACAACTTTAATGGTCGCT
>JAOSBK010000006.1:25497847-25508749 GCA_027568895.1 Erythroxylum shatona | reverse complement strand
GTGACTGGGTGAGCCATCGATGATGGTCACTCATTGAGTTTGCAAAACTCACCCAAAATTTGCAAATATTTTTTAGGCTCAGAAGTATAACCCATTAGGTAACATGAGTATACCTACTGCATGCAAGTGAGAGATAGAGGTCAGGATTAGTTAGCATCTGCGTTGTATTTTTTTACTTTCATGATAAATTGTATATTACGCATATTTTTGCATCATATGTATTTGAATAGTTTGGTATGTAATAACTTTTGATATTGGAAATGTTTTGTATTTGAATTTAGGTCCAAGTGACTAGTGAAATTTTGATGAGTTGTGTATTGGTCATAACCTTGTGTTTTAAAATGTTTATGAAACAAAGCGGGCCCAAATTGACTACCGATTTTCGCGTATTTGATTGTATTCAAAAAAAATTGTACTGAAATTTGAATGATTGAGTGCTCTAGCATGCCATCCTCGCGGGGCACGGACTCGGATATCACCCATCAATGTCGAGTTCGGGTATTGCGGGAGTGGGGTGCTACATGTTCTCACCAAAAAAACACTTAAAACATAAATATTTATGAACTAACACAATTCTTAACCTAAACACACACTCAACAATCAAATTAACCATTAAACACTCTAACTACCTATAAAAATACAATGCAATCTACACCTATCAGTACGGTTGCTCTCCTAATTATCCATTTGAATTGTATATAAACTAAAAACATACAAGTTAAAGCATAGATCAACCTAATAAACATGCCTCTTCTTGTGACTTAAACCTAAATCGTAAGGCATTTTAAGGAAAAGATCCTTGACAAACCAAGCATTGAAATTAGAGAGATGGCGGAAATATGTAGGGAGACATCCAATTTTTACGCCAATTTAAGCATGTGTTAATATGATAGAAGGAAAGTATTGAAAGAAAAGGCAGAGGAACAATATAATGAATATATAAATTTGAATGGTTATGTCATAAAATTAAAGGATAAAATTTTGAGTTCTAGAATTAAGCTACAACTCAAAAGGGTTCAAAATGGGAGTTAACTAGTGTTTCCTTGCAATGAGATAAGGATAGAATAATTTAAAACCTATCTTTAGTATGGGTGGGAGCTTCTTAAATACTAAGTATCAGGGCCTACTTCTTAGTGCAATAAAGATCGAAGGAAACTATGGTATGTATCCTTTGGCAATTATAGAGGTTGAGAATACTAAAAATAGTTAAATGTCTTTATAGTATTGTAATTTGATGACACACCATATATTGTATCCATGGGTAGAAAAGATAGTTAAATGTCTTTACAATATTGTAATTTGATGAGATGTTGAATAGACAAAAGAAGAGTGACTGATTATGATCAGAGGATGATGCCATGTGATCAATGAGATAAATGGTGCTTTGAAATGCCAAAGATTAATATCATAAATGCATGGTGAAAGAAAAAATATACAAAATTGATAGAATAACAAGAATGATTAACAACACAAATATGTCTGATGTGCAGTTAAAAGTTACAATGCCCATATCAGATCATAACAAGAAAGCAGCCAAAACACATTCTACAATCAAACTAAGTAGAAACAATTAACTAAAGACTATACCACATTCAGGACATATCAAAGGCAACCAATCACACGACAAAATCCAAAATCTAATAAACAGCAACAACAAACTAACAGATAGAAAAAATAAACGCATATATTGTCCACAAAGGAAACATCTAAAACACACGAGAAAATATAATAGACAGCAAGAATAAAATCTAAACAACCTCAGTAAACTCAGCATGCTGTCAAGTTGACGATGGTGATGACGTCGATCAACGATTGCTGATGAGTACATAGCATGATTGCTAACTATTACGTGAGGCCTTCACTAGTGACTAATAAATGTTATCGTTGGCTAATTGTAAACAGTGGTTAAGAAAGGAAAAGTCGGTGAATTATTTTTTTGATAATTCAGTAAATTTATAAATAAATAAAAATTATGTACATCAAGAGATTTCCAAATATGGCAATCTCTTACCCCATCCGAAAGGGAACTTACAAAAAAGCATGAGGAACCTTAAAACTGTTCCTTCAGGCCATACAAACACAATAGCATGCCTAAACCATAACTAGCAACCAAAATGATCATATCAAAGACCCTCTTAACAATAACAAAATTATTTCCATATAAGAATCTCAAGCAATAGAAAACTAATCAAGACTTCCTACTACTCCTTCACATTCGGGTATTTAGAGCTCTCCTACTGATAAATTGCCAAAATAAGTGGACTTTGTAGTTTGGGACATCGTGGACAATCTTCAAGCTTTTATAGGTTCAGCCAGTATTGCATCTTATGCATTTCTTGCTGACAAAGAGTATGAGTTCCTTTCATTTTCCTGAATCTATAGTTATAATCCAAGCCATGCAAATATGCTCACATTGATATAGGTTGTCAATGAGTGAGATAAATTTGCTTTCCCAAACCAAATAGCACACCTGCAAAATAAATATTAGAAGAAACAAAAGGTCAGTGAATTATTTGGAAATTTTAATTGTGATAGCGACTTTTTTTCTTTGATATACCATATTAGAGATTAGTTAACTAAATATTAGGTTACTTAATTTGTTTTTTATTTCATCTAATTATTAGGTTATCATGTTAGGGTTAACTAATACGTTAACTTAAGAAAATAATTAGTTACATTAATTAGTCAAGTTAATCAGCATTAGGATTAATTAAAAAAGGTGGGTCCCACAGTTATAAAATAAATAAGATTTTAATATTTTAAAATTATTGGGTCCCATATTGCCACGTTAGATATAATGTGGCACTATGGAGCCCTCCAAAGATATAAAAATTATTTAAAGGTGCCAAAGTGGATTTGACACTTAACAGACGACATCATCAGGCCGTTAGCAATTCCGTATAATGGAGTTAAATTTTAAAATTTTTTATGTTAAATTCTTAAGTATTCTCTTTATAATGTTATGGTTAAACTTGTCGATTGGTATAAAACTTAAGATTAAAATTGACCCTTTTACTAAGTATTAAATACCATATCGAAACTCGTACTAATTTTGCTAATATCAAATATTATTTTTAAAATTATCAAATAGTCATTGAATTTCATATAATTAAAATTTAATCTCTTATTATAATATTTATCTTTTAGAAGGTACAACTTACGCAAAGTTCCTTTAAGGATCTTAATATTGGTTCTCAACCTGATCTCATTTTGTTTTAAAAAAATGACAAAATGACATCGTTTTATACCTTTTCGTCTGACCACGAGTTTGACTCGGGCTGAAAACCAAGCAATCTCAACCTATGGTTAAAAAAATATGACAAATGAGATCGTTTTGTTCCTTTTTCATTAGGCCAAGGGCCAAACTCGAGTCAAGAACCAAGTAATCTTAGGCCATGACCTGGTCAACTGGGGCCAAAGTCGAGCCAGGTCATATTTGTCATCTCTACTTAGCATTAAACAATTTGAATAACTAATTGTTTTATATTAAATAGTATCAACTATTTATTTATTTATTTAATAATAATAAATTATATTATAAATTAAATTTATTTCATATGTTATAAAACATGAATAAATTATAAAACAAATATTTAGTTAAAAATCTTTTATTAAATTTTTAAATGGAAATAGAAAATAAAACAATAAGGGTTGACTCTTTAGCAATTATATTTATATTCTTTTGCGTATTATACTTGAAAAAAATTTACATGCATATGTTATGTACGTAAAGCATATAGATGCTAACAAATAAATAGGAAAAGTTTGAAAAACAAATTATAATACAAATATTAAATTAAAATTAAAAAATAAATATAAAAATATTATTTTCAAAGATGAAAGTAGCCAATAAGCATTTTTAATATAGAAATTAAGTCTTAAACAAAGCTATGAATACAACTTTATACCCTTTTTGTACTATAGTAAAGTATTGGTATTCGCTAGTATCATGTATTTTTATAATTATTTTTTAAAATTATAAAATAGTCTATCAATTTTCATGTAATTAAAATTTATTCTTCTATTATAATTAAAATGAAAAATATTTCAAATTTTAATTCATTAAAATTATTTAAATTTTGACATAATAAATATTTTTAAAATTATTTTATGTTTAAAAATATTTACACATTAAAACATATTATTTCAATTTTTTACATGAAAGGGAAAAAATCGAAACAAATTACAACACTAATTGTGGGAAACAAATCCCCGACATATCCTCTAAGAGGATTGAGATGCACCCTATGGGTGTATATTCTAATGTAATACTCCCAAGCTCAAATTGAGTTGCAAAATTGGCGAGCCAGTCCACACACCAGTTGCTCTCCCTGTGAATATCGCATGGTAGAACAACCCAATTCTGAGTAAAAAGGTCATTGATGCCTAGGACAAGGGGATCGAGGGACATTGAATGCATAGATGAGGATGAAAAAATATTAATCACTGCTTGCAAATCCACTTCTAACACAATCCGGCAATATCCCTGATGCCATGCAAGCTGAAGTCCCCAAAAAACTCCCCAGAGTTTCACTGTGATAGAGGAGCACTATCTAATATTATGGACAAATCCTCCTACCCATGCCCCTGAGCTGCCGCGAAGAAGGCCACCTGTGGTGGCCACAAAGGAAGATCTTTTGCATGCTCTGTCCTTATTTAATTTCACCCATCCAGGAGGAGGTTTGCACCAGCCGATAAGTTGTTCCTTCCGAGTTCGAATCCTAATATTGGCTCTTTCTTGCCATCCCGAGGCCATATGGATCTACTAGACGTGCTCCAGAATGTTATGCAATGGCGAGGTTGGCCAAGAGAATTGCTCCTCGAACAGGGCCCTATTTCTCCAAGACCATAATTAACCAACAAGCCATCCCGAAAATGGTTGACCAATCCAAGCCCCTTACTCTTCGATATGTTTGGAGGTTTTTTAGGGGCCACTCATGGGTTTGCAGAGTAAAAAAGTCAGAAGAAATGATCTGTGTAGGGAATGCACTCCACAAGATGCGGGCTTTTATGCAGTCTCCATTTATATGAAGCGAGGATTCGTCGGAATGACAGTGAAGACATGCAACATCTATAGTTAACTGTTTGCGGATGTGTTGTTGATTAGATAGCAATCGATCATGCGCAAAGAGCCACAGGAAGGATCAAATCTGTTGTGGACCCTTCCATTGCCATATTGTCTTCCATAAATAATTGAAAGGGTCTTCCTCATGGTTCACAATCAAAGAATAAGTTGAAGCCGTGGTGAAGTGTCCCGTTTCTGAAATACCCCAAATTAATTTATTAGGTCCTAAGTAGGCCTTGGGAGGTAGTATCCCCACTATGGACAAGAAAATTGAAGGAGGGAGAAAATGTTGGAATGCTTCCCATTGCCAATTAGCTGCAGTGTCCACAGAATACTATGTGCGCAGATCTAGTTATAAATGTGGGACAAGCTTTGTTATATGGAGTATAGGAGGGCCCAGATTATCAACCCAAGGATCTAGCCAGAAATCAATTCTAGCTCTGTCACAGATTCTCCATTTCAACCCCTATAGGACGTGATGCTAGGTAGCCTTGATACTCTTCCAAACCATTGAACCTCCAGTTAGATCAAGCTCATTAGGTATGTTATTGACATGAAAGTTGTACTTAGCAAAGAGAATATGTACCCATAACGCCTTAAGGTTAGAAATTAAGGAACAACCTAGTTTCGTAAGTAATGCATCATTGGTTTCTCTAATCTTCCTAATACCAAGCCCTCCCGTTTCTTTAGGCTGGCAGACTTGATCCCAACTGACCAATTGTATCCTCCTTGTTCCATTATTAGTGCCCCACAAAAATTGTTTCATTAATTTCTCTAAGTCATCGCAGAGCTTACAAGGTAAGTGAACCGTCTGCATGGTGTAGATGGAAAGGGCTGCTATGACTGTTTGAGTCAATGTGGTCCTTCCTACGAGTGATAAAAGATTGGCCACCCAGCCTGAGATGCGTTGTTGAACCTTATCCAGAATATGTAGGTAGGTTTTCTTACTAACTCTCTCATGCATGATAGGCACGCCTAGATATTGTCCCAGATCATGCATTTGTTTAAAACCTAATTCACTGCTTAATGAATATGCCTTAAAGTGATGAACATTTTTAGAGAATAAACATCGAGATTTGTCCTGACTGACTCGTTGTCCCGAGCCTTCACAAGAAGTAATCAGAATGTCTCTAATTACCTACACCTGGTCCATTAAAGCTTCTGTGAAAAGAATGAGATCATCTGCAAAAAACAAGTGTGAGATAGAAGGCCCTCCTCTACTTAGTTTGATAGACTTCCATTTATCATAAGATACAGCGGTATTAATCAAGTGACCTAGTTGTTCCATACAGAGGACGAAGATGTAGGGTGATATGGGGTTGCCTTGTCTGATGCCTTTGGTAGGAAGGAATGGATCACTAAGCTCACCATTCCAAATCACTTGCATTAAAACCAAGGAGATACATTTCAAAATAAGATTTATCAAAGAGTCAGGAAGCCTAGCTTCGTTTAGAGTATCTTTGATAAAATCCCAAGAAAGTCTATCGTAAGCTTTTTCCAGATCTACTTTTATCGCCATTCCTTTTTTGCCTTTTCTCCGTTTCATTATGTGGATAACTTCTTGGGTAATAATGATATTGTTCGTAATCAAACGTCCAGGAACAAAGCTACATTAACTTGGATCTACGAGGTCTTCTAGGTTTGGTTTGAGCCGATTTACGATAATTTTGGTAATGGCTTTGAAAATCACTGAACACAAAGCAATAGGCCTACATTGAGTGATCGATGTGGGAGATGAGATTTCTGGTATAAGAACCATAATAGTGCCATTCATTTTAGTTTCCCATGCTTCATGTCGAAAGATTTTCTAGATAAAAAGTGTTAGAGAAGGTCCGACGATGTCCCATTGGGATTAATATAATAAGGCAGTGAAGCCATCATATCCAGGTACTTTGTTTGGTACCATCTCAAAAAAAAGCTGACTTGATTTCCTCAGTGCTGAGTGGACTTGTCAGGTCATTTATAGCCGTGCACGAGAGAGGAGTAAAATGTCCTTTGGTAGGAATTTCCTTAGGCATATGCAAATCTTTCGTGTAGAGTTTCTCGAGAAAATGTGTTGCGATGCTCTTGACTTTGGTTGTGTCTGAAACCATGTAGCCCTTTTCATCTTTTAAGGAATTCACCTTCATTTGTCATCTTCTGGTAGTCATCATTGCATGGTAAAACTTGGTATTTTTGTCTCTCTGGCTTAGCCATTGACATATAGATTGTTGGTGCCAGTAAAGTTCTTCTTAGAAAAGGACTTATTCTAGTTCCGTGCTAGAGGTACTTTTCCAGGTCTCAAAGAGAATCCGAGTCCTTTCTTCTAATGTTTGTTTAATGCATTTCAGTCAAGCCATGAGTCTCGTTTTTTTATAAAAGATATTTCCAAAATTATGAATGTTCCAATGCTATAATCTTTCATTAAATTTTCTAACCTCGCCACTAAAATCATCCATATTTAGCTTCCAATTATCTTTGACAAATTGACTAAAGTTATCCTGCGTTAACCAAGCTGATTGAAAGCTGAAAGGTTTAGTGGACCAAGAAGAATGTGTGCTTTATTGTATTGTGACAAGAAGAGGGCGATGATCTGATTTTAAAAAAGGCAGATGATTGACTGAAGTGCTCTGAAATGCGGACTGCCAGGAGGTAGAGCATAATACACAATCTAGAAGTGCAAGAATCTGACCTCTTCTCCAAGTGTATTTTGGTCCGATATATCCTAAATCTTGTAATTGACAACATTGGACGTAATCTCTAAAATTTGTATTGACTATAGGCTATAGATTGGATCCTCCGCGTTTATCCTTACTCTCGAGCTTGGCATTAAAGTCTTCTCCTAAGAGCCAAGCTTTAGTGGTGGTTTTAGCTATTTTATACAGAGAGCTCCATAAGAAGTGTTGAAGGGCTCACTGAGGGCTAGCGTAAATGGCTGTGAAATCAAAGGAACTATGATCCCACTCAATATTAGCATGCACAAATTGTCAATGAGCTAGTAGAATGTGAACGGAGATATTAGCGTTCCAAAGTAACCAGATACCTCCCGAAAATCCTTCCACTTCGACTCGAAAGGAGTGATCAAATCCCATACTTTTAATAACCTTCATCACTTGAGTCCCGCTAATTTTTTATACCACCAAGACTACTAGGAGAGGTTTATGGACCAGAATGTAGTTGTTTATAATGGGCTTAAAGGTCGAACCTCTAACCCTTTGGCAGTTTGAGATGAAAATCGACATATTAAAGGAAAACAATTAGGAGTAAACACTATTACTCTTGAGTGTTTACTGCGTGATCGTCCAATACTCGGTATGGGTTTGTTGTGAGAATTTGTCGGATCTCTTCCATTTAAGTATCTGGCATAAAGGCATGTCCACTCTCCACCATCATTTCTTTATCTTTATCTGGTGGTCTTGATAGGAGTAAAATATTTTCTTTAATTGCTAGTTGGGAGGGTAGATTAATGCAGTCATTTCTCATATCTTCCTCCATATTTTTGCGTCCTCCGTCCTCTAGCATAGCTAACATGACAGATTGGTCTTGGATCATTAGTTTGGTGTGTGAGGGAATGGTAATGGCCACATGTTGAGGTGTGATTCACGAGGCCGTCTCCATCGTCTTCCTTGTGTCTGAAATTTGTTGGGGTGGGCTGGATTGAACTAATGGGGTCAGTGGGCTAGTAGCTGATAGTTTGGGCAGTCTAAGTTGGCGAGTGGGCTAGTTGGGCCCAGGATCCTATGGCCCAACTACTTGATGGGCTCTCCCTGTTGGTTGTATGGTGGTTTTCTGTTAGTATTGGGTCTGAATGTAGACGTCAGTTTATTCTCCTCTTTGGCTATCATTTTCTAGCCGTTCTAGTTCAGGTAATGTTCCAAAGTCGTTTCTGTCAGTAGTGCATATCTCGAGCCCCTCAAGGTCGCATGATGAATGTTTCCTTGCCTGTCGCTTCCTGGAGCCATTGCGCTGTTTTGATGGTTGATGTGTTCTCCTCTACACCTGGATCCACGGTCTATAGACCACTTTGGGAGGTGCAACCACTGGCTGGTCTTGTTTGATGTGGGTGGTGTTTATTGGGCTCGTCTCTCCATTGGGGTTTTCTTTGTTCGGATTGTTATTGCTGCGGGTTGGGCAATCCGTGGCTTCATAGCCAACCATTTCTTAGGAGAAGCAAATTTGCGGTAGTCCCTCATATGTGACTTTGATCAGTTTACCGTCGAGTTCAATGATCGAGCGAAGTGGAGAGCTGATGTTGATGTCAACTGCTACCCTCGCGAATTTGCCAGACTGGGAGTGTTGAGTGTTGTCGTCAATCTTCACCGTGCGTCCAATTAGGTTACTAAGGGCTTTCAATATGGAGGGATGGTATCTTGAGACCGAAATATCGGGGAATCAAACCCATGCCATAACATGCGTTATCTTACTGGAAGATGGACGGAAGTCGAGAGTCCATGGTTGGAGCGAGAGCACATGCCCAGCTTGTAAATATTCTTCCTCCTTGACGAGATTGATCAGGTAGAAATCATTATTGATATCTACTATTTTCATTGGTCCAGTGAGTTTCCATAATGCTTGTAATATGGATTTGAGTAAGTTGTATCCCAATGTTCTTCCTAACAATTTAACCACTACAGCCTTCTCCCACTGTTTGTCAAGTTTTTCCTGGAATGTATTTGAAAATTCAATGCCCATCCCAAAATCCCCTTGTACCATAGTTATGTCTCCTTTGGCAAGTTCAATCAGGTATTCTTCAGGCTAGTCTAAGTCGGTGTCCCCTTTGTCATTTCCTGTTCGACCTTTAACTGTTACGATGTAGCTATGCTGGATGGTAGGAGGAATGTGTTCCTATGGAGAGGGATCTTCTTCGCGTTCACGTATGCGAACCTTTTTGGCAGTATGACTTGTGTATGCAGTTGTTGTTGAATTCCTTGAGTTCTCAACTTGTGTTGTGAGTTTGGATTCCATGGAGTTTTTGCGAAGCTTTGTCAAAGCGTCTTTGATCTTTCCACATTATTTCAATTTAAAACACATTATACCAAAGTTATGAATACCGTACCGGGCTTAGTATCAGATTGAGTTTTGGAACGGAACTGTACCGATACCGGTCGATACCGGGTACTGTTTCGAGTAATTTTTTAATTTATGAAATAGTCCCTAAAATTTTAAAAAATTGCAAAATAGTCCATATTGGTATATTGTACAGTTATTGTAACATCCCATCACCGATGGGAAGGGTAGAATAGTAATTCGGAGTGGTTAGTGGTTAATGAGTGCTTAGAATCGCCATTATATGTTCATGCATAATACAGCACATACATACAAACGTGCATAGTAAATTTTGCACATGAAAATGACTGTACATGCATTCATGACATTTTCCGGTATATTTGTTAATAAATGTGAGTGTTATGAAAAATGTAATTTGTGTGTTGAAAAATTGAGTTGGAGAGGGTCATTGAGGTTTTAGAATTTTTGGTAAATTTTAGATTTTTTTCTGAAATTTCGGGGTGATTTTTGGACTAGAAAAAATGCCAAGGGCCAGAATAATTGTTACCGGTAGTAGAAATTACTATCCAATGGCACTGAAAATTTAGATAAATGATTTTAAGGATTTATTAATTTGAGCCATTGAAAATTTGGGGATAAATTGGTGTAGAAATTGAAATTAGTTGGAAAGAGCTTAAGAATGTGACATGTGGCAAGTGACACTTGTCACTTGCCTAACATGCCACCATGTTAGTAATTGTTTAATAAAACCACCTTTTTGGTTTAGGCTTTCTCGATGCTTCTTCTTTGAAAAGGAGTTTTGGTGATTTAAGTTAGAATCCTCCATCAATTCTCGTAGCTCTCTTCTTCCT
>JAOSBK010000006.1:25468046-25497747 GCA_027568895.1 Erythroxylum shatona | reverse complement strand
CATACAATTTCATCATTATAATAAATAATATTACATATTTACATCAAAAGATTCAAAACATCCGATAAAAAGAACAAATCATTTGAACCATCTATAAATTCCTAAATTATTTAATTTTTTCATTCCAAATATTTACCTATTTAATTATGACTAAATTTTACAATTGATTACAAAATTAATAATTAAATGATCATATAATTTTTACTTTTTAATTAGATTTTTTTATATTTGTATTTACTTTCTATATTTTATCTATTTATAACAAATACACTATTTTTACTTTTTTATTCGAAATTTTTTTGATATAATTAAATATTATTATAATATAATAACTTAACTACTTTATTAAAATATACTTTATTTTTAAATTATTTTTTAAGTTTATATCGAATGACACTATGTATTATAAATTCTATATTCCAACATTTAAATCTTTATAAATTTATTACTAATTTTTATATTATCCAGGGTTTATTATACATTAATAATATAACATGCTACCATAAATAATATTACAATTAAATTAAATAGGTATTATATTACTGCACATTTGCGCAGTATATATCTACTAGTATTAAACTAACAAGACTTTTACCACACACAATTATTTAAGTATTTTTATATTTTAATTCACAAGATAAATTTTTTTGTAAGAAAGATATATAAGGTATGCTAGTTTATTATTTCATAAATATCTCATTTTGATGAAACTATAATTAGAAATAATTTAAGAATAATACATACATACATACATACATACATACACACACATATATATATAATCTTACAATTATAATTTTATCAAAATTTTAATTACATAATAATTATTTTAAGAATTTTAGTTTAACATTAAAATATTAAATATAATTAACAAAATATATACAAATAAATAATCTATTTAAATAATTTATATTACAAAATTTACAACCAATCAATTACCTATAAAACGTATATGAACACAACAAGGATATATGTTCAACATCCCAAGTTATCGAATATCGAGTTACCATAGTACACCTACAAGGAAACAGAGTAACTTCGGTAATCGATAATGGATGTATTTAAAGGAACGAAGACCCAAAAGCATCATTATTCGAAAGCGCTGGGACTGTTGGACGCATATGCAAGAATATGGTCCTGTTCGAAAAGGAGCATCTCTCTTGGGTCCATGGATATCCAAGCTTCTATACCATGAAGAACACCCGATCTTAAACGAAAGGTATTTTTTTCATCGGTGTCTATACGTTCCTTTTACACTTGGTTTTGGCTCTTGTGCTTTCTCCCTCTACAAGCCTTGCCGTCAGCTTCCACCGAAGAAGAATCCAGAAGCGGCGACGAGGAGGAGCAGGCTGAGCTGAGGGGACGGCGACGAGACGGTGGCGAGATGAGATCCGAGGAGGGAGGAGCAGCAGCGAGGAGAGGAGAGGAAGGAGAAACCGAAGAAGAGAGAAGAAGATTCCAGATCCAGAAACGTCGGGTAGGGGTAGATAAAATTAGGTTATTTTTTTTATTTTCAATTTAGTCCCTCGAAAATTTTAATTTTACGGAATGGTCCCGAAATATACCGGTATTGGCGGTACCGGCCGGTACCAACCGAAATCGGTCGGTACCGACCGGAACGGTATCAAATTCAGATCTTTGGGTGCAGTGCGATGGCTTCACGCGGAGGAGGTAGTGACCGGTGGCGTCTTCGAGTTCCTGTGGAGGAGGAAGCGTCTTCGAGTTCGATGTCTTCGAAGGAGGATGAGGCGATGTCGCAATGAGCGAAGGAGAAGAGGAGAAGAGGCGGCCACGCGAGACGTGACGGTGAGAAGAGGAGAGAGACGACGATGGTGAGAAGAGGAGAGAGGCGGTGACGGTGAGACTGAGAAGTGAGAAGATGAGAGAAGAAGAAGCTTAAGAGAGAAGAGTCCAGATTCCAAAAGCATAAACGTTTAGGGAAATTTATGGTTAGTTTTCTAAAAATTGCAAATCAGTCCCTGTATTTTCAAAATTTCACGGTACCGACCGGTACCTTCCCGTACTGTTGGTACCGGCCGGTACGGATCAAAAACCACCGGTACCGTGGTGGACCATTCCGTTCCGGTTTCCAACCGATACGATACGTTCCTGCCGGAACCACCCGGAACGGAACGGTATTCATCACCATGCATTATACGGTAACATGGTACGACAAAAACTGACTTTTGATTAGTATCGATCACAGTATAGTGCAACAGTCATAATATTGGTTCATACACTTAGACCAAATAGACTAGGAAATTGGGTTAGGTAATATTTGAATTAGGCTAATTATTAAAAAAACTCAAAATTTAGTTAATTTTTTAATTATAGCCTAAACTTTAAAAAGTAGCAATAAAATATCCTAATTTTCAATTTTTTCAATTCTAGCGTGAACTTCAAAAAGTAGTAATGAAATGCTCAAACTTTCAATTTTTTAATTTCTAGGCCGACGTTAGTGTTTCCATTAAGTTTGCTGATGCGGCTTATCACGTGTTTTAGAAACCTTAATTATTAATATACGTCAGTCAAAATTAACACAATAAATGAAGATTAATGAAACGGTCTCGTTTAATCACATAATTAAATGATGTCGTTGTTTAAAAATATCTAAATCAGATTATGCAGCCTCAATGATTTTACGCTTTGAGTTTAATTTTTTGCCTTCGTTTTCAGTTTGTTCTCTCAATGCCCTTACCCTGCGATTTTTATATTACACAGCCCCAACGCCCTCATACTAAGGACATCAAGAGAATGAATTAAAAACGAAGAGCTTACTGATGCAATACGTTATAATACGATAATAATTTGGAGCATCAGAAGAATAAATAGAAAACAAATAACGGAGGACGTCGAGAGAATAACAAATAACATTCCGCTAGAACTGAAGAAAATTGAAATTTTTAGTATTTTATTGCTACTTTTTAAGTTAGAATTTAAAAAATAAAATTTTGAATATTTTATTACTACTTTTTAAAATTTAGGCTATAATTAAAAAATTGTCTAAATTTGGAGGTCTTTGTTTTGTAAATAACCCTTTGAATTTCATATTGCATTGCAAAGGAGAAGCTCACAAGACCAGATTCAGTTTTGTCGTACGGATCAAAGTGTAACATTTCACAAAACTTTTGCACGAGTGCGTTGAGAGACATTTCAGCTTCGACCTTAATAAAGATAAGCCCAAATTGGAGATTTTCTCCAAGTTTTCGGTATGAATACCAATGCATGGCCCTAGACGCCCAAATCAACAAAAAAGCATGCTTCTGTGGTTTATTTGTTGTTACCTTATCGTGTTTGTGTGTGGCCCAAGGAAAGCTTATTATATATATATAATTTACTATTTTTGCATTAGCTTATTTTATTTTCATCAAATATGGAGGCATGTTGTACTTACTGTAAATGAAAATATACGAATTTATCTCATTATTTTTAACAAAATATATACGAATCAACTTTTCATTACTATTTTAATATATTAAATAATGAAATGATATTTAATAAATAATATGATAAACATAATTTAAAATTTTAAAAATTAACTCATTTCAACTATATCGATATAATAATATTAAGCAAACTTTGATAGTAAATAGTAATATTAGGTTATTAACTATTTTTAGGAACCAACATCTTTATTAGTTAAAAGTAAGCTACATAGTATTAGACCTCTTTAGACAATGCGTCTCACCGAAATTTTTACTGAATGTTGTTGTTGTATTAGGTTCTTAACTGTTAATTTTCGTAATATTATCTTTACTTGTCATTTTTAAGTTGTTAATAGTTATAAACAGCTAATTTAGCAATTTTAGTATTATAAGTACATTAGAAATCAATAATATTTTACTTTAATACAAAATATTTAAATTAATAAAAAAATTCGAGCCATTTAGAAATAGCATATCTATCAATAATGGGTACAATTTTAACTGCAGATGACACTTGTTTTACCCATTTTAAGATGTCAACCAAAGCAGGGCAAATCACGTTATGTTATTTGCAGATGTGTTTTTTAGATTTTCTTCTTAAGGAAACCCAATTTATATATAAAAGCTGTTTTTCAGATTTTCTTCTTAACGAACCCCATATATAAGTAAGTAGCCTGTAAAATATATTTGTACTCAAGATGTGTATGAAGATATGGAAGTTGATACAATTTTTAGAAATTTATATATCTTATTTAAACTCTTACACACAATTTCAATCAAGCTACAAAGAATTTCTTTTCAAAGTGTTATTCTAATTTTCAACTTAAATAAATTCATCGTTTAATTTTATTTATACGTGCTTAGGGATGTTTAAAGTATTAAGACTATCAAATTTCACATGGTAAAGGACATTTTTTTGTTTTTCTCAATTTCACTTATTTTAAAATTTACCTTTATCATTTATATCATAAAAAAATATTGGTATTATTAAAAATTTTATAAATAATTTCACTTGAATGCAAATCTTTATATAATTAGTGTTTGTTAAATCTTTTTGTCATAATTTAAATCATAACAAAAAGAAGACATTATTAATTAGAATATAATTAGGTCAAATATTTGATAAGTATAATTAAATAAGATTGCCCTGCATACCAATTGTGTATAGCCTCGACGTGCTACCCTCAAAAGTTGTAACCTTGAGTGTCTACGGAACTCAATATTTGAACGACCAACATAAAACTATTTATTTGATGTGGTTTACAAAATTATATATTGGCAGAATCATTGCTTTCATCATCAAAATTCTTCTGCTGACTCCTTCCCTGAAATTTCTTTTGCACGTCCCCTTCCCAATCATGACTCCAGCACTGTCCATTAGACTGTCATCTTCCTGATGATATATATATATATATTACCTTCAAAATTGAAAAATAAGCCTTTTCACTTTTATCCTCTTCTTTTTATTATTATTATTGCTGAACTAAACATTCACGTCGATTTAATTTACATGATGTCTTTATATTAATTAGTAGAAAATAAAAGGTTGAATGTAAAGAGAACTTACATCCCTTTTGCTCATAAATCATAAAATTGAAATTAATCAACTCGACTACTAAAGTAATGTTGTAGGGTAATCTTAATCTTTCAGGTCCCATATTAAGAAACAAATGGAGAAGAAAGAGAGAAATGGTTATTAGAACATGTCGAATACAAATTGTTGCTTTCGACGGACATAATGAAGTTTGGTCTATTTGACAACCCAACAACTGCACTTACATTATTTGGTTACAGGACGAGTGATGACTATCGAACACCCAACTTGTCAACACATACAGGTAGCATTTGTCATTAACTTGGAAATTCCAATCATTGATAATTATTTATGAATAGGTGCTATGCAAAATTCACCTAATTATATCTTTTTAATACGGAAAGTTATAGTTTTATGTCTTTTTTCTAAAAGTCACTGTCAAAGGATCGCGTAGTTAAATGATTCTAGGCGTCTTATGTTGTCATCTCCTACGGGCAAGGTTTAAAAAAAGAGGAAATGAAATAAGCATGGCATCAAAATTATAACTTGGAACTATAATCATAATAGTATATATGTTAAACTTCAGTTCTTTCTATTAAAAGTATTGCTATCTTGGTTAATGTCTTAAAAGTTTTAAATAAAAACTTAACAAATGATGTGACCATATAAAAAGACTGTACATATCAAGATACCAATCAAATTGAATATTACTGTCTTCGCTTTCCTTCTTGCTATTATATGAACGCTAATGGTCTGATTGGTGATTTCACGTACACGCTTACTGATCTTACCAACTGACAACTTTAAGTTGACTTTCATTCTCCTCTCATCCAACGAAGTTCTGCATGTTATGTTCGATTGCCATTTTGTTTGTGGCTCCTGCCCTTTGTCCTTATTTAGAAGGAGACTCGTCTCACCTCGTATCCATATATTATAAACATTGATCTTTTTACCTGTTTTTTACAATTTCTTTTTTTTTGCAGCTGTGGTAAATTAATTACTTGTTCAAAATTTATTTTTTCCAAATCAAGGTACGTAAAGTCTGATTATAAATAGAAACATAATGCATTTTTAATCAAGCACAATAATTCAGTCGCACGTAATTAAGCTTCCTTCTTACAATTTGCATGACACCACACTGAAAGTGCTTCTTAACGATCCATAGTTTTTTTTTTTGTACAAAAGATTCTTACAGTATAGCCATCAAATTGGCTCCCACACTACCATTTTAAATGTTGAAGAAAAAAATAAAGTATACATAACTTATCAGTGAATTTAATTTAGTTATAAGTTAGCACTTCTAATAAAATTAGGGGAGAAAGAGGAATATAATTACATCATGAACTCAACCGGGGGGATATGGAGCCAGGGATGATCGTATTATCGTAGTTTGTAAAATATATTGATATTAAGCCAATCCGCAACCTAATTAAAAGGAAGATTAATTATTATTCTTATGCCACACACACATACATATATAGTAGGATCTTGAAGAGAGGCAAATGGTTATAGTACCACTAAAAATAAAATCCCTAGCTACCGTCCCTTCAATCATCATGCATCGCACCAAATTCAGATTGTTAACACGTCTTAATCTGTTCCACCTAACAAATTAAACTTGTTGATTTGGAATTACACCATGCCTATATATAGTTGTGTTATTAATTCTAAAATGAATTGTCGGCAAACAGATTTAACCTAATTAAGTTGATTAGTTAATCTAGCTTTGTCTGTTTGTGCTACCTGCTACTGTATTTTTTGGATTTGTTTGATACATCATAGTAAATATAGTATAAGAATTAGCAAATGAACTTAATTTAGTATAATATTATACTACAAATCAATTATCAGTGGACTGTTTAGTTGTGAAATTATTTGTTGTTTTCCCGAAATAATTAGCTTGGAATACGCATACAGGTAGAATTAGAACAACGATTTGTAAACATAAAGCTTACTCTCATTACATCTATAACACCAAAGAATTTGGAAATGCGAGTCAACAAAGCAACAACTGTAAACGTTTTGAAAAATCTAATACGATAATTGTAAATGATAATTAGAAATACATTTGTCCCTTTTCTTATAATTTATGATTAAATCCCTTGCTCTTATTTGTATTATATTTTATGCCCAATCGCATCACTTTGTTCCTTCAATTAATTCTTAATTACGTCAAAGAAAAAACAGTAGACGAATAAATTGCAATTAATGTATTAGAAAGATTTCGCTTCTCTTTCGGCCTCAGACATTTCTTGAGGTAATCGTAAAACCAATTACCCCTAGTTCTCTCATCGTTAGAAATGTGAAATTTGTTTGAGTTTTTGGGAAAATTAAACGCCCCATTAATTTCTGGCGACTTTTAGTTGGTTCATGCCTCACCAAATCTGGAATCCAAAGCCGGCATTCGTGTTGAGAATATACAAGAAACACTCACCTAAAACAATCATGCAAAGAACTTATAGTCAACCACAATGTCTCTTTCGATTCCATTTCATGAAATTCACAAAATCTCTTTTCAGAGCTAACAGGAATAATGTACGTGGAGGGCATTAGTTGCAAACAAGCTATAAACCTATACCATCTTCTCCCGTCACACTAAGTGGCATCAATCCCTTCTAGTTAGACCTCACACGTCTTGTTCTTGGGAGAAAGATAAACGCAGTGAATGCTCTATTCACAGGCCACGTAGAGAACTAGTATGTGTAGTTGAGCCAAAATGATGTACAATACTTTGCTTGCCAGAAGCTTTAGCAAGCATGAGCAGATTAGGTTGGGTTACGGGGCAATGATTGCCTGCTTCTTTATTGCATTGAGCACTTGCATTATCTTTAAGCCTTATTTCAGTCCTCTAACAGTTTGTAAGTCTTCCATTTCTCTCCCACTTGAAGCTTTAATTATCAAAACTAGTTTCCAGAAATTTTTATTGTTTATATTTTAAACTACCTGCCTCTCTAACCTATCAAATGGTATTGCAGTAAGTTTACAGTTGTCAAGAGGAGCGGTGCAGGAGTTGAAAATTATCAATGATTCTCTGTTAATAGAAAGAGGTAATCAATCGACGATGAAAACCTTGCACATGATCTTTTCATCACAAGTCATCATTATTTTTCTTGATTCTGGATGCAGAAATCATAAAAAAGAATGCGGTATCCATCAACAATACAAGCAACTCTGTGGTCAGGGGTATGCATTCACTAATTTATGTTCAATACCGAGAGAATGATTAGCATAATTCGTTTTCTGTTCGCTTACCCTTTATCTGACGTTGATTTTGGTCAGCTGGCAATAAGCTAACAGCGAAGAAAACTGGAATGTCTCTTCAAACAGAAAGGGGTAAGCTTTTTCTTAGACATTGGAAATTCATTTCTACTTAGTTTTTGAAAATACGAACAAAAACTCGGTGTAATCCGTAGTTAGTTAGGTTCACTTTTGTAGAATACTGGACTAAAGTATGGTGCATGCGTTATTTCTTGAACAAGCAGATGTTATATTAAAGCATACAATTGAGCCTATATGCAATTTCACAGAAAGATCAGATTTCTGTGACGTCAAAGGGAACATCAGGATCGATTCAAGTTCCTCCACAGTTTTTATTGTCTCATCCGAAATCAACGTATTGGGTGTAGAAAACAGCTCATGGAATATCAAGGCTTATGCTCGAAAAGATGACCGTACAGCAATGAGCACGGTGAAGGGATGGTCTGTTAGACTTGTAAATAATAACAGCCAAGCTGTCCCTCAGTGCACCGAAAGTCACAATGTTCCCGCAGTCCTATTTTCTGCTGGTGCATACTCAGGAAACCACTTCCATGCCTTCACCGACATTATTGTTCCACTGTACTCTACTGCACGATCCTTCAATGGAGAAGTGAAGCTTCTTATCAGCAACCAACCATCTTGGTGGATGAAAAAGTTTGAAATCTTGATGAGGGCACTGTCTAAATATGAGGTTGTGAACATTGATAAGAGACGAGGTGTAGATTGCTTCCCAAGTGTAGTTGTTGGCCTCAAACGTCTAACCAAAAAGGAGCTCCACGTTGATCCTTCAACATCAGGCTATTCTATGAAGGACTTCAGGGAGTTCTTAAGAAGCTCATATTCCTTGAAGAAAGCTAGTGCAATCAAAATCAAGGATGCTCAGAAGAAAAGGCCAAGATTATTAATTATTTCACGAAAGAAATCGAGAGCTTTCACAAATGTTGGTGACATTGCTAGAATGGCTAAAAAATTGGGATTCAATGTAGTTGTGGCAGAAGCTGAGGCCAACCTGTCAGGATTTGCAAAAATCATTAATTCCTGTGATGTTGTGCTGGGTGTTCATGGAGCTGGTCTAACCAACATTCTCTTCCTTCCTGAAAACGCAATACTGATACAAGTAGTCCCATTTGGAGGAGTAGAGTGGGTTTCAAAACATTTCTTCGAAGAGCCTTCGAAACAAATGAACTTAAGGTACTTGGAGTACAAGATAAAGGTAGAAGAGAGCAGTTTGATACAGCAATATCCAACAGACCATGTGGTTTTAAGAGACCCCAGAGTGATTCAAAAACAGGGTTGGCTTGCATTTAAGTCGATATACCTGGACAAGCAAAATGTAAAGCTTGATCTGAACAGGTTTAGATCCACTTTGTTAAAAGCAATAGAGCTTCTGCACGAGTCGTCGTGAATTGCATTTCCTTAATTTATTATTCTTCCTTCCAAACTTCATTTTTGGAAAATAAATGTGCTTCTGGACAATTTTTGTTCTTTTGTTTTTCCATTAGATCCTGCATCCTATAATTCACACATGATTGTGTCGGTTGATGGTGATGATGCATACTTCTTCTTTGCATGCAATTAACTGCTCTCAACAAGAAAAGGAAAAAGGCGCTGGATGATTTCAGGAACGTGAATTAGTCAAAGGACAGATATCTTATAAACGACTGCCACTCTCTTTCTTTAGGTACGTAAAATAAACTCCACACCAATAATGTTTCAAGTTGGCATGTAACTCTCAGTATCGCGGGTCTAAAAGCGACTCAAGACCAATAATTGAATCCAACCTAAACCATATTTGATTGAGTTTTGAGTAGCAAAACCAGAATTTAAAAGGACGCCTCATGTGGTTGGTTAACAAACTTTGATTAAATCCCAGCTTGACATTCAATCCCATTTAAGTCACACGACTTCACTTAAAATTGCAAACTACAATTTATAATAGTTTTCATAAATTAATCAAGACAGCATATAAGTCCATCTAGCCGAGTCTTCGAAGTCCAACAACAGGAAAGGACAGAGACCGAGTTATGGAAGAAAAGGCCCAAAAGTAGGATAATGAGAGATGAGGGCTTAAATCTCAAACTTTACAATGATCGAACTACTTTGTAGGCCAAGCCCACTAACTGCTTGACAACCCAATACAAGGAACTTCATCATATTACTATCCGATTACATACAGATGGAAAAAATGAAAGACATATTCTACTTTTTTTGACATTACACCCTCCGGGTGCCACCACTTCTTCCTTGAAGATCAGTCAGGGACCTGTGTCCTACGCACTGTTTTCTAATTCGCTCCGGCTTTCCCTTTAAACAGAAAAAAGAAAGAAAAAAAGACATATTCTACTTCATCATGACGATTCATCATAAAGGACAATATTTGCACAATTCACTTGATTAACTTTCTTGAACACAAGCATTTTGATGGAACAACCGAAGATCACTTAGATGGTGTGGTGTCCAGGGTTAGACATCAAATATTGAGATTACAATTCAAAGGAGACAATTAAGAGAAAGGAAGAAAGAAATTGAACTAGCAGAAGAACCAAGCTCAAAGTTGTTCACTTCTTTAGCAACTAGTACTACTTCTACGCAAGGGGTAAGAATATAGCTCCATATAGGCCTAAACCCTAAGCTAGCAAGTAGAGATCAAAAACCCAAAACCAAATAAAACCAAATAATTCAGAAATAGAGGGACAAATTTGATATTTACATCAACAGTAAGTTTGTTCATAGATCCCATTTACAAGTTCTACCAAGCACTTTCAGATACATGTGCATTCCAATAAGAGACACAAAAACAACTATAAACAACTATGAAAACTGAAAGTAAGCAAACAACCATAACCGAGAAATCTGTTCATTTTCTTGGTTATGGTACCAAAACTATACCTCAGAAAATAGGAAACAAAATACATGTCGCCGTGTATGAATTTCCAACTTAGGACGTATTACTGCACCTGAACAGACAATTACTAGAGAAGACAATAAAGCCCAGGAAACCCTTTGGACTTCCACAACAAGAAAGCCATGTCAAGCCACTATACAAACCACTAATATGACCAAGGAGAATTCTCAAAAATGCAACTGCCATTATCTGTGATCATCAGATATGGAATCTCATGAACCTACTCTTCATGCTAATATAATCAGTCATAAAGACACCATATTCCCAGATTGATCGTCTTGTGAACTCTTACCAAATTGTGACAAAAAAAATTCCAACATCAAATATGTGTTCAGCACCTTTGGTGTCCAAAAGTAATCTTGTCGACACTTGTCTGAAACCCATATACCTATCAATTGTACAATCCAGCAAAGATTTAACCTCTGCAGATATCTGCATGCCATCAGCAATTTACATGGCCCGATAAATGAAAATTGAAAAAGTAAATGTCATTTTCTCACTTTGCAGATGAATTCCACCATCCTTATGGTTTCTTTTATGAGTCAGCTTTTCAGTCCACCGTCATGTTTAAAATGTGAAGTGGCAGAAAAGGCTTGACCGCTTGAGACAGTAAAAACTTCGCAAGGGTAAAAGCCTTTCAAATGAGTCCAAATCTAGACAATTCACTTTCAATCTTCAATTCAGCTGATTAAAATTTGAAGCTTCTGCCTTCGAAACTTACTATCTCTTAGGACCTCACCAAGAATTCGGAAAGCACCAACAACAGGCTCAAATTGTGTATCTGATTGATCTAGCTCCTTATTGGTTTGAGGATTTGATGCTCTCGTTCATGAGTAATTTAGGCCACAAGGTCATGGCAAATGTTCTATGAGGTCTGACCACGGAAGGTTAAAAAACATCCCAATCAAAAAGATCCACAAGGGCTGGTAGCAATCTTCTTCCTTAACAAACAGGATTCTGATAGCATAATATTTAATCCTGCACAGTCAAACTAACTCCATTTACCACCATGAACAACTGGAGTCCTGCTTCCAGTTTTGTTCTTGATCTTTTTCAGAAGAAGTGAAGCATGATCAACATGTTTGGCAGATGATTTCGTCTCACCCTTCAACCACAGAAGAGCCTCAGCTGCTGCATCTTTTTCAGCAAGTTTCTTACTGCTGCATGGCTGCCCCACAAAGTCCAAGCCGTTAAAGCACACAGTGGAACGAAACTGGTTATTTTTCAATTGCTTTGTCTTGTATGTAGGTGCTCCATGCCCTGCCCTAGCAAGTAAAGTCTGAAGTTCATTCTTAGAGTTAGCATCACCAACTTTGCTTGGTAGTTCCTCTTTCATTGCCTTTTTTGAGTGTGATAGCGACTGGCGACCGAAAATGAATCTACCTTCACATTGATCCTCTGAAACCAGCAACCTTATCACCATTAATAGCTGCTCATATGACTGCACTTCTAGCATCGGATTCAGAAGCTGTATACGGCAGGAGAAGAAGAAATAAATAATATATAAGTAACTCAAATCTGGAGCTAAGTTCATTTCCATCAATGCATAGACCAAAAAAGAAAAAACATAGGGAAGAGAGAGAATTAAGCTCCAAGAGATTTAGGTCCAGTGGGTTAAAACATCAAATGCCAAATAAACAGCTTTCCCAAAACATTAGAAACTTACTTTCTCCTGAATAAGTTCTTCAAGCTCTTTCTTTAGGCTCAAGTACATATCAGCTATTGCAGGTTTCATGAAGAATTCCAAATATCCTCCCAACATTTTTAGGTGTCCATCCTATTAAAACCGCAAATAAGTGCACAAGAAATAACAGAAAAGTACATTCAAAAGCATCCACTTCAAAAAAGTAATCAAGCAGATGAGCATAAGAAGTTTGAACTTACTAGCCCACCACTCGAAATCTTTCCTCCAAATAACAGCAGCACAGAGTCAGATATACCAGTTGAATCCCTGAGAAATACGGTGTTCACTTTGACCTTTTCATTGAAGACTAACCACGGAAAAGGAATTTTTGATACCGCACCATTTACAGAATTCTGTAGGTTTCAACCCATTATTGGTAAAACAAATCACAAAAGTCAAGATTTTAAAAGGAGTGTAAAATCTGACATATCAATGTTTTAAAAACAGAATCAAAAATTAAACTAGGATGACAAAAGGTCTAAGATTTAAAAGGTTCAATTGTTATTAAATCGTCATAAAATTAGCTAAAGATTAAATAAAATTAAAGATTTTAAAATATGATTGAAAAATATTGTCCTTACCTATTGAAAATTTTAAATTTTAATTAAAAAATATTATATAAAAATTAATTGATTTATTTTAGATTATAAGAACTTATTAATTTATAAAAATTGACCAATTAATTAATAAATTGATTAGATTTTAACAACAAGAGTTTTAAAAGTAAATCAAACCAAAAAGTTAAAAACCGAACCGAAAACTTAGACAACTCAAGATTTTTATGGTTGAGCTGGACAAATCGGTTGGAATTTTAATCATTGGTTAGCATAGAACATTCATGGACACCATGTCCAAAGATTAAGAAACTTACCGAGTACAGAAGTACCTGACCATCCTCCATTGTTTTCAATCCTATTGACTTCTCCTTGTTCTGTACATATGATCATAAAAGATTAGGTATCACTCCAGGAGAAGAGAATAAGTTTGGCCATCGGAGATTTATTCTTAATTCCCAATCAATAGAAAATTTAGAACTGTCACCTTTCCTTCTTATTAGTAATGAAACACTCAAGAACAACTTCACCATTATACACTACTACTGCATGAATTAATGTCAGGGTGCTCCCTGACTACCTCCAGTGCTTCAGAAAAGTTTAAAATTATAAGAAGCATGTGAAACAGAAGCACAGAATAAGATGTTTTGCGGAGAAAATAAGGATACGACAAGGACATCTCATGACCATTTTACCGTAACATATTCAAAGGAGTACATAAACACATCGGGAAAAAATTGAAGTATGAAAAATTGACGTATGACTTACCACAACAGAACATATCCCTGGGAACAAGCCAGCACAGATAACTGCACGGATAAGATGCTCATCATGGCTCCATGTATTGCAATTTTCAGTCCGCTGATCAATTAGACCAGTATCCTTCAGCAAGTAAAAGAATTGCTTCCGAAGAGAATCAATGGCTTTCAAAGTCTGGGCAGAAAGAAAATTTTTCCAGCAGTATTCGTACCCAGATTGTTGTGCTTCAGAAGCTTTCCAACCATCATAGGCTCGAATAAGAGCGAGATGGTCACTGTAATCCTGGGCAGAGAATTGTGCTTTTGCAGACTCTGCAAGCTGCCAAGACAGGAAGAAAATTTATGCTTAGACATATATAAATACAGACATATGACCAGAGTCCAGTTTGCTCCCTTGTTTTATAAAGTTAATTCTTGATGACATCAATTCAAAAATTCAATATTAAAAGTTTAAGAAATCAATAGACAAACAAGAGAAAACAAAGTCCAATACAGAACCACCGTCTATGGTTAATAGTCCATTGCATATCATGACCATCTTATCTTATGTTTAATAGGCCATCACATATCATTAGATAATTTCTATTGAGTATTGACTCTAACTCCACCCCACACCACGATACATGCATGCACAATCATAGTGTATATACATTCACATTTTTAGATATTTATCCCTATAAACCTGACTTTTCTGGGAACAATATGATTGATTAATATGACAAAGAAATTTAAATTGTAGATTCTCTTCACAGTAGAAACAAAGAAGATTTCTATATGCACCCTCTGTCAATTGAAACACGCTAACCCTCTTTACACAGAATTTCTTTTTTTCTTGTGTCATTGTCAACAAATATTTTGTCTCAAATTCATATACTTTTTACATCACACTACAATAAGGTAATATCTTTACTTTGGAGACAGTAAAAAAAGAAAATAAAACTTACATCCTTCTTGTCAAATGGCATCAAGAAAGGATCTCTCACACTAAGACCAGCAACAACAGTCATTATTGGATCAAGACAATTAAAAACAGCCCCATATATGAGCATTTTCCCAAGCTTTGGTTCAACTGGAAGTACTGACAAGTGGCATCCTATAAAAGCAACCAATCCTGCTTTAAAATTCAGTTCCTAAAGTATTACACCATATGAAGATCACTAAAGAGCAAGAAAAAACTGATGTACCAAGAACTGTCAGGTTTTCACTTTCATCAAGAGCTCCAATCACCTTTAAGTACTCAACAGCATTTTGAACCTAAAAAAAGAAGAAAAAAAAGATGAATTAAAATATACAGCAAAGAAGCATAGAAAAATTAAAGATGCTAAAATAGCAAAAGATTCCTGATATGATTGACATTTAAACTGCTAGCAAGTGAAGAGAATGCAATGTTAGCAAGCTTTATAAATTTGCACATTTCATGAAAATAAACTCCAAAGGGGAGCAGTTCATGAAAATAAACTCCAAAAGGAATTACCGATAAAGGTTCTGGAGGCTGCAAGGCTCTAGACAAGAAGTCTGAAATACTTCCAAGTTGGAGGCTTTTGATTTGCAAACACAAAGACTGCAAAGGCGTCCTCAAAAGTTCTGGTAATTGATAATCAGAGAAAGCTTCGTACACACATTTAGGATAAAGGTGATAACACTCGCCAGGTCGAACACGACCAGCTCTTCCTCTTCTCTGAATCAGAAGTCCAATTTTATATTACAGAACTAGGCAAGAAACTAAAATTTTAGAAAGCAAACTACAGCATTGGCCCTCTAAGAAACAAAATCTTTGTTTTAAGCATGATATAAGTCAATACATGGTATAAAGTGGATATGGCAGCTAAGTTTGCAAGAAACCAATTACTTCTTTCATACTGAGCATTATACAAAAGGCTTGAGAACTAAATAAAACAGACTAATTTAAAACCCTATTAGCTAATAATAATTAGCAAATCCTCAAACTGGAACACAAGAAGTAGTTATTTTTAATATCCTATTCCTACTACATAAACTAAAATAATAAAGTTGGAGTGCAAGTAACTGACATATAAAAAATTTGGTCCTGCGGCAAGAATAATATAAATTATGTCATTGCATTTCTCAGTGTAATGTTTAGCTGAAAGTCAATGTAAAATGCTAATTCCACTGTACTGAACATGGGAATGATGCAAATAATGAAACTTTAGGATAACTAATTTAAGAAACGCCATTGGTGCCACGTATATCTAATTTACTGAGAATGTATATTAAGCAAGACAATAATTAACAGCCCTATCAAATCCAACCGAGAATTGAAGTCAATATCTTAGTTCCTCCCACATAGATACAAATGAAACTTGTTTTGGTCTGTAAAGTTACTCGCTGCTTTGAAGCCAGTTCATTATTTCTTTTTTTTTCAAGCTTAATTAACTCTTTCAACTTACTGTATCAAGCACAAGGGTGATAAAGTACCACTTAATGCATGAGTGAATTAGACTGAAAAAGAGACATCCCTAGTAGACCAAGGGTAAAGATCAAAGCTATAATAAATGTAAAACTCACTCTAAATAGTCAATCCTAAGGCATCCCAATTATCCGTAACAAATCATAAGCCAAGGAGCACAGGTACAGAAATAATTTGTATTGCAAAGGTAGGTCTACCTGCCGGGCAGCAGCCTTTGAAATCCAGGAAGGCAACAAGCAAGGGGTATTATTCAGTGCATCATAAGATGTCTCCTTTGCCTTCCCACAGTCAACCACAAAAACAACATCATTGATGGTAATACTTGTCTCTGCCATGTTAGTAGCCAAAACAATCTTCCTCACACCATCTTCAGGTTTATCAAAAATTAACCTCTGTATGACACCACCAGTGAAAAGAAATAAGAAGAACAAAAATGAATATCATGTCAGACTGACAGTTCTCCAGATCTACTTCCGGGAGAAAAACATGATACTAACAATAAAATATGCTTACATAAGGAAAAAAAACATCAAATATTTTTAAGTGAAAAAATGAGCAACCCTGTGACATCGGTGATTTTAAAATAGCAAGCATTGTACAATATTTGCGGTGGGGTCCCTATGAATTTAAAGTTCATAAAGATCCATTGTGCATCTTCCACAAAAGAGTTATTAAAGGATGTCTTTCACTTGTCTACCAAAAGCAACTACAGCTAGAGTACTATCCTTGACCTAACATTACAAAAGAATCTATTCCATAAACTATGAAACCGAAAAGGACCCCATACTAATTTCATACTGCAAAAGGTTAATTCAGAAATAACACAACTACATGAGATACTTTCATCTCATCTGGCAGTGGAGTCCAAGAAGCTTTGGTAAATCTCATATATGGATTTTGTCCTATTATACATGGAGTAGATTCAGTTTTAGCAAATTCAGCCTAACATGTTTATCCTTATATGTTGGGAAATATCCAGCTGGATATCTACTAGATATTATTGACTCCTAAAAGTTAGCAAATCAGATTAGTTAGGATATTATATACAGATATTAGGATATTATGTACAGATATTAGTTTCCTAGAATAGCCCTCTTTATTTCTATATATACTTGTACTTATGTATTGACCTAGCAAGATATTGAGAATAATATACATCTGTTCAGAATTTCTACATGGTATCACAGCTTAGTTGAACAGTCCTAAACCCTAGCCACTACCTACTGTTTCTAATCCTACCCATCTATGTCAACCATGTCTAACATTGCCCATCTGTGCAAACACCTCCTCCTCATAATCGTACCTCAGATTCTCATTCCATCCAGATCACTACTATAGGACTAAATGGAGAGAATTTTCTTCGCTGGTCCCAATCGGTTAGAATGTACATCCGTGGTAGAGGTAAGATTGGATATTTGACTGGTGACAAGAAGGAACCTACGGCTAATGATCCTACACACGCAATATGGGATGCTGAAAATTCTATAGTTATGACATGGCTGGTAAATTCTATGGAGGAGGATATTAGCTCCAACTATATGTGTTACTACACAACTAAGGAGCTATGGAACAACGTGAATCGGATGTATTTTGACTTGGGAAACTAGTCCCAAGTATATGAACTAACTATCAAATTAGGCGAAATCCACCAATGTGAGGACAATGTTACTAAGTACTTTAATTCTCTTAATCGTTTGTAGCAAGACTTAGATTTGTTTAATGACTACGAATGGAAATCCCCTAATGACTGTAACTATTTTCGAAAAACAGTAGAGGATAACCGAATTTTTAAGTTCTTAATTGGACTTAATGTTGAGTTTGATGAGGTTAGAGACAGGATTATCGGAAGATAACCACTTCCACCCATTGGGGAAGTCTTGGCAGAAGTCCGACGTGAAGAGTGTAGACGGTTTGTGATGCTTGGCAAACGAAATCCTACACCTCCTATTGAAAACACAGCCTTAGTTGCTGGGAATGCTGCTGGTTGTACTAAGAAGATTGACGAAAAGTCACAGGTTTGGTGTGACTATTGCAATAACGCTTGTCATACCCATGAAACATGCCAAGAAGGGATCACATGAAGGAAAATTTAATAAAACTTCAGCTCACTATGAATCAAGTAAAACTCCATCAGCCAATGAGGTAGATATTAGACAGTTCTCTCAAGAGCAAATTAATTACATCGTGAAGCTACAGAAACCCAAATCTAAATCCTCAAGTGCCCGTAATGCTTCTATTGCGCAAACTGGTAGTGATTTTAATGCCTTATCATGTTCCTTTCCATACAATTTCGCTCCTTGGATCATTGATTTAGGAGCATCTGACCATATGACCTATTCTTCTAATTTATTTCGTACTTATGACCCTTGTTCTAATGAAAAAATTCGTATAGCAGATGGATTATTTTCTGTTGTAGCTAGTAAAGGTTCAATAACTCTATAATATCTGCCTTAAATTTGTCCTTCATGTTCCAAAACTAACTTGTAATCTGCTATCTGTGAGCAAACTAGCCCGTGACTAATTGTACCATTACATTTTGACTCATATTGTGTCTTTCAGGAACTAACTTTGAGGAAGATGATTGGCAATGCTAAGTTGATAGATGGTCTCTACTACTTCATTGATGACAACTTGAAGAATAAGGAAGCTCATGGCTTAAGTAGTATTTGTTCTACCCCTGCTAAAGAATAGCTTTTGCTTTGGCATAATAGATTAGGACATCCTAATTTAAGAATATTACCTCATTTGTTTAAATCTGTGGATTGTTCAAAACTTCATTGTGGGCATTGTATTTTATCCAAAAGTCATAAGACTATTTACCCTACAAAACCATATCAACCCTCTAAACCATTTTACTTGATTCATAGTGATGTTTGGGGTCCATCTCGTGTTAAAACTCTTTCTAGAAAAAAATGGTTTGTAACTTTTATTGATGATCATATTCGATTATATTGGGTCTATTTGATGTGTAAAAAATCTGAAGTTGCTCAAATCTTTCAAAATTTTTATACCATGAATGAAACTCAATTTCACACACACATTGGCATACTTCACTCTAACAATGGTACCGAGTATTTTGAAGTCCTTGGAAAATTTCTTAAGTTTAAAGGCATTGTTCACCAATCTACGTGTGTTAACACTCCTCAACAAAATGGTATTGCCGAAAGGAAAAATAAACATTTACTAGAAGTCTCTCGGTCCATTATGTTTACAATGAATGTGCCAAAATACCTTTGGGATGTGGCTATTTTGACTGCAGTATATTTAATTAATCAAATGCCCAGTCGTGTTTTGCATTATGCTGCACCCGTATATGTGTTTAAACAATGTTTTCCTGAAAATCAACTTTACTCTACTCTTCCTCTTCGGGTGTACAGTGTATGTTCACAACCCAACTAGGGGAAACCCAAAACTAGATCCATTCTAGAACATCAAAAATTTTTCCCTCGGGGGGAACTCTAATGAAGCAGAAAATTTTTAGGATGCTACTATTACTCCCAACCCCCTACTTACTGTCATTATTGATCATAATATAATTCCTAATAATGAAGTCAAAGATACTAATCCTAATCTGTCCATGCCAGGAAATCCCGGTTCAACCACAGGGGGAGAAATACTACTGTTCGTTCCTAAGGAATAGAATACTAAGCTTCGTGTTTATACTAAGAAGAAGACTCAATTGAGAAGTAGAGAACAACCAACCACAACAATGCACAGCCTCTCAAAACCCTCGGGGAATGAACCTGGGAACAATTCAGGTAACCTATCTACTACTTTACCCCTTATTGTGCCTAGTAATGATCAATCTATACCTACTGACGCACAAATTACCAATGATATTTTTACTGATCTCTCTGTTGATAATTACCTAACCACAGCATTTAGAAAGGGGAAACAGGCTTGCACCAACCATCCCATATCAAAGTACCTATCTTGTGGGAAACTATCACACATACATAAATCCTTTATCTCTAAAATCACCAATCTATTTGTACCAAGAAACATTCAGGAAGCACTTCAAGATCCGGATTGTAGATCAGTTATTATAGAAGAAGTAAATGCACTTAAGAAGAATAGAACTTGGGAACTTGTGAATTCCCCTAGAGATAAAAAGATGGTAGGTTGCAAATGGCTATTAACTGTTAAGTTTAAGGCTGATGGCAGTGTGGAAAGGCTGAAGGCAAGATTAGTTGCTAAGGGGTTCACTCAGACCTATGGTATTGACTACTAAAAGACGTTTGCTCCTGTTGCAAATGTAAATACTATTCGGGTATTGTTATACTCGGTTGTAAATTTTGAGTGGACTTTACATCAACTAGATGTAAAAAATGCATTCCTTAATGGAGACTTAGAAGAAGAAGTCTTTATGAGCCTACCTTTAGGATTTGAGGATACCTATGGGAGAAATAAGGTGTACAAGCTAAAGAAGTCATTATATGGCCTAAAATAGTCCCCTAGAGCATGGTTTAATAGATTTGAAAGGGCTGTGAAGAGCTACAGCTATTGTCAAAGTCAAGCTGATCATACATCGTTCTACATGCAGTCTGAGACAGGTATGATATCTATTCTTATTGTTTACGTAGATTACATCATCATAATAGGAGATGATGTATCCGAAATAGTAGAGTTGAAGAAGAGATTAGCCAAAGAATTTGAAATTAATGACCTTGGACCCCTCAAATACTTCCCTGGAAAGAAGTTTGCTGCATCAAAGGATGGAATATTTGTGAATCAAAGGAAATATATTTTGGACCTATTGAATGAGACCGGATTACTAGGATGCAAGGTAACTAATACTCCTATTGAAACTGGTGTAAATTTTAGACCAGTTCTACCTGAAAATATTATTAATAAGGAGAGATACCAGCAACTGGTTGGGAGATTAATATATTTGTCACACACTAGACCTAATATAGCTTTTGTCGTGAGCTTAGTGAGTCATTTTATGCATTCTTCAGGCCAAGAACATTTGGATGCTGTATACAGGATACTACGATATCTAAAAGGCACTCCCGGGCAAGGTTTAATGTTTCGAAAGCTGAAAAATTTTCAAGTCGAAGTCTATACTGATGTTGATTAGGTAGGGAGTGCAACTGATCGAACATCAATTTCAAGTTATTGCACATTTGTTGGTGGTAACTTGGTAACTTGGCGGAGTAAGAAACAAAATGTTATTGCAAGAAGCAGTGCCGAAGCTGAGTTTCGTTCAATGACACATGGAATTTGTGAAGTTTTATGGATTAAAAGGGTACTAGAGGAATTGCAAATTCCTATTTCAGTTCCTATGTAAGTGTATTGTGACAACAAAGCTGCAATTTCAATTGCTCACAACCCTGCTCTTCATGATAGAACAAAACATGTTGAGGTTGACAAGCATTTCATTAAGGAGAAGATTGAAAAAGGATTAATTTGTGTTCTCTATATTCCAACATCACAACAGGTAGCTGATATTCTCACAAAGGGATTACATAAGTGGCAGTTTAATGTTCTGGTTACCAAGCTGGCTAGGATGACATATACAAGCCAGCTTAAGGGGGAGTGTTGGGAAATATCCAGCTAGATATCTCCTAGATATTATTGACTCCTAAAAGTTAGCAAATCAGATCAGTTAGGATATTATGATATTATGTACAGATATTAGTTTCCTAGAATAGCCCTCTTTATTTCTATATATACTTGTACCTATGTATTGACCTAGCAAGATCTTGAGAATAATATACATATGTTCAGCATTTCTACATTATACATGAACAAAAGATCACCTGTTCTGAGCTGGCCATTGAACCATGGCATGCAAGTAACAATACTCTGCTTGGATCACCAAGGATTGGATGAGCCTGTAACTGATCCTTTAAAGAGTTTATGTCATCCCACCCAGTCATAAAAACTAACACAGCTCCAGGTCTTTCTCTTCTAACTATGTGACAGAGAACATGCTCAATAAGGTTAAAACCAATCGAGTCAGGATTCCAACAAGACAAAGAGTCCTGAGTGCGTGAGCTATAACCCTTAAAGTTAGCAGCTTCAAGTGCATCCTGTCAAAGCATTAACAGCTATGTATAGATTGGTCAACGGCCAAAATTATGCAATAAGAACTAGGTAGCCTCACAAGGTACCTCAACAGACGAGGCAATATGGCTCTTCCTCTTTCTGAAAGCTTGTGCCTGTTTCTGCATTTTCCATGTCTTTTCTTGGCCATAATCATCAATCTGATTGTACTGAGTCAGTCGGTATCCTGTCATCTCTACAATATCCTCTAGAAAATGTGCTCGAACTGGGTAGGTAAACCCCTGAAATAGACACAAGAAGCCATCCTCAGGCCCCAAACCCCAAAGGGAGAAAAGAGGGAAAGGAAAGATGAAGTTCAATGCTAGGAGATCAAGAATTTCCATCATCTCTTTTTTATAGTAAGAATTAGCCAAAAAAAATGATACAAATTAAGCACAAATCCCGTATATCAATCCATTCAACAAAGGAAGCAAAAAGGAATGCATATAGTCAATTATTACCAACAAAATTAATGAAGAAATGACAATCTTGTGCATTAATGAGATGAATCGAAGATGTCAAGTAGCATGTTAAACCTGTAACCGTACCCTAACAATTATGATGATCCATCTCTATTATATTACAGAGGATATGCTAAGGGAGCTTGCAGAAAAAAAACCATACAACAAATGTCTATTTCATATCACAAAATGAAAGATGATCCCTTTTCTATCTACCTTCCCCAAAACCATTTGGAGGCATGAAGTATGTGCACTTAGAAGGAATCACATAAGCTTCACTAGCCCACTTTTTCAACCATAGTTACTATAAACAAACTAAATATAGGCCTGGCAAACATTCAATTTGCACTTGTTGGCTTAATTAGTGTGTGGGTGATTCAGCCAATGGGTCAAATTTTAATTACATTAGTTTTCAAATGAATATTAGCAAAATTGATAATCATAAGTTCATTGAACTATTTAGATGATTGGCGATCCAGATTTTTGCGTTGTTTCTGGTCAATCCAGTTATTTTTGGGTTTATCAAATTCCTAACCAATTCCTTTCTAATCATATTTTTTTAAAATTTGAGGAAGCCCACAAACTCCTAGGATCAATTTGTCCAGTTTAATTTAAAAAATGAAAGAATGGTTGGCTCACCAGTTTTCCAATATATGAGGCTTGGAGAGAATTTAACAAAGTCATTGGGGATAAGATTTTTGCAGTTGATATGTATTGAAAGGGGAAGAGTCATTACGGCACCTTTTCACAAAAGCCAACAGCAAAGGGTCATGTTGCTAATAATTGCACAAGTTACAAAATAATAATGAACAACACTCCTATGTCCTTAAAACTCCAGTTGGGTAATGGAAATTATATATTCTATATCTACAAATTCGGCAGAAAAGAATATTAACAAAAGGGATTAGTGTAATGCTAGAATGCGATAAAATTATTATGTATCCCGTATAGTAAGTATTCTAAATTGGAATAATAATATTTTGGAATATTAATTTTTTTCCGTACAGCCCTACTATTAGAAACAAGTAAACTAAAAATGAATTAATAATGTCATACTATTATCTATTTTATATACTACAAGGTATAAGAGCAAATAAAAACTAGTGACAAGAAAAAGAGAGAGAGAAAGAACATTTTCATATGGCATGATTAGTACCAATGTGGTCCAATTCACACCATTGTTCGTGGGATGGTGCTACTTATAGTGAACAGTACCCTTGCAATCAATATCGTCAGAGTGTTGTTTCTATTTTTTGTTTGTTTTTAAGGTTTTTGTTTCATTCTTCTGTAAAAATTTCTAGTTTTTTTGTCTTGAAGTTTTGTTTTGGATTGCCTGAGAAGTTTTTTATTATCTTGGAGATTTTGCTTCAACTTGCCTTTTAAAATTAATGTCCTCTAATTGATGGAATTTCACTTTGGCACTAATAGATCAAACTTGCTATCAGTTTGTTGGGAGATTTTTATAGTTCGCGCTGATTGGGAAAGCTTATTATCATTTTGTTGAAGATATTAATTGGAAGTGAATATTCCTAAACTCCTAGGGTTAAGGCAGTTTCTCACATTGAAGCATATACATTCCAAGTATGTTAATATTCTAATGTTATGTATCCAATATAGGAAGTATCTTACAATGCAATAGTATTATTTTGGAATATTAGCATTAACTTTTAATTTGTATAGCCCAATTATTAAAAATTGGTAAACCTAGTTCATAACAAGCCAATGTGTTGTTCATTTTTCTCGTTTACATGAAACAAGTATGAGCTCTGAAAGAGAATTACTCCATAGCTGACTAATAAATAGAGAAAATCTAGCAATGAAGTGCTGAAGATGACTAGACAGTCTGGAATACTAAATTCATTATTAGAAAGTCAAATGAAACATTTCGCCGTTAAAATTTATAGGAACCTAAATGAATATGTAACAGGTCAAGTGGTTGCCAAATCAATGAGATTATACAAGAGATATGCACTATACATGTAAGCTAACAAGTCAATATTGCCACAAAATTGAGTTGCACTGAAGTTCACAAACTTTTGAGAAAGCTATCAGGAAGAGAAATAGATATTTCAAACAATCTGATATAAATTACGGTTTGATTCCACAAAATTAAGAGAAAAAGAGTCCATTTTTGACTTGAAAATTTTGGGAACCACATTATGAAGGATAAGCCACTGTCTTCAGAAAACAGAGAAGGATGAGCAATTAGCTAATCAGAACTTACAGGAATATGGATGGTTGGAGCACCGCCAAAGTAAGAAGAGAAGAGCTCTGCATTTAGTGTTGCACTCATCAAAATCAATCTCAAATCTGGTCTTTGAGGAAGGAGATCTCGCAGAACAATAAGAAGGAAGTCTGACATTGAAGCAACTTATAGTTATTATCCATTCACTAACCAATAACCAAATATATAGAGATTCAAACCACCTTCATTCATTCCTCGCTCATGAATTTCATCAACAATGACATGAGTTACACCATTTAAATTTCTGTCAACAAGTAATCTCCTCAACAATACACCAGTAGTGCAGAACAGAAGTCGAGTATCCCTCCCTTTCATTCCTTCCAACCTTACTTTGTATCCAACCTTTTAACAGCAAGGAAATGATACAATCAACCTAAGTCCAAAATAGTCATATTTCAAAAAAAGAATCATGAGATAAAGGCCATTATTAACTGATTCTCCAAGGTTCTCCCCTCGTTCTGCCGCAACTCTCTCAGAAACAGCCATCGCTGATATTCTTCTAGGCTGAGTGCATATAATACTACACGCAGCTCCACGAGCAGCTTCAATCTCAGATTCAAGTATGTATTGAGGAAGCTGAGTGGTCTTACCACAACCAGTTTCACCAGAGACAACAACTACCTGCAATATGCATTAGTCTTTTATGAGCCATATTGCCATCATGTAACAAGGTAAGACCTTAACGTTCATTCTATTTCCACGAAAAGCATCCATCACCACTGCTCCTCCAAAAGGAAAAGCATATTGGACACATAACTATGCAGAATTTGGTCTGGAAGATATTAGTGATTTAATAATTAAAGTATCACATTCCCTATAATAGTATGTATGGCAAGTAACTAGGCATTTTAGTATCAATAACTAAATTTTCATTTGGTGAATTCTGCTATCCACAGTTGACCAACAATATAAATTACTACAACATGATACTCTTTTTTTTTTAAGTTTTGGTTGATTAAAAGTAATTACATCTAGAATACAAAAGTTCAAGGATAGTCCAAAAAGACTACATTACAAAGAGTTGTGGCTCCATGATACTCATTTTGTGAAACTACAAAATAAAATACTGAAGCAAGCAACTTATCAAACTAGAGGAACTTCTGGCAAGTTAAATTCTAACCGCAAAGGGTTTTTCCTGAAATGAACGCATAATGCAAAATGTCTTAGTTAATAACCCAAAAGAAATTCATATTTACTTGATTTTCAGAAATGGTTTTCAGTAGCATATCCCTTTCTTTAAATGCAGGAAGACTTTTACGAAATTCAAGCATCTGTTGTCCTTCAGAAGAGTCCTGCAGAAGAATCAACATTTATCAAGAAAATTGCATTAAATAAAACTCAGTATCCAATAATGAGTACAAGTAAATGACCAATTCCTACTCATAAAACATAAAACTAAGAAATTTGCATTGAGGAGAACATAACATTACAACCAGTAAGAGTAAAAGGAAGGAGGAAATAACCAATCCAATCAACTAGCTTTTATTAAAAAAAAATAGTAATAAGTATATGCAGCTCCATTGTTGATTGTAAATAATATAAAGCATGAAGGGAACAAAATAAGATAAGACGATACTACCTAACAAAACAATACTACCCAACGAACTAAGGAATTCAATTTGAGAGAATAACATTATAAACATTAAAAGGAAGAGGGAGGCAACAACTGATCCTTTCAACTAGCTTTTACAGGGAAAAAAAAGTAACATTGATGTAGGACAAACAGAAGAAGTATTAACCAGCAGCTAAAAATCACAAAATAGGAAATATGACAAATACTAGACTGCTGGGATTTCAGCTTGGAATGCTGAAATTTCAAATTAGGTATAGGTGGGATTTTAGGGTTTGTTGTTGAAAATTTTAGACTAGGATTTTAGGGTTTAATATGGCTGGAATTTTAGGTTAGGTTTGCTGGAATTCAGTGAGGAACACAAACAATAGAGAGTGGAAACAAGGAATCACCCTTAAGGTCTAAAATTTCACTCTTAGAAGAAAGCATCACACCCTCTAGTTGAAAACTCAAGTTTAAAAAAAAGATTCATGATATATTATTATTGAACGGCTAAGTACACATATTTATAGAGAAGTTCTTAAAACCTTTATTCTAGTAGGAAAGGGTCTTAACAAATTTAAATCTATTCTAATAAAATTTCTGTAAGTTTAAGTCATAAACAAATATGATAACATATTTAAAACTAGAATAACATATTTAGCTTACTACTACTTCCTATCTAATGAGGAATCCAAGCATAATATAAAATTCAGCTCTTATTGTATTTGTTGACAACTTAATTCCCATCCTTCATCCAACCAAATTAAAGCTTTTGGTTGACTAATTTTTGTCTCTTTTCTTTCTTCTATAGACTTAAAGTTCTTTTGCATCAATTCTCCACAGCTTGTCTTAAGTCTTCCTAAATGTAGAATGTGACAAATACTAATCTTATAAATCGAATGTTGTTTTCTAGACTAGTTCTTGGAGCATTTTGTGATCGAGGATCATTAATGTCAAATCTGTCCATAATTCTCAAAAGTATTTCATCTCGCTCTTGGTTGCTGTGTATTTTTCTATACTCCCTTCTTCCATGTGTTGTCATTGTGAACTAGTAGCCAAAAATGACAAAATTAGAAAATATGGCTGATATTAGGCTACTGGAATATCAAATTTTAGGTCTAAATTTCAACTTGGAATGCTAAAATTTTAGATTAGATATAGCTGAGATTTTAGGGTTTGTTGTTAGAAATTTTACACTAAGATTTTATGGTTTAGTATGGCTAGAATTTTAGGTTAAGTTTGCTGGGATTTGGTGAAAAACACAAACAATGTAGGGTAAGAAATTGGAAATAACTCCTAGGTTCTAAGATTCACTCTTAGAAGAAAGCATCTAAAACCCTTATTCTAGTAGGATAAGGTTCCTAACAAATTTAAATCTTATTCTAATAAAATTTCTATAAGTTTTAAGTCATAAACAAATCGGATAACATATCTAAAACTAGAATAAGATAGTTATCTTACTACTACTTCCGATCTAATAAGAAATCCAAACATAATCTAAATTTCAGTCCGTATTGATTTTGATGTCAACTCAATTCATATCCTTCATCCTACCAAATTAAGGCATTTGGTTGACTAATTTTTCCTCTTTTATTTCTTTTATATACTTTAAGTTCTTTTGCATCAATTCTCCTCTGCTTGTTGGAAATCGTTCTTGACATAGAATGTTACAATACTGATCTTATAAATCTGATGTTGTTTTCTAGACTAGTTCTTGGAACACTTTGTTATCGAGGGTTATTAATGTCAAATCTTTCCGCAATTCAAAAATATTCCATCTTGCTCTTGGTTGTTGAGTATTCTTCTATACGCCCTTCCGATACCAAACTAGGTATAACAAATAGAAGAAGTATTAACCAGTAGCTAAAAATCACAAAATTAGGAAATATGGCTAATATTAGGCTACTGGAATATCAACTTTCAAGTCTGGATTTAAGCTTGGAATGCTAAAATTTCAAACTGGGTATAGATGGAATTTTGGGGTTTGTTGTTGAAAATTTTAGACTAGGATTTTTGGGTTTAATAAATTTAGGTTAGGTTTACTAGAATTTAGTGAGAAACAATGGAGAGTAAGAAACTAGGAATCAATCCTAATTCTAAGAAGAAAGCATTAAACCTTCTAGTTGAAAACTAAAGTTTGTGGTAAAAAATTAAGGACCTATTATTATTGAAGGGTTGAGTACACATATTTATATAGAAGTTCTTAAAACCCTTATTATAATAGGAAAGAGTTCCTAATAGATTTAAATCTTACTCTAATAAAATTTCTATAAGTTTAAGTCATAAGCAAATAGGATAAGATATCTAAAACTAGAATGTAATAGTAATTACTACTACTTCCTATCTAATAAGGAATCCAAGCATAATCTACATTTCAGCCTTTATTGTCTTTGATGTCAACTTAATTCTCATCCTTCATCCCACTAAATTAAGGCTTTTGGTTGACTAATTTTTCCTCTTTTATTTCTTCTATAGGCTTTAGGTTCTTTTGCATCAAACATGTACATGCTGCTCTATTGTTGATTATAAATAATATAAAACACGATGGAAACAAAATAAGACAAGCTGATAGTACCCAACTAACTAAGAAATTCATTTTAAACACTAAGGCCCTGTTTGGTTGGATGTTAATTAATGGAACGGAATGGAATGGAATAAAACGGAACGAAATAGTTTATAATAAAATGGAATGTAATATAGTGAAAAGTTGTTTGGGAGAGATAGAAAGGTTCATAATGTAATGTAATGAAATGTTGTTTGAAAGAAAGATAGAATGGAATGTAATGTATAATAAATGACTTTTATACCCCTTATATTAAAATGGTAGTTGCAGGAGGTTTATTATTTTA
>JAOSBK010000006.1:25457604-25467946 GCA_027568895.1 Erythroxylum shatona | reverse complement strand
CCCTTTTCCTCCTAGCATATGTCAATATGGGTTTAGGATCCATATTGACATTAGTATGGCTATTAGTATTGCTATCACAATCCTATCAAATAGCTTATAAAAAAAAATAACAAGTATATGCAACTCCATTGCTGATTGTAAATAATATATAACATGTGGGAAACAAAATAAGACAAGATGATCTATTCAACAAACTAAGATTCATTTTAAGGAGAACATAACATTATAAACACTAAAAGAAAGAGGAAGGCAACAACCAATTCTATCAACTAGCTTTTCTGAAAAAAAAAAATAAATAGAGCTACATTGTTAATTGTAAATAATATAAACCATGAGGGAATAAGACAAGATGATACTACACAACAATTCTCCAACCAAGACTTGCTTTCTTCACTATCATGTGACATAATTTAGCAGCATTTTCATTATCTAACAGTAGAATTCCAACGCATGTTGTAGGAAAGATGGCATTAAGATTTAAAAAGCATACCATTGTAAAATATTTACTCTCTAATAGCATTTTACTTACCAAAAGACTTTTAGACACAACATATCTAAAGTTAAAGACAAAAGATTTTAAGTCATATGGTATCTAAAGTAGTTGAACTTGTCAGCACATAACATACCAGCCATTCTTGTTGCTTATTGCGCAGTTGCAAACTTTTCCGCCGAATAATTTTCTCCATGGCAACATTATTCTGGATGTCGGAGCCTACCTGCTTGTAAATTCCAGCATTGTTCATATTTCCATTATTGCTCGATCTTGACACAAAATTACTTCGTCCCTTAATTATGGACTTTTTGGAAAGATAAGCACCAAGATGACTATCTACTTCTCTTTGCAGTCCAAAAGGCAACAACACCTGTAAGTGACAAAAATCATGGAAAATGTTGATAACCAAATAAACAGAACATTCAACACCTCAAGAATTAAGAAAGAAGATCAAGCTGTAGCTAAATAACAAATGTTTTATCCATGAATATAGGAACTTTTTACCATAGAAAGTGATTAAAAATGCTCAAGGTGTATCCATCATCCCCTTTCTTTAGATATAAATTGTAGTACCATTATAATTTCATTGCAACATAAAGCCACATTTCAGCAGGGGGAAGTACCTCTCTCTGTGGACGCTTTTCATCAAGATCAGGTCTGTAATTTGGCAGGGGAACTTTACTAAAGACAACAACTCTAGAATATTGTCGGCTGAAAAGAACAAGTTACATTTTGAGAATAGGAAATATGACCCTATAAGCATATTTTACTTGGAAGACGGTATAATAACCTATGCAAGCCCATCCGAGTTGCTAGGGTTGAGAGGTGCTCAAAATCACGTCTGTCCTTTTTCTCTCTTGACACAACTTCTTGCTCATCATTGTTTCGCAGAAGCATGGTCAACTTCCACTTCCAATCATCAATGTTATCAAGTGTTGAACCAGTCTAGGGAGCAAGAATCAACACCAAACAAATATCATGTGTATGAGGAAGTTATGTCTTTTTATACTAACACAGTAATAAAAGATCAACAACAAGAAGAAAAGAGTAGAGAATGTTGCATCAACACTTTCAGCATGAAGTAACAGCCACAAATGATATCACCGATTAAACATCTTGTATATTGGGCTCAATAAGAAATTAAATATCTTTACTGCAATAAGGCATTAATTCCTGTAATGGCCAAAACCTTTCCATATACTCAAACTGGATTGATCACTAGAAATGTTTTACAATCTTTAATCAGGTAGAGAGAAAAACTTTCAGTTGTCATGAATGGGAATATGTTAGAGCAAGGATACTATGGGAAAATATCACAAGGTTTCCCTGAATGAACGGTGCAAAGAGTAAAAACTATCAACTTCCTCTGGACCATTATATTTATTGGATTTGATTGTCCAGCTCCTAATAATAGATCATACATACATCAGACCTTCGCCATCGAACACTCGCCTATGTACCAAATTCACTCTTCTTTGATAGACTGACTTAAATATTAACATGACAAAGAATTCACTAATCTCAATAAAAATCACAACTGCCACAGTTCTTAGCATAGTCATTAAAGCTAAACTTCAGGTCAAATTGCAGCAAATGTCACATGAAAGCAGATTCCTATGACCAAATCAAAAATAAAGAACAAAAGGAACCATTGACTGCTGGGTGGAGCCGAATTCTCCGTCAGAATCATCATCACTAGAAGGATCCTGGTAAGCAAACCGGCTATAATTGGAGTTCTGCTGGAGACGCAATAGCGCCAAGTTATCACCTTTCCTCCAATCCAAAAACCCACGAACACCACCACAATCAAAACACCTAGTAACCCCAAAAGACCTTGAAAACAATTGTGGCCTAGACAGCACAGGGAGGTTGGACCTCACAGTCACACAAGAAAAGAAGCGAGCTTTAAGGGTTTTATGGGAAAGACACAAACGAAGAGACCTTGTGGCGGCGGTTGTGGTGGTGGTGATGATGTGTCCCTGAATAGCAGCTGAATAGCCTGCCATTACTTTTTGTTTTGGTAGTTTGGCTCTCAGGTGTGAGGTTTTAGGGAGGTTTTGTTACGTTTGGCTTTTGAAATGAAGTTAGTAGAGAAGCGCAGACTAAGGTCGCAGTAACTCTGCCAGTAGCGTGTAGTCGGTGAACTCCAAACGCCGTGGTCAGGGAAGCATTAGGCAAAACGTAAGAATTGTCTTCTAATATTTTTAAAAATTTTAAATTAATTGCTATAAATAGCATTTTTAAATCATATTGATAATGCTTTAAATTTTTTTAATTGCTACAATATAACATTTTTAAATAATATTGATAATGCTTTTGTACTCTAAAAATGTAGATCAATCATAATCTCAAAAATAATTTTTAAAGGGTAAAAAAATCCTAAATTTTTCTTAATATTTTAATTATAGCTCGAATTTTAAAATAATAATTAAATATTTAAATTTTCAATTTTTTTAAATATGGTTCGACCTTAATATCTCCATTAAAAAAATTCATATGGTAAGCCATACAAACGTATTTAATGATATGTGAGAAATATTTGAATCTCACTTTCCAAGAACTCAAATTTTCACACTATCACTAGCTAAGCTTTAAATGGGTTCTTCGATTGAATCTTTAACCTAGGAACTTATTAGACAACACCTAACAATATACTTCACTTCCGTAAAGTTTCACATTCATCAATAACATTGACAAACATAACCAATTAACCATAGCTCCTCCCAACGTTACAATGGTTAATAATAGAATCGAGACTGCGAACTAAGAGAAACATTACAAAGGTGTTTGTCAATGATCAGGGGCCAAATACATGGCGGAGATTTGGTAGTCACCATGGGTTGTGAACTTTTAGTAAGAGAAAGTAAGGTAGTAAGAACAAAAAAAAATTAAAAATTTTCAAACGAAAGAAATTTGAGACTATGTTTGGAGAAAAAAAGGAGGGACTTTAACTTCTATCAAAACCACTCTCAGCAAGATAAAGATAAATTAACTTAGGGTTTTGAGTGGTTGGTAGAAGAGGAAAGAAGGGTATGTTGGGATTTTTTGTTTTTTAATTTAATTTTATTAAAATTTAATTTGAATTTAGCATGATACATGACATCCTACATTTATCATAATATAGCTGGTCACGTCAGATTTTTTAACAGAAACACTATCATCGAGATATATTTGAGAAAAATTGCAAATTCAGGTACTTATTTATCACTTTTTAAAGTTTGAATTATAATTGCAAAATTATATAAAGTTTAGGCTTTTTCTAGTAATTAACCCTTTTTTAAATATTTATTAAAGGTGTAATTTTAACTTTAATATTTTACATAAAATCTAAATAAACCTCTTATTTAAGGTGCAATAAATACTATTTTAGTAACGAACGCAAACCAAAAATAATGGTAAGAGGTTACTTAAAACCTTTTTGCAAAATATTGAGGTGCAAATCACGCCTTTAACCAAAAAATATATGTAGTGTTTGCTCTGTTTTAAGATATGTGTGTTTCTAGATGGTCGTTTGTTTTGTTGGCTTCATGTGAAACTGGCGTGTTTTGAAAGCCAAATTGCATCCCTTCTACAGCAATTATTAAGAACTAATCAACTTTTTAGTTCAATTCTTTTTAATAATTTATTGAAATAAAAATAAGTTCATTAATAAATGAGTCTATTTTATAAATTACGCATAATGTTTTCCAAATATGAGATTTTTGAATTTGCATAGTTATTTTAAATTTTTTTAATCGTATTTCTTTTAAATCCATTCTTTGAGCATACTTCTTTTAACTCCCTTCTTCATTTTTAATTTTGAAATATATGCATCTCCTATTTTAATTATTTTTCTTCAACATTTCAATTATATTTCAATTCAATCTTTTTTGGTTATATATATATGTATATTCTTGTGGAATCAATACTAATTTAAAACCTGAAAATTTTTCGGTAAGTCTAAATTTATTACACTATTTCAAACAAAATTTTCTCTCTTAAAGATTTATTTGGCCATTTAAAGCAGCATAAACAAGGTAAACTAGGTTTTTTTAAGACATGATTTTTGTTTGTTAATTAGTTTTTAGTGAAAAATCCAAGAGAGTTTGATAAGTGAGTGCATTCAAGTTCTTTGCTTTCCTTCATCATTTTTATAAGGAATAGTTATATTAGTAGAGTTTATTTCATCATATAAAATCATGTATACTCTCATAGGATATAGTGTTTTATCATATGATCACAAAGGTTTGAATCTTTAAATAAGTCATAAGGTTACTTATGCAAGTTCTCATATTAGGTAGGCTTTAATGTATGATTAAGTGCAACTACAAATATATGGTGTTAGGAATTTCATGCTTTAATTTGTATTAAGGTACCTAGCTTAATGATAATGGAAAAAAATTATGTTCCCATATGGTTTTCTAATATCTTGCCTAGTCAGTTTAAGTACTTCATAGTTATGGCTACTTTGTCCAAGCTTTTATGGGTGAATATGGGGAAGTTTGTCTCTAGGTTGGTTGCAAAATATGGAATTTTTACAGAAATCCTATTTTTGTTCATCTTTGGTGTATAAGCATAATAAGTTTGGGTATATGGAGATGCAATCATTGTGTTTGATGAAATGATTACGAGAGATAATCATAAAGTTGTAAAAAGATCTTGCTATTTTATTCATGTTATTCATTTTTTGTCATTTTTTGCTACCAATTCAGGCATTACTTTTCTTAGTCTCAATGAATTACTTTTGCTAATCAAATGAGTTACTTATAATTCATAGCATCAAAATCTTATAATTAATAAGCATGAATTTAGTTAGCCTTTGTCTGTTTCACTAACTTTTATTATAATATGTTATGATGAGGCATTTGAATTCTTGGATATAATAGGATATTCAGTAGCATGAGGTCTCTTATTATCTAATATCCTTCTCTAGATTTCTTTCTAAGTGGGCAGAATGGTATATTGAATAGCACGTGATAATGCGCTATCTAACATCCTTCTCTAGATTTCCTTCTAAGTTGACACAAGGGAATATTAAATAACACATGATCATACCTTATCCAACATCCTTATTTGCAAGGATTTTGAATAATTTCTTTTTTTTAATCTTGTTTGGTTCTTATTTCAAACCTTACTCAATCTTTTTGTTTCTTTTCTTATTTTATCTGTAACTCTTCTTAAGTTGAGTTACAATTTCCTATCTTATCTAAAACTTAATAGTTGTAGATTGCATCATGTTTTTGTGAGTAGTTTACTTTATATTCACTTGTTAATTTGATTGTTTAGTGCGTGTTTAGGTTAGAATTGTATTTATTAGTAGATATTTGTGTTTTAAGCATTTTGTGGGTTAGAGCATACTTTTGAGCTTCAATTTTATATATTTGAGGAGCTTTGATGAGTTTGCTAGTGTTTCAAGGCAAATAGTGGAAAATGGAGAAGATTAGGAGAAGACCCGGGAGCTAACCCAAGGCTATGATCGTGGCTAGAAAGTCAAGATAATGATAGAAGGAGGTGCAAGGAGCCACGATTGTGGCATAATCTGCCACGATTGTGACAGAAGGCCAAAATCCTAGCCACTTTCGTGTCCTGCATGTAGACAGACGTGGGGCTGCTTTTGGTTTTAAGTTTTTAAGGACTTTCCGGACCTTTCGGACCCCAAAAAAGCCCTAGGGTTGCCCTAATTGGAAAAGAGTATAAAAGAAACACAATGCAACCCTAAAAGAGAGCTTCTACATTCTGCCACTTTTGGAAAGTTTAAGAGAGAGAGAAAAGAAAAGAGAGAGAAGAAGAAGAGGAACAAGAAGTGGGTCCCGATGTTGCTGCTTCTCAGATTAGGTGGTCTCCTAATGTTGCTACCTTCCTAGATTGTCTGATCCAAGTTCTATTTCCTTTCCATTTCTTTTTTTTTGTTCATTTAATGTATAAGATTGAAATGGATTGCATGATGATGGGTTTTTGATTGTTTACAATGTTCTAACTCTTCCTTTAGGATTTTACTTTAATTTAATGTTAATATAGTCAATTTTGTATTATATTTTTGCATTTTTTGATAAGAAACCGAGAGGATGAACCAGATAAAAATGATTGGATTGGATTAATAAGAGTTAGGCTATCCAACAGACTATATAGTTAATCATATCGGTTTTTGTGTGGAGAGAAATCCCATGTGAGACCCAATAGTTTAGTAGAAAGCTTTCAATCTAATTTTAATTATGGGTCTTTTATTAATTGAGAGATTGCAAATTCTATAATTTAATTAGGTTAATGATTTAGGGTACAGGATTATAACACGAGAGAGAGTAATTCCCCCTACGATAGCCCAGAGCTGACACCCTAATAATATATAATTGGCTAGGTTAGCATTAATAATAGATAGAATCCCCTCTCTCATAACTTGGTAATTTCTCTTGATTAATTTTCATGGTGACCTTTTGTGTTGATCAATTTTAATTCTGTTTTGTGTTAATTTCTTGAGTTGAATTCCTATAATCAAATTCTCGTGTTTATATTCTTGTTTCATTTTTATTAATTTCTAAACCTTAGATAACCTAGGATTAGATTAGTTTACCCTCTTCGTGGGATTGACCCTTGAAATACTACAAATCACAACCCGTACACTTGCGGTAATTGGGGGATATAAATTGTAAGACTCGATAACTCGATCAGAACTCTCTATTAGTAAAATTTATTTTTTCTTCGAGAATTTTTATCTTACAATTTTTGGACTAGAATTGTGTTTGTTTATATTCCCATTGTGTCAGGCTGTATTAGAGCTTTGAATCTCATAAAGCTTATTCTTTTTGACAATGACAAATAATCATAATGATGAGGTTCAAGGATTGCCTGATATTTAAAGAAGAATTGAAGAGCACATGATAGCTATTTGTAATATTGAACAATAGTTGGCTACAATCAGGGGATAATTGCAGACATTAATGTAAGGTGACAATAACTGGAGATTTGGGGAAATAGCTAAAAGGGAAATTACCCCTGCATAACCTTAATTTTCAACACCTTTTATAAGAATTGGTGATTTCAACAATGATGATGAAACCATCCTAAAAGGAGACTGTTATAAACTGGATGGAGAAGATTATGAATACCCCGAAGGAGGAGAAGATGGCTTTATTGGAATTATTAGGAGATTGATGATTTCTAAAGAAGAGCATAAAGATTGACAACAACACCAATTATTCCACACTAAAGGCCTAGTATAAGGAAATTTTTGTAAGATGATCATTGATGCAAGTAGCCAAGAAAATATCAATAGTAAATTAGTGGTTAAGAAGCTAAAGTTACCAACTGAGCCTTACCCTAACCCTATAGCAGAGCATGGATTACAACCATTAGTGATATCCATGTCATGGAAAGGTGTAAGGTGACATTCTCTATTTGTAAATACTCAGATGAACATTATTGTGATGTTTTTTACATCGATGTATATGAAATTTTGATGGATAGACCATGGCAATATGATATGGATGCATATCGCTCGGGTAGGGAGAATATTTATTGGATTGTGAAGAATGGTGTAAACTATAAGTTAATACCCATAGGTGAAAAAAGAGTCGCCATACTTAGTGGGATAATGAAGACATTATTAGAATTGGAAAATAATAGGGGAAGTTTTATAAGTGAGATGAAAGAAATGAGGGAGGCATAATTGATGATATCAAAAGAGGAAGATAAGAGAGAAAAGGGAGAAGGTGAGATTACTTTAGAAAGGAAGCAAATTTTAGAATAATTTATACATGTAATACTCAATGAGCTACTTAATGGATTACCTCCCATGAGAGATATCCAACACCACATTAGTTTGGCTCCTAGGGCTAGTTTACCTAACTTACCTTATTACCATATGAGTCCAAAGGTGAATGAGATCTTGAGGGAGAAAGTAGAAGAGCTAATTAGGAGAAGGGCATATTAGAGAGAGTATGAGCTTATGTGATGTTCCTGCTTTACTTACACCTAAAAAAGATGGTAGTTAGAGTATATATGTGGAAAATTGATCCATTAACATGATTACTATTGGGTATAAAATTCCTATCCCAAAGTTAGGTGATATATTAGATCAATTAAGAGCAGTAGTGATCTTTTCTAAGATTGATCTCAAGAATGGTTATTATCAAATTCCAATTAGGCTTAGGGATGAGTGGAAAATTACACTTAGGACTAAAGATAGGTTGTATGAATGGTTAATGAGTTTTTTAGGTTAACTAATGCTCCTAGAACTTTTGTAAGGTTGATGAATCAAGTGCTTAAACCTTTTTTAAGTAACTTTGTGGTTGTGTACTTTGATGATATACTTATCTATAACAAATCAAAAGAGGAGTACTTAGATCACTTTATATTGTGTTTGGTGTCTTGGGGGAAAACAAATTGCATACTAATTTGAAGAAGTGTGTTGGACCCCATTTTCAGACCCAACTATCGTTATGGAGTCATAAAGTGTGAGCGGGTTTCCTTATAGGGTTATTTCCATGAACCCTTATTTGCCATCATCCCACAAGGGTGGTGGCCCACATAAGTCAATCACCATAAACACCATATGACCTCTTCAGGAAAATTGTATCTCTAAGTCTCTATTTTATCTTAAAGCAAGAACCATCTCAATCGAAGCTCTATAGATGAAGATATGCTTAAGAAACCAAAATGTGTTAATAATCCATTGCTTCAAGAATCACTTCCATCAATCTTTTTTAGAACAAAACCAAAAGCTACCAATTTTTATGGATGGATATAAAAATGTGTTAATAATCCATTGCTTCAAGAATCACTTCCTTTGGAGGTCGGATGATGAAGTTATGGCCAAAAGAATCAAACACATTTATATCCTCAATCATATTGTACCTCTCTTGGAATAATTAACATAACTTCCTCTATAAACCTCAAATTGATTTCATTCTTAGACGGTTTGAAAGAGGACTTCTAGATATACAATTTTTATGAAGGATGCAAAGTGATATTTTTCCTTTAAAATGGTCAAAATTGCGATTTACTATAGCTGTCCTGTGAATGTCCATTAAACGGGCATACATGTCTGCCTAATGGACATTGTCAGGGTTGGAGCCATATTTGGCCCGAGAAGGTCCGTTTAATGGACATTGGTGAGGTTGAGGGCCCTCACAGACCCGATAAGGTCTGTTTAATGGACCTAATGTTAGTTAAACAGACAAAGGGGGTTTCCAAGCCCCTCCAAAGCCTCTCCAAAACTTCTTACATCCATTCTAACATTAATTTCACTCATAATCTTCTCAAATTCACTTCTTCTAATGCAATGCACTCCTTAAACATTAAATTACCAATTTGGGGTGCATTAAACTCCCAAAACTCAACTCAAATGACTCATCACATACACAAACTCTCATCATTCACCATAGCTGTCATGTACATACCTCCTATACAACATCACCACTTATAATGCTTATATCTCTCAACTCCGATATCCAAAATTTATAAACTTTATAGCGTTGGAAAGCTAAGAGGATAAAATACAAATTTGTGGAAGACAACTTTGTCTAGTTCTACCTAGATTAGTACAGTTTTCTCCCTGAATGCAGTACATAATTCTTATCCCTATGAAAAGCTTGAAAATGCAATATAAAGACTTTGGAAAACATGAACAAAGCATAATGTGTATATATTTCATTAACATTAAAGACAAGAGTTTCATAACGCTTTAGTGGGCATTTCGGGCTGTTGGACCAATGGTGGTTGACAAATTAAAATTCCTTTATGTTTTGATAATAATAAAATATATAGAATTAGTTAAGAAATTATTTCAGGTAATTTAGATTGCAATAAAAGGATTACTACATTTTAAGATTGACAAATCTACAAATCAAATCAAGTTAGTGATCTTCACCAACG
>JAOSBK010000006.1:25418219-25434303 GCA_027568895.1 Erythroxylum shatona | reverse complement strand
TCATATCATGAAGCATTTAGTTCATCACATTCACATATAATTAGCACTTCAATATCTCATTCATATATCACAATCATTGGACCTTCATTGTCTAGAATTCAACAATTAAATCACATTCATAAGTATTCATAATCACTCAATTCATAACATAAGCAAAATAAACAATAAAGTAAGACCATCTAGGTCTACTCACAGTATGCTCTAGATTAGCATTAGCTTTCATGATTTGGAAACACCTAAATGAGAGCATTTATCCTGCACATGCGCGTACACATATTGCACACACATTAATAACTCTGTATAATTATAATCATTCATTTATGCACATGTGTGCATATGGAATATGTGCAATGCATTTTCAGGACAATCCCAGGTATATTATCAAATTTCATATCTTATCAGTATTTACATTTCATAAGTCAATCACGTATCATTTCTTTTCTCATATTACTTGCTCATATTATAAATTTCTCATTCATTTAAACTAGATACACTTTACTACTCTTCTTCAAATCACAACTTTAATGAAATGAACCACTTCATCTCCATTTTACACATGTCTTTGGTACTTTAATACCAACAATTCAGTCATTAATGTAATTCTAGCATTACAAGACCAAACAATTATCCAACTCTCATTTCGGTCCTATGCCACTTCCAAAAATCCAGACCTTTAAATAAATTTTACGTGATCATTCTAATCAGTAAATGAAGTAATTTGGTAACATTTTCTGCTAGAAAAGCATTCCCTATTATCTTAAATTTCTAATGACACCACAATCATTCAATTTGGTTCATTAATTTGAAAGTTATATTTCAAACATTTTTGAATTGTTTTTATTCTAAAATAATATAATATGAACAAATTCCATCCAGAAATTGAATATCTTAGGGGTTGAATCAGAATTCAATATCTTCATATAATATGTAAGCCTATGTCTCTAATTTAATTCAAATTAAAAATAATCTCATTTGGAGCTCCACAGATCCAGATATGTTCAAAATATCAAAATATGTTCAGTAAAATAACACTAGTTCATACTATTCCAACAGATTCCCTCACTTTCCTTCAATCAAGCTTTTTCCAATCAATTTGAGATGCTACCAATTTTTATGGAGAGCCATAATAATGTGTTGGGAATCAATTGGTTCAAAAATAAATTCATTTTGAGGGCTATAGAAGAAGTTATAGTTAAAGAAGCAAGATGGTTCAGCTTGCACAATACTCTCGGATGCAGAAAGTCACAGCTAACAATTTATGAAGCGCGGTGCTTTGATGGGAAAATTAAGGATGTAAGTGTCCATTTATTGGAACTCACGACCATGAGAGGAAAACATCACGCTTGTGCAGGAGTCATAGGCGTGAGAAAAACTCATTGGGGTGATAGATAAACACAAAAAGGTTGGATGAGAGGATAGTCAGGCCTATCCCACGTTTAACACTCAATCTCTCTTAATTCATTTTAGATGGCTATGATTTTCCTTATAAAGGTAGATAGATGTCTTATAAGTTCAATGGTTCAAGTCTCATGTCATTTGGAGGTCCACAGAAGAAGATATAGCCAAATGAAGCAAGAATGCTTAGGGTGAGTTACTTTGGGCAAAGTCACCATCGTGCTTATGCACGAGGGTGACTTTTAACTCACCCAAGCAAAGTCACCGTCGTGCTTAAGCATGAGGGTGACTTCCAATTTTTCCCATAAAAAGTCACCATCGTGCTTATGCATGAGGGTGATTTTTAATTTTTCCATGCAAAGTCACGGTCGTGCTTATGCACAAGGGTGACTTTCCTCTCACCATTTTTTGCATGTTCTTGCAAAATTTTTTCCCTTCTCTCTTCTTCAAACTTCCATAACTTTTGATCTAGAACTTCAAAATTTTCAAACTTTATATCAATGAAATTTTAAAAGAATTATTTATGACTTTTATGAAGACCATTTGATCAAAATCTTCCTACACCAATACAGTTTAATCAAGGAAGTTCATATCAATCTTTTACCTCTCTTCATTTTTTCTTTCTTTGAAACTAGCTTCTCTAACTTATTTGATTTCATCATCTCAAGTGGATACTTCTTCAAGTATACCTAATTTCAACTCAACATCATCCATACACATTTCATATTCCTTACTTGATCATAAACACTCAAAATATAACACATTCTTATGCACTAAAAACATAACATAACATATACATTCATCTAACAGTGTACTGTGCCCATTTCTCAATTTCATGTCAAATTTTGGCACTTAAAGACAATTAAATTTCAATTTCTTCATGAAAAATATAGCCACACGTTTGTAGTTTGATCTGAACTTAAAATCATCATATTTGGATACCTATAAATCAAGTTATGGCTAAAATACATATTTATATTCAGTGAAACACTGCATCTGTACATTTTCTAGCACCCTTCAACACCTCTTTCACCTTAAATCCTCTCTTTTGTTTAGTCTATCTCTTCTTGCTTATTTCCTCAATATTTCCACTTTATTCCTGCTTTTATTTCAAGTCAACTCACCACAACAAATCTGAATCCATTATTACTCATAAATATCAAAAACAGAACATTCATATACAAATATTCATCCTAGCTTCTACACTTCTTCATTTTCCATTTACTACACATTCTTCATTTTCTTCTCAACTTTTAGTTTAATCATTCATTACTCATATCTAGACATAATCATACACCTATTTCTTATCTATAAACTCCTTAGAGTTCATTTCTTAAAACATCTGAAATATTCATGTATAACAGTGAAGACATAAACAGAAATTGAGAATACATCAACTTTTGTCAGAATTTTATGCATTAATTTATGCCTGGTTTCACTAATCTTTCAACTCAAAAGTCATTTATATACTGTCTTATAACATAATAATCATTAAATATGCACAATATCACATACAGCATACCCAAAATCTATACTCACGCTTTAGTAAAATACTCATCCTCATTGTATAAACACTTATTATTAACTAACGTGATGCATGATTTATTTTACATATCATGTAAACCCACACGGTACTTGTTTAAACTCCCCCTTCAAAATCACTTGGACCTAAGCTTTCCAATATCACATGATCATCCACAACCCAAGGTGGTAAGGTTAGATATTTCGGTGACAGTGAAGAAGAAAACAAAATGAGATAGAAAGTGAAAAGTGAGAGTAAGACTTGTGTCGTGAGGGTGAGAGATTTCTAAAAGTAATGAAACTTCCAGAAGATAAAGAAAGTCACGGAGAAGATATTTTAAGACAAGAACAATGTCTTGGTCTTTCATATTAAAAGAATTGTGGCTTAAGACTTGGACACTTGTCCAATTTCTAAAGCTTTAACTAGTGTCTCATTTAACTAGTTCAATCTTCTCTAAATTTTACTCTAATTGTCCTTAAACTTTTAATATCATTTTCTCAAAAATTCTAAAGTCATCTCCAAAATTCTTCAATATTATTTGACTCTTATTTCTACTACCATCCATCAATTAACTCACCACATGGCATTTTTCCTAGTCTAATAATACCCATAATTTTAGAAAATTCTCCTAAAATTTACCAAAAATTCTAAATCACTAAATTCACTCTCTCCAAATCAGTTTTCAACATATAAAAACCACATTTCTCATAATATCACATTGCAATTTAAAATACATGTACAGTCATTTTTATATGTGTAAAAATTCAAATTCATGTGTGTGTATGTTAACAATATGCATGAGCATGAGATGCATTTTTCTAAATCTCTCATTGATCTTTCATGTACCATATTTTAGGGTTTTAACCCTCAATCTGGGAATGGGATGTTACATTTCTCCCCTCCTTAATAAATTTCATCCTCGAAATTCTTATCTAACTGATCAAAGAGGCAAGGGTATGCTTCCTCATATACTCCTTCGTTTCCTATTTAACTTCATCACTCAAATAATTTCTTTCAATTGACCATAGTCAATGAAATCAATCAATTCTCTAATTATTTCTTTAGATATCACCCCATCTTAATTTTTTCCTCAATCTAGTTCAGGTTACTCAAACTTTTTCACTCAGTAAGCCGATAATACACCTATGTCATATCATATCATTATTTCTTAATATACTCGCATATCAAACATTATAATTCTGACACATCTTTATTAAGAATACATCTCATAAGTTACTGGTCCTATGCTCTGAATAACTTTATGTGAATCAATACAATTTGAGCTTAGTTTATCATTTTTCCTTATTTGAGCATATTTTTTATCTCAATCTATACACACCTTGACAAGGTGTTATTCTTAGAAATATTTCATCTCTCGCCTAGTATTTCACATCTCTTTATTTTTAGGACACTTAACTCTTGGGTCTATCTCACTACACTTCATAACTTCAATGTTGTCCCAGCAAATTCATTTGCCTTTCATGAGCCACTTAATTTCTATTATAAATTCATTTCACTCATCTTTATCGGGTACACATCCTTCTCATTTCAATCACAAGGTAACATTTTTCCTATTTTAACTCAAAATTTAGATTCGTTCTCAATTCCTCATTAAGATTCACAATTTCTGAATCCTTAATTTGGGCTTTGTTAATCTTTTCCTATGCGACTAATCTTAAATTCAATAGCTAATAATACTTTGATTTGCCCAAAATTCAACTCGACATTCTGTGCTCTTTATTGCACTTGGTTTGGTAACCTCAATATCTATTTTTTTTTTGCTATTTCATTATTGAATTTTCTGTTTAATACATTAGATTACAACACCAACTTTACTAGGAATTACCCCTTTTTCACAATCAAAATCTTCAAGTAACTCTATTCATTGTCTCAGTCGTACATTCAGTTCTTTCAAACTCCATAATTACCTCAAACTTTAATGATCTTCATATAAATTCCAAAATGTTTCTATATATATGAAATGTCTCCACGCATATGAAATCACTTTATTATGCTACATTGGATTTTATCCTAATCTCTTATACAAGCACCATTATACACTACAAAATCTCCAAATCTAAACGATATAATTAATATTGGTGCTATAATTCCTCAAAATTCTCTTCACATTAATCACTAATTGATACAATTTTGCTTGGAACACTTTATTCTTCAATACCATAACACTGTGGGGGCATTGTTAACTACAACAGATATAACCCAAAACTCTTTATGCCTACGATTTGTTCTTGTAATTCTTTAAGTAACTAATTCCTTAGTGAAGTAGTATTCTCTTATAATAATTTCAGTTTCCTAATTGACTTCTTTTCTCGGATGATTTTCTCAATTCATTAAATTTTCCCTGATTTTCACATGGATTTATTCTAATGCCTACTCATTCATACTAGTTTCTCCACACATTTCAATCTATTTGAAACCTTCATTTCCTATGTTGGTAACACATTCATCAGATATAATCTGTATCTCCCAGACATATTTACACAAACTATAGTGTGGACCTAAGTTCTCCTCATATTAGCGATAGTGTCACCTCGAATTCAAAAATCCACTCACACAGTTGGATACTTTATATCAAACAAAAATGCATACACTCTCAGTAGCATATTCTACCTCCAATATTCACTTTTGATTCATTACATATTCTTTTCTAATTTATTCCTTCATTGATCATTCTTAATTTGAATCATCTGATCAACTTAACCTAATTCAAGGAAATTTCTTCTTTGAAAGAAGATTTCTTGCTACTATCATCGATACTGTTCATGAAATCCTTATCAATCAACTATTTTCCATGATTACTTATCAGTCATTCTTAGTACCTCAAGAAGATAATTTCAACTATTCATGATATCTCAATAAGATCATTTTATGCCATAACTTACATGAACAGAACATATCTTATAATAAGGCTTAGTGAGGCATTAAACAATTTCATTTACTTTAATACCTTAGTATTTATCATCAAAATCATTACATCTTATCTAGAGATTTATTTATGACAATTCACCAATTAGTAGCTTATGCTAAAGAGACCTTAATCTCATTTAATTCTAGATAACACTTCTCTTTTTGCTCCTATCCTTGATCGTGGGGATTATGCCATAATTGTGTCTTTTTTTTCTCGAATTCATCATATATAGTAACATCATTAACAATCTCAATTCATTCCCAATTGATCACCATAAGCATTTTCACGTCTTACTTTAACCTATCTTAGACTTTGAACTATAGGAACTATGACCAACAATATTCAATAAGACATAGATTGCTTCTTATATTATCTCCACACATATAATACATATATGCTCAATATTCTCACTTGTCATGGTGTTCCTATTATCAGATGTGCACTCACAATGGCAAATAAACTTAACCTTGACAACTTTTTCATGTATCGCTATCATAATCTCTCCTTCCAATTACCATATATCATCATACATACATATGTTCGCAATCAATTCGGAATCATAGATACATAATCATCCTAAAATTTTGATCTCAATTTTACAAACATATTCTTATACTAAATCATAACTCTTATCACATTTATCCGACATTCATTTCAAGTCTAAGTTTGACCTCTCCAGGCTATAAAAAAATAATTTTATTTTCTTTCAACTTGGCTTGTACACTTTAAGTCTCATCATTCATAATGATATCACTTCTTTCCTTAATCAGTCCACGATAATGTATTCACATTTATATCACGTTCAAGGATAAATTACCATAGTATAATATTGATGTCGTATTCCATAATACATTCACCAACATGAATGCGTTGAATCTATATCTGTCATATCTAACCATATATTATTCCTCGTTTATAAATATAAAACATGAGCATCCAGGTGTATTTTGTATTCAGTGAATGATGTCATGTTGATATGTGATTAAAGATTTATAAAACTCTTTACTTTTGAGGTTAATAAAATATGAATTTGCGTATAGATGAGGTTGAGTTGAAATTAGGTATATGAGGGAGTTATCATTTTGAGATTGATCATTTTGGTTACGAATTGTTGTAAAATATAAGTGAGATGTGATATGGAAAAATAAAGATAGGAAATTGTGATGATGAGAATTAGTTGTAAGTAATGGATCGAATGAGTAGAGATTAGAGAGTATGATGAAATAATATTGGTAGTTAAATTGTTATGAAATGATGTTGCACTAGAGGAAGTGAATTTGGGACAACTTAGAGTGAAAGTAGGCTTGGATATAAGGAGAAACCTAGGGAAGGCTCTTGAGTGAACCCTTCCCGAAAGGTGTTAGTATGGTTAATTTTGCAACTTCGCCGTGACAAAGTCAAGCTTCTCACTATGGCGTACTTATCCTAAGAGATGCTTGGGTCTAATACGGGAACTTCGCCATGGAAAAGTCAAGAGTTAGCCTCGCCAAAATTTTTCTTAAGGGTCTCTACATAAGTTCTCCTCCGATTGTCGAGGCAAAATATAAAGTTTGTCATGGCAAGCCCACCCGTTGGGACCCAGGGAACCAACATTTATGGTAATAGAGCATGGAGATGAACCGATAAGGATTAAGGAGATTTCATTAGAATACGCTCACGTCTCAGGACTCCAAAGTTGAGCTCCAGAAATGGGGCCCAACATGTTGTGGTATTAGAGCGCTAGGTTTAGTATCTTACATGGGCATTTCATGATATGAGAAAATGAAAGTTTGTGGATATTTAGAAATGAAAGATATTACGTAGTCAGATATGTTAGGCACAAATTCAGCATTTTTGGTTATGTCAGTGAATTTGGTCCCAAAATTTTGTTGTGGATATGTACTTGAATTGACATGGATGTGAAATTATATTTATGAATTGACCGAGAAGAAATAGAGACGTAGGCAGAAATGACAAGATTTAAGGTGTTTTATGCAAAGTGGAATTGAAAGGTTAAACTTGGAATTTAAAATGATTGTTTAATTACTGTGATAAGAGTTATGATCTAATATAAGATTGTGTTAGTGAATATGAGATAGAATTTCAAGATGGCTATGCTTCTATAATTCTAAATTGATTAAGAAAGTACGTAGCGAAAATGAAACAAATGATAGTGATATATGTAGAAGTTCTCAAGGTTATATCAACCAATTATTATGAGTATATATCCGATAATGTGATTACATTGGTGAATAATGTGGTTGAGTACATGAGATCTATATTTGGATATGGTATAGGAAGTAATATATGATCCTTATAGATAAAATCATGAGATGAATCAGAATAACGCAATGGATGTATGATATAAGTGATTTTGTTGAAAAGGTAACTACTATAGAGGAGTAATTTTTTTTGAATAGTTGTAGAATATTTAGAGGCTATTTAGAATCAATTGTGATTGACGTATCATTAGCATAGGATATAAATTGGTCAATTGTTAGAGATAAATCTTTGGGAAAAATGAAATGACTTTGATGATACACACCTAAGCATATGCAGCAGTAATTATGTTTACTACTTCATTGAGTTATGGTAATTAAAACATTATGACCTTATAAAAAAGATAGAAATTGTTCATCTTGAGGTACTAAGAATGGCTGATAGTGCGAAGATGATAACAGTTGATTGATAAACATTGCATGAACAGTATAGATGATAGTAACAAGAAATCTACTTTCGAAGAAGAACTTCATTGAATTAGGTTAATCAGATCAGATAGTTTATATTAAGGATGATCAATGAAAGAATAAATCAGGAATGAATATGTAATGATTCAAAAGTAAATATTGGAGTCATATCCCTGGCGGAGACTCAAGCATAAGAGGTAGAATATACTATTGAGAATGTATGTATTTTGTTTGATGTAAAGTATCCAACTATGTGAGTGGATTCCTGAATTTGAGTAGACATTAATTGCTAATATGAGGAGTATATAGGTCCACATTATATTCTATGTAAATATGTTTGGGAGATACAAATTTGACATGATGAATATGTTACAAGCACAGGAAGTTAAGATTGAAAATAAATTGAAATGTGGGTAGAAATTACTATGAATGAGCAAACAGTAGAATAAGTCAATGTGAAATCAGAGGAAATCGAATGAATTGAGAAAATCATTTAAGAAAGGTGAGACAATTGAGAAATTAAAAATAACGTGAGATAATGTTACGTCATTGAGGAATTAGTTATTTGAGGATTTATAAGAACTAATCATGGGCATATGGAACTTTGGAAATATTTGTTTGAGTTAACAAATGCCCAAATAGTACTCTGATATTAAAGATTAAAGAGATCCAGGCAAAAATTTGATGATATATTAAATGTCTTTGAAAAGTTGAGAATAATAGTTTGAATAATTCAGGAAAAACATGTAAATCGTATGAGTAATGAAAGTAAAGAGATTTTTGAGGAATTAGAACACCGATATTAATTATATGGTCTAGATTTGGAGATTTTATAGTATAAAATGATGTTGTATAAGAGATTAGGATAAAATCCAATGTAGCATGATAAAGTGATTTCATATGTATGGAGACAATTGAAACCTCATGGATTGATTATTTGATACATGAATTGAAACTTGCTGCAAAAGTGATTGCTTGAAAGTTGGAAACATTATATGGACAGAAACATCTTGGATATATATAAATATATAGATCATTAAACTATGAGGTAATTACTAAGTCGAGAGAAATGAATACAAGACTAAGACAATGGATAGAAGTACTGAAAGATTTTGATCGTATAAATGAGTACTATACTGGTAAAGCTAGTATTGTAATTAGATGCATTAAATAGAAAATTCAATAGCAGTGTATCACAAATTTGGATATTGAGGTTATCAAATCTAGGACAATAAAGAGTGCATAATGGAGCTAAATTTGGGGCAAAATGAAGCATTAATAGCTGCACTGAAAATTTAAGTCAGTTGTACATGGAAAAAACAAATTGAGGATTCAAAAATTGTGAATCTTACTAAGAGATTAGAAATGAATACGAATTTTGAGTTCTAAAAGGAAGAATGATACTTTGTGATTGAAATAAAAAGTATATGTACCGATAAAGATGATTGAGCAAAGAGATTGTTAGATAAGCATGAATAACAACCTATGATATACATCTTAGTAGGAATAGGCCGAGATAGCGTTTGATGGCTAAAGAGGTAGAAGCAAATGACCACACTTGTGAGTTGCCAACAGTCTTGACTGTTGCAGATATGCTTAAAGCTTTTTGGAGTTCATAGGAATATGAGATCAATGTACAGTTTTGATTGACTTTAAGCATAACGATCATTATCGCAGTGATGTCATTAGATTATTGTATGGGGCATTATACAACAAAAGGAGTCGTCTACCCTTACATTTAAGGCCTAAAATGATTAAAGGACATGATTGATTCAAAAGATATTGTTGATGAGTGAAATGAATTTGTAATAGAAATTAAGTGATTAAGAAAATGGCCAAAGGAGTTGGTGGATAAATACTGAAGGTGTGGAGTAAAGTGAGATGAACATAAGAGTTAAGGCATTATCACTACAGTGATGGGTATTAAGTGAAAAGTAAATTGTCTCTGAAAGTATCACCATGCCAAGGTGTGCTTACATTAAATACAAGGCGTGCTCAGGTTACATTAAATACAAGGCATGCTCAGGTTAGGAAAAAGGATTAGCTAAACCTGATATAAATTGGTCTGTATGAAATTATTATGAGTCAATGCTATTGATAAAAGATATCTTAGATTTGTAATGTGATATATGTGAGTATGTTAAGGAACATTGATATGATATGACATTGGTGTTATTGACACAGGAAGTGAAAAAATTGTGAGTAATCTGAAGCATAATGAGGAACTAGTTAAGAAAGTGAATGACTAAATAAGGGGGTGAAAGACCAAGTGAGTCTATTGGCTATGATCATTTGAAAGAATTAAGAAATATTTGACTGATGACGTTAAATGGGAAATGGAAGAGCGTAAGAGGAAGCATACCCCTACCTTTTGATTAGTCAGATAAGAATTTTGATGACAAGATTCTTTTAAGAGGGGGAGAAATGTTGGCCCCTAGATTTTTTTTCTCTAGTTAAGTATGATTTGAATGAATTATGAGGTCTTTATGGGATTATTTTGTGGAGTTAATTATTATGTTAATTTTAGTAAGATTGTATGACATAGGTTAAATTTAATTAAAGTGTTAGGAAAGTAAAAATGTTCAAGGGCATTTTTGGTAGTTCACTTAAGTTTGGAAGATTTAAGGCTTTAAAGGAAGGGTATAAGTGGAAGGAGAAAAGTTGCCTTGTATAAAAAGATGGAAGAAAAATAAAATTGAAGAGAAAAAGAGAAAGTGTCGTGGAGAAGAAGAGGAGGAGAGACAGAAGAGAAAACAAGCTAGGGTTTCGTGATGTTTGAAGATTTTGAAGCTAAACAATTAAGTATAAGCATCCTTCTTTTTGATTTGATGAATGAAGAATATTTAGTGATAATTAGAGGTGAAAATGAAGTTGAATATGTGTAGGAAGTTGTTGATGATTGTATATGCAAATGTTCTCTTTTTGGGTTAATGATTAAAGATAGATCATGAATTGGTTTGTGAATGATATTGAGTTGAAATGAAGTTGAAAATAAAGTAGAAAGGATGATTTTTGTATAAGATGTGTTAGGTGTAAGATGAGGTGAGGAGTCTAGAAAAATTTAGGAAGACGAGTCGAGTTTTGGTCAAAGTTTTCCATGGTGAAGTCCTCATGGTTCACTGCGGCCAACTCTGAGGTTCGCTACGGCCAACCTGTAGGAAATCAAAGTTCATTGTGGCCAACTTTTTGGTTCGCTGCGGTGAAGTTTTCTCTGAACAACTTGAGTATACTTTGGTATTTTAAGTATAACTTTTTGTGTAGTTATCCAGATGGGATGATTTTTAATTTTCTATAAACTAGAGACATAGGGCTACAATTTATGTGATGAAATTGAGTTTTAATTCATTCTTTAAGAATTTCAATTTTTGGATGGAAATTGAGTATAGAATGTTGTTTCAATATAAGAATAGTCTGAAAATGTTTGGGGTATAACTTTCAAATTATTGAACCAAATTGAATGATTTTGGTGTCATTAGAAACTTAAGACAATGGGAAAAGTTTTATAGAAGAAAGTGTTATCAAATTTCTTCATTTACTTAATCAAAATGATAGTGGAAAATTGTCCTGAAAGTTCGCCTCAGTGAAAATTTCCTGAAGGGTCTCCATAAAAGTTATCCTCTAATCGCCGCGATGAGCCCACCTACTGGGACCTAGGGACCCAAAATTTATGGTAATAGAGCATGAATATGAACCGATGAGGATTAAGGAGATTTCATTAGGATACACTCATGTTTTATGACTCCGAAGTCGAGCTCCAAAAACGGTGTCCAACATAAAATGTCGTCAAATCCATATATCCATAATAAAGATGAGATTTCAAAATGATCAAACTCATTACGATAATAATCAAATAGCAATATACAATACTCAATGTGGACCAATGTTGAGATAATACTAGGGAAATCCAATAAATATAAGACTACTATAGCTCTAGAGTCAAAGGTCATCAACAAACATACATCGAATCATTGAAGAGGAAGAAGACCGAAGAGTACCCTGTTAACAGAGACCTGAAAAGAAGATCCGAAAGCCACACTCAACCAACCCACCACAATCTTACTACTACATGATTTCCATTTGAGAGCAAGCTCGATCGAAACTTCATAGTCATGCTACCTCTCATATACCATATATAGGTTGGCATTTAAGAGCAAGCTCGACCGAATTGCCCCAACCACATCATATCTCAATCAATAGACCCAATACTAATCTAAATCTATACCCAAATAATGACTCACTGTGTGCATAGCCTAGTGACACCCACCAATTAACTCATACCACAACAATCCTCCACATTATCACATATCAAGACAAGCATAACATTGCACAACAAAAATATGTACATATGTGTCAATCCATATGTATGAATGTCATAAATGCATATGAAAATGATGGTGATTTCCATGATGAATATGAAATTCTAATGTATGTTCATAACTATGAATATTAACACAGGTAGAATGCACCCCTTCGCGTCGAACTTAATGTCTTAAAATGGAGGGTTCTGCTCCTGATTGATCTATAAAAGAAAAGTAGGAATGATCAGTAGGATTTTAAAACCTAAACCAATTTTAGATACACCAAAAATAGGACCATGACTCAATATTAAGGAGCTCCATTTTCTATTTTTAAAAAATGACGATGTCATGTTTTATGAGGAGTCTACTAAAAATTTAGTAGAGGTTCCGATATAAAATAGACATCCCCCTTCCAAACGAAGGGTCATTCCTACAATGAAAATACACTTCTATAACTACCAGTAATCACAACTTAATTTGAGCTTCCAAACTACATGTTCATGCCCAATTGAGCCCACATTTACATAGTAAAAATTCATAATAAGTCCAATAATAATTTAAGCATACCAATTTCTAACCCATACACCCTCATTTATACTCAATACATTAAAATATTCTCACTTCAATCAATTTCATGTATTTCTATAAGAACATAACCCTTTTTAATTTTCCTTACAAAATGTGAAGAATTTCAATACATTGCTTTTATAAAAAAAATTGATCTAAATAATATTTTGGAAAATTTAAAATTATTTTTGACTATTTATGGGTTGTTTAGAAAGTCACCATCGTCACTAGAGTGTGACGTACATGTGCCAACACTGGAGGGGCAATGATCTTCACTACCCACCTAAAAATGGCAAGCTTACTTCCAGGAATCCAATGACATTGGTCTTGCATCAAAACCCATCTCAGTTTGTGAGAATTGGTTTAAAGCTCAAAGGTGACCCATTTCTGTTCACCAGCAAAATAGGTCGATTGGTGTCAGTTTTCCTCCTTTCCTAGGTTTTTAGGGCTGTTAGACATGATGGTGGTGTTAGTTTCACCAAAAAATGAATAAAAATAAGAGATTGGTGACTTACCTAAATGAATTGAAACTTCCAGTCGCAATTCCTCCAAATGTCGGTTGTTTTCTGTGAAATAGGTTTAAGGGTTTTGTAGAACGTCGCAAGAGCTATCAGTGAAGCCCTAGGTAGTCGAAAATGGTGGTCAGATGGTGACGGTATGAGTGTCAAAAGTTGGGAGTGAATGGTAACCTATAGGGAAAAGAGTTTAAGAGAGAAATGAACTTAAACTTTCTTAAGCTCAACTTATAATTCTATAGGCTTTTCTCTTTATTGGTCCATTAAATGTTATCCCTAACCCTACCTATAAATTCATGGGATCTTTACTCATCTAAATCACATAAATTTAGTTAAGGAGAACCCACTATCATAAGACTAAACATATTCGGGTTAAAGTGGCTTTGAGTTTGCTCAACAAGTCAAACAATAAATAAAACCCTGGTTTATTCTTATAACAATGAAAGGCAACATTCACGTTCTCAACGTGTACTTAATATTTTAATGAGAGATTTAATTTTGTTCATCCCCTCAAACACAAAATTGCATATAAAATATATATATATATCAAACATATAAATAAAGTACGCAACTTATGCACTAATAATTAAACTATATGCATTAAATATCAAACTTCATTTAATTCTAGTTATTAATCTTCATAATCTAAAATAATATTTCTAATTCTTTGGAAAAATTAAATTAGATTAAACTCATTAATTCCTAAATATATTCATTTCCTATTCTAAATAGAAATTTAATTTAATTGAAAATAATTTTCAAACTATTTTCAATTATCTTGACTCCTTTAACAAAATTTAATTGAAAATAATTTTTAATAAATTATTCTGTTTACTTATTATAATTTTAAAAAACTCCTTTTTCAAAATTATGTAAGTAATGCATTCTAATCCAATTAGAAAACTATATCTAATCTAATTAGAAATTGTTTTTCCATAGCTTGAAAACTATCGTGTAATATTAAAAAGAAATTGCTTTTAAAATTAAATAAAATACTTTTAAATTAATTAATAAATTCATATATTTTATTCATTTAGAGATTAATTACTTAATTAATTATAAATCTATCTTTAATAAATTAGAAAAATATTTTAAAAAATATTAAAGAAAGGTTTTTTAAATATCTTTTCTAATAAATCAAAAAGCTTATTATCCATAAGTGAAGAACAATATCTAAATAAATTGAATAATAATTCTTTCAAAAAATAAAATAATAAATTTAATTTATCTCAATCAAATTGAAATAAATAAATATAGTTAAGAAACAACTTTCTTAATTACTTGGGGAAACATTTTTCTTAATTTTAAGGAGTCTAAATAATTAATTCCATTCTAATTGGAACTAATTTTAGAAACTACTTTCCTAAATTAAATTAGGAATAAATCTAATTATTAATCTTAATCTTAATAAGAAAAATAGTTAATTTAATTTTGGAATTGATTTCAAACTTAAAAATTTTAAATTTATGTTTGGAATAAATTATATTAATTTTAAACCCAAACAAGACTTGCTCTTGGCTTAGGTTACATTAACCTTGTAGTCAAACAGGACAAATTGTTGGGACCCGATTCCGGAACCGAACCCCAACCGGAAAACGTAGAACGAAACGAAAACAAAGCGACGAAAATCGAAAGAACGGATCTAAACCACGAATCGGAACACAAGCGAAACAAAAGAAAATCGGAATCAAAAGCGAAAGCATATCGGAAAGCGGAACTAAATCGGAAACCGAAACAAAGCGAATGAAAGCGAAAGAAGCGAAATCGAATCGAATGCGAATCGAATTCAAACTAGACAAACGATGCAATCAAACTGAAACAAATTCCGACATCCGAGAACCTACACTTTTGAAAAACTATCGCGTTGGAAACCTCAGGACTTTTTATCTAAGCCGATCAAAATCTGATATATATTTTTTTTCTTTTCTTTCTCTTTTTTTTCACTCTCATACACAACAATCTAATTTCCCATTAGGAAAATTCATCCTCAATCAAAACTCAATTCATATAATTTTTTTTAATCATGCAATATCTCAATTTCATCTTTAACAAAACTTATTCTTATTCTTTATTCAATTATTATTTAACAAAAATTGGGCAGCATAACGATTGTATTTCATAAAACCCAAAACCTGCAAAGGGTTTTAAACACACTTCTATATACCAGCTCAAATCACACAATCATCAAATTC
>JAOSBK010000006.1:25381981-25398605 GCA_027568895.1 Erythroxylum shatona | reverse complement strand
AATGCTTGAATTTGTGATCAATTGCCAATGACTATAAATATGTTAGTCACTGAGTCATGTAGCTCACCCCACTATTCCCTCCTCAGGTACAAAACAAGAAGGTTAGCAATCCTTGCAAGGCATCGGAAACTCCAAGATATTAGAAACTTTTGTAATTAAGTTAGTTCGATCACTTTTAGATAGCTTTATAAGCATGTTAAGCATTGAGCATCCTATGTATGTTGTATTTGGTGTAAGACTTTGATTATTACGTTAATATGTAATTAAAGTTATGTATGAACTTCTTTTGATTTAGCAAATGAGTTTAGAATTGAAAAGATCCCTAGGTGGATGTGCATTTTTCTTTTGTAGTTGTACATTTCATAATCTAAGTCTTTCATATATGTATAAATTGTGTGCTGACTTCAAAGGAAAAATGGACTAATTTAGTTAAATTAGTCAAAGTTATTTTCTGGAAATTTGTAGCTTATCTTTCTAGCTTTCCAACGGTATATAGTATGAAATTTTTGGACATCAAAGTCAAAAGTTATGGTCCTTATAAGTGGAGATGCTCAAGAGTAAAGATTATATTGTCTGATGATGTCATATCGTCTGATGATGTCATATCATATGTGATGAAGTATCATCTAGTGATGATGTTATCTCATCTAGTGAGGACATCATATCTTCTGGTGATGATGTCATATCATCTAGTGATGACGTCATATCGTTTGATCCTATTATCTGGTCCCATTTTGACACTATAGATGATCGAATTTGTTTTCTAGGTCTTCATGAAAGTTGTAGATCTTGAAGTCCTCTTTTGAACTGTTTAAAGAACACCTTAATCTGAGCTCTCTAGAGAAAGTTATGACCATTTTTCCAATTCATCTAGCCCTTCGTTTGGGTTTATGTGATCGTATCTTATAGTCCCATTTTTGACCCTATAGATGATCGAATTTGCATTTAAGATCTGCATGAAAGTTGTAGATCTTAAAGTCCTCTTTCTAACCATCTAACGAACATCTTAATCCAAGTTCTCTAGGAAAGTTATGATCATTTTTCCAATTCTCTAACCCTTCATATGTGTTCATCTGATCCTATCGTTTGTCTCATTTTTTTACCTATAGATGATCGAATTTTTCCTTCAAGGTCTCCATAAAAGTTGTAGATGTTGACGTTATCTTTCCAACCATCCAAAGAACACCTTAAGTTGAGTTCTCTAGAGAAAGTTATGACCATTTTTCCAATTCATCTAAGCCTTCATCTGGATCATCTGACTCTATAGTTTAGTCCACTTTTGTCCCACTAGATGTCAGAATCTATCTTTATGGTCTTCATGAAGGTTTTAGATCTTGAAGCCATCTTTCAAACCATCTAAAGAACACTTAATCTGAAATCCATAGAGAAAGCTATGCCAATTGTCTCGAAATAGGTTTAATATGGTTGAGGACAAGTACTGTTTTAGTTTAATGACTTCGAATGCTGGGCTCCAGATGCAGGGTCCAGCAAACCTAGCTGAATATATGTTATTGAGGTTCGATTCTAGGCGATAGTAGGGGGAGTTACTTTATCTTAAGTTATAATTCCACATCCTAATTAATTAACTCTAATCTAATTATGGAATTTGTAATCTCTTAATTAACAAATTATCCACAATTAAAATTAGTTTTGAAGCTCTCTAATAGACTACTAGACCTCCCACAGGATCTCTCTCTGCACTAAACCCGGTATGATTAACTATATGATCTATTAGATCACCTAACTCTCATTATCCTAATCTAATCATTTTTATCCGATTCACCCTCTCAGCTTGATGCTGAAATATACAAAAACAATAATTAATCACAATACCCAAATCAATAAACACAAATCAAACTAGATTAACATTAAATCCAAGCAAAATCCTAAGAAGTGTTAGAATGCCATTACAAGTATGAAATCCCAAACATTTAAACCCATCTTTACCCTATACATCAATGAAAAACAAAGAAAATGGAGAGGGAACTTAGATTAAAATCTCATGGGAAGGCCGTAGGGTCAGGATTCACCTGATCCAAGAGGTTTGGTGTCAGTTCCTCTTTTCTTCCTCGTCTTCTTCTTCTCTATCTCTTCTTTCTCTCTCTTTTAGGGCTTCCAAATGGAGGTTGATGCAAAAGCTCCTTCTTTCTCTTCTTGTTGTTCTATTTATGTTCTTTTATGTTTAGGGTTGAACTATTTTGAGTTTTGAAAGGTATAAAAAATCCCTCAGAACGTGAAGTTTGGAAGTGACTTTGAGTTTGCCCAGTGTAGGTTCATGATCGTGGCCTACATCTAAGCCTTTTATCACAAATCGTGGCCTTTTGGCCATTGTTTTGGCCCCAATGTCTTCTGAAACTCCTCCATTATTTGATATTGACCCTGAAACACTTGCAAACACATCAAGGTACCTCATAAACATAATATTTAAGCTCAAAAGCTTGTATTAACCCATAAAAGACTTAAAAGCACAAATAATTAACAAACTAACACAATTCTAACCTAAACATATGCTAAACAATCGAATAAATGGCTAAACACATATCAAATTATACCTTAAAATATGATGCATGTCACACCTATTAATTTGTGTATGATTAAAACGATGTAAAGATTCATTTGGATGGGGAATTTTTTCTAGGATGTTATTTTGGTGTTACTTTGCATGAACTTGGTTGTAAATGAGAAGAGAGTATCGGGTAGTGGAATTCTATCTAGGGTTTGTTTGATTCAGTCATATTGTTTAAGTTATAACTCAAACTACAAACTTTTAAATTATGTGATTTTAGTTTTATATGAAACCTGAAACATAGGGCTAAATATATCTAGGAGGAACTCAAACTTAATTCTGGCTTTATGACCTTTGAAATTGAGATTAAAAAAGTGACTTGATGTTGCCCCTATTTTGGACAACTTGTGATATTTCGCCTATGTCTCATGATTTAGAAGTCTGAATGGTATGATTGTTAGTGTTATAGAAACTATATATATAGAGAAAAAATTTTCTAGGAGACTTCAAAACCCATCTTTGAATCTTTCTATATGCATATTAAGGTATAGGTAATTGTATGAATGGAGAAAGTGTCTGTCACGATCGTGACATTGTTTTTTGTTTTTCCAATTTCTACCACAATTGATGTGAGCAAGGCTACACATGATGGATATATCGATAGACACCGAGATCAACGCGGTGTTAATCAAGACTTGATGTTGCCTCCTAGCTCGTAAGTTGGACTAGGCTTAAAAGACTTAAGACTGATTTAAATTCATTTATGGCTCACGTGGTTGATGATGGACTCCGAGAGAATCAAGATCCTCACTTGCAACTTTAGTTTGTCACCTTAAGCCAAGTTCTAGGCCTGAATAGCCCTTGACGGGTGCACACACTAGCACGCATGCCATTACCCAGCAAGCCAGACGTCAGGCGCGCATGCTAGCTCCCCAGTAGCTTAGCTCACCAGGCACACCACCTAGCCTTTTTTGCTTTGAGTTATTTTCCTGCTATTTTTAGGATAGTTCGAACAGTATTCTTTTACCTATTAAGGCTAGGGATGTTGGCCTAATTTTGAGATATTTTGGCAACTATAAATAGTTACCTTGACATTATTTTAAGGGCAACACACTTTGATGATTTGAGAGCTTTGTTGCTGCAAGCTTTGTAAGGAAATTTCTTCATGTTCTTATTGTTCCATGAACCCTAACTCTACTAATCAATTAATCTCAATTGTGGTGTATTGTTTTGGTTCAATTTTCTTAGTTTACTGCTAAGTCTAGGTTGCTTGGACAATAACAATCCTTGAGGTCTAGAAAAGTATTGAAATCTTTGTATATCTAATTTGTTTAAAGGTTGTTGAATTATTCCAAGATTAATCTCCTTCGATGCATGCATCATCTTGGTATCAGAGCATTGGGTTTTTTGGGGGAGATTCCATTCTAGTCTAACTCTAAAACAAGGTGCGAAGTTTCTGATTAGGGTTTACCCTTGACTACTTGAATTGCATCTTAAATTATGATATAAAAAATTGTAAAAACCCATTTCTGATTTTTTCTATATGCAAATTAAGGAACAAGTAGTGGTATGAATGGAAAGAGTGTCTTTCATAACTGTGACATTGATTTTATTTTTGATTTCTACCACATTTGATGTGAGCAAGGCTACACATGATGGTTATATTGACAGACACCGAGATCAACGCGGCACTAATCAGGACTTGATGTTACCTCCTAGCCTGCAAGTCAGACTAGGCTTAAAAGACTTAAGATCGTGTTAAATTCATTCGTGGCTCACATGGTTGATGATGGACTTTGAGAGAATCAAGATCCTCCCTCGTAGCTTTAGCTTGTCAACTTGAACCAAGTTTTAGGTCTAAATAGTCCTTTACGGGTGCGCATGCTAGGCACGCATACTAGCGCCCAGTAGGTCAGATGCTAGGCGCACATGCTAGCATCCCAGTAGCCCAGCTCGCCAGGTGCACTGCCTGTCCTCTTTTGCTTTAGGTTGTTTTCCTATTTTTTTTAGGATGATTCAAATAGTATTATTTACCTATTAAGGCTAGGCATGTTGGCCCAATTTTGAGTTATTTTGGCAACTATAAATAGTTACCTTGACTTTTTTTTAGGGCAACACACTTTGATAATTTGAGAGCTTTGTTGCCGCAAGCTTTGTGAGGAAATTTCTTCATGTTCTTACTATTCCAAGAACCCTAACTCTACTTATCAATTAATCTCAATTGTGGCGTATTATTTTGGTTTAATTTTCTTAGTTTATTACTAGGTCTAGGTTGCTTAGACAATAATGATCCTTAAGGTTTAGAAAAGTATTGAAAAATTTGCGTATCTAATTTGTTTGAAGGCTATCAAATTATATCAAGATTAATCTCCTTTGGTGCGTGCATCATCTTGGTATTAGAGCATTGGGTTTTTTAGGGGAGATTCCATTCTAGTCCAACAAACAAACAAGGTAGTCACTTTCACCATCAATTCGTCAGTTCCTGACTCTAAAACAAGGTGCGAAGTTTCTGATTAGGGTTTACCCTTGATTGCTTGAATTGCATCTGGAATTACAATATAAAAAAATTGCAAAAACCAAAAGTGGTACTGCCTAGTTCAAGAATTGCACTATTTTGGAAAGTCCAAAAGTTGGCACTATATTGTGTGACATTACCTTGAAAAGAGTTCCAAAAGTTGGCATCCTTGTTGGATTTCTCGATAGGAAGGAATTAGGTTTTCCTAAGCATAACTTGAACGTTGAGGATTTGAGAGGAAAAAAGTAAGAGGGTGAGATCATTAGTGCGAACAATACACACAAGGGGAGTATTCTAAACTCGAGTGAAACACATGAGGGAGTGCTTTTGTGAGGTTATTTTGCCACTAATTTTTCTTTACAAGAACAATTTTCTTTAGAGATATATCTAACGATAGCATGGGAGGCCAACAATTAGGCGTGGCATAAGCCACCACCTTGGAGGCGATCTAGCAGCTGAGTGAGAGCCTAAACACTGCCCTTGTTGGAATTAGAGGTGAAATAGAGAGGCAAGCCTGAGAGATTGGTGACTTGAGGCTTGGCGCATGTGAGGAGCCACAAATGGAACGCACTAGTCCTAAAAACCAGCAAGCTCTGATTGTATTAGAGGATTATGGATCTAATGACGAGGGAGATTATGTGAGACCACAGGGATGAGTTGAATGAGTTGATGTTGGGGCTAGACAAGACAATGACATTAGGTCTATTAAGATTCAAATTCCACCATTTAAAGGAAAGGATGATCAAAAACTCTACCTTGAATAGGAACAAAAGGTGTATATGATATTCGAATGCCACAACTTTTTCTAGGAAAAGAGGGTAAAACTCAAAGTCGTTGAATTTTTCAATTATGCAATAATTTGGTAGGACTAATTAGTGATTTCTAGGAGAAGAAATAGGGAGGAACTCGTGAGTACTTGGGCTAAAATGAAAGTGATCATTAAGAAGCAGTATGTCCCATCTTATTACTATAGAGAGATGTATCAAAGGATCCAATGTCTAACACAAGGGAATCGGACTGTGAAAGAGTATCATAAAGAGATGGAGATAACAATGATAAGGGCTAATTATGAGGAGGATGCCAAGGCCATAATGTCTCGATTCTTGAGTGGTTTAAACCGAGAAATAGCCACCGGGGTTGATTTGAACAACTACAATGGCCTTAAATAGATAGTAAACATGACAATAAAGGTTGAGAGGCAGCTTAAATCTTGTGGGATAGCAAATAGTGGGATGAGATCTACTTCAAATTAGAACTCAAATTGGCCATAAAAAGAGGAGACTTCGAAAGGAAAGGGGCTAGAATCCAAGAAGCTAAACCAAACTTCTCCAGAACTAAACTTCAAATTAGGAATAAAATGTTAGACTAACAAGAGAACTTATTCCATGCACGATGTTTGGTTAGTAGTAAAGTTTGTAGCTTGATCATTGATGAAGGGAGTTGCACCAATGTTGTTAGTTTAGATATTATTAGAAAATTGGGGTTAGCAATTCTAAAGCATCTGGAACCGTATCATTTACAGTGGTTCATTGACATTGGGAAAGTTCGTGTGACCAAACAAGTGCTATTATCTTTCTCCATTGGGCAGTATGAGGACGAGGTTCTTTGCGATGTGGTACCTATACAAGTTGGACACGTTCTACTTAGAAGACTGTGACAATTTGATCGTCGAGCTATCCATGAAAAATACACCAATAAGTACTCGTTCAAGTTTAAGGGGTAGAATTTCGTTCTTGAACTAATGTCTTCGCAAGAAATTTACTTGGATTGGGTTTGGTTAATGAGGAGAAAAAAATAAAGAGGGATAAAAAGCTAAAAAGAAAAGATGTAATGGCTCATTGGAGAGAGACTGCACAAGTGATCAAAAGAATGAGAGATGTGCAGGAGAGAAAAGCGTGAGGAGGGAAAACAAGAAAGAATCGAGAGAAAAGAAGGTGAGCTTGTATGCATGTGAAAAAGACTTAAGGAGAGCATATGGAGCGAAGATATCATTGATTGGAATTAGACATAGAGATTGTATTCTTTTAGATACTAACTCTGTTGATGAATCTTTGCTAAGTGTTTTTAAGTCTCTTTTGCTAGAATAGGAGGATGCTTTCCCAGAGGAGATGCTAAAAGGGTTGCCCCCTTTGCGATGTATAGAACATCAAATCAACTTTGTCCTGACAGCACAAATTTTAAATAGGCCAACCTATAGGAGTAATCCAAAGGAAACAAAGGAGCTTCGACGACAAGTAGATGAATTGCTTACAAAAGGGCATGTACGTGAAAGTCTTAGTCCTTGTGTTGTTCTAGTTCTACTAGTGTTGAAGAAGGATGAATCTTGGCGCATGTGTGTAGGCTGTCGAGCTGTCAATAAGATCACGGTAAAGTATCAACATCCTATTCCTCGACTTGATGATATGTTAGATGAGTTGCATCATGCATGTGATTTTATAAAGATTGATCTGAAAGTGGTGATCATCAAATTCACATGAAACCCAGGGATGAATGGAAAACTAAGTTTAAGACTAAATATGGTTTGCATGAGTAGTTAGTTATGCCATTTGGTTTATCTAATGCACTGGGTACCTCCATAAGATTAATGAACCATGTCTTGCGTGATTGCTTCGGTAAATTTATTACTGTGTACTTTGATGATATACTTATGTATAACACTAACTTGAATGACCATATGCGTCGTGTGCTTTTTACTTTGAGACATGAGAAGTTGTTTCCAAACCTTAAGAAGTGTAATTTTTGCATTGATAAATTGATATTCTTGGGGTTTGTTATGAGCTCGAAGGGGATTAAAGTAGATGAGGAGAAGGTGACGGCCATTCGAGATTGGCCAACACCAAAGAGTGTTTCGGATGTGAGGAGGTTTCATGGCTTAGTTAGCTTTTACCAACAGTTTGTGAAAGACTTCTCCACCATTGTTGCTCTTTTAACTAAAGTTGCAAAAAAGGGGAAGGGTTTTAGTTGGGAAAAAGATCAAGAGCATGCATTTAACTTATTGAAACAAAAGTTATATACTGCAACTGCGTTGTGTTTGCCTAATTTTGATAAAGCTTTGAAGTAGAATGTGATGCCACGAGGATCGATATAGGTGCTATCTTAATGTAGGAAAACAGGCCTATTGCGTACTTTAGCAAGAAATTGAGTGGAGCGCAACTCAATTATCTAACGTATGACAAAGAATTTTATGTAGTGGTGCGAGCTATGGAAATGTGGTAGCATTATTTGCAACTAAAGGCATTGTCATCAAAACTGATTATGAGATCTTAAGCACTTGAAAGGACAAAGTAAATTAGGCAAGTGACATGCAACTTTGGTGGAGTTCTTGGAAACCTTTCCATATATGATGCACTACAAGCAAGGTAACGAAAATGTGGTCGCTGATGCTTTATCACGTAGGTATTCCTTAATCTCAACTCTTACTTCAAAACTTTTAGGGTTTGAGCATCTTAAGGAGTTGTATGCCAAGATTTTGCTAATGTCTATGCTACTTGTGAACATGGTTCTTTTGAAAAATACTTTAGTCATGATGGTTATTTGTATCGCAAGAATTGTTTATGGGTGCCTAATTGTTCATTGCGTGAATTATTTATGCTTGAAGCCCACGGTGGAGGACTTATTGGGCACTTTGGTATCACTAAGACCTTGGACATATTACATGAGCACTTTTACTGGTTGGGAATGTGAAAGCATGTAGAACACATTTATGCCTATTGCATTATTTGTAAGCAAGCTAAATGGACCACCAAACCTCACGACCTATACACGCCCTTACTCATACCTAGTCACCCCTGAATGGACATTTCTATGAACTTTGTTGTATGTTTACTGATGAAAAAAAGGTGTAGATAGCATTTTTGTTGTTGTGGACATATTTAGTAAGATGATTCACTTTATTGCTTGCAAAAAAATTGATGATGTCGTGTATGTTGCTGATTTGTTCTTTAAAGATATTGTGAGATTGCATGGTATTCTTATGTCAATAGTTTTGGATAGGGACACCAAGTTTTTGAGTCATTTTTGGCATGTTTTGTGGGGAAATTTGGGAAAGAAATTGTTTTTTTTAACTACTTGTCACCCGTAAACTGATGGGTGAATGGAAGTTGTGAATCAAATGTTAAGGACTTTGTTGCGTGTTGTGATAGGAAAAAAATTAAAAATTTGGTCTGATTGCTTGCCATTTATTGAGTTCATTAATAATCGTAGTGTGCATTCTACGATCGGTTATTCTCCTTTTGAAATTGTTTATGGCTTTAACCCTTTAACTGTATTGGATATGGTACCTTTACCTTTGCCTGAGTTAACTAGCATAGATGGAGAAAGGAAAGCCCAGTTAGTTCAAGAGTTGCACAAGAACGCTAAGTAACATATGAAGCGTAAGAATGAGGTTTATGTACGCCAAGCCAATAGAGGACACAAGGAGATGATCTTTGAACCCAACAATTGGGTTTGGCTTCATCTTCGCAAGGAGAGGTTTTCTAACCATAGGTGGTCCAAGCTTGATTGGCGAGGAGATGGTCTTTTTCAAGTCTTGGAAAGGATCAACAATAATTCCTATAAAATTGACTTGCCCGATGAGTACAATGTGTCTGCTACTTTCAATGTTGTTGACTTGTCTCCATTTGATATGGATGCAGATTCAAGGATGAATCTTTCTGACGAAGGAGGCGCTGATGTGTGCAAGGATGCACAAGACGGATATATAGATAGACATCGAGATCATCGTGATGCTAATCGAGACTTGATGCTGCCTTCTATCCCTGTAAGTCGGACTAGGCTTAAAAGACTTAAGACCACATTAAATTCATTCGTGGCTCGCGTGGTTAATGATGGACTCCAGGAGAATCAAGATCCTCTTTTGCAATTTCAGTTTGTCAATTTAAGCCATGTTCTGGGCCTGAATAGCCTTTGATGGGTGTGCATGCTTAGCACACACATCATCACCCAGTAGGCCTAAGTGCATATGCCAATGCCCAGTAGGTCAGACGCTAGGTGCGCATGCCAACACCCTAGAAGCCCAGCTCGCCAGGTGCACTGCCTAGCCCCTTTTTCTTTGAGTTGTTTTCTTACTTTTTTTAGTATGTTTCAAACAGTATTATTTAACCTATCTAGGATAAGGATTTGGCCCAATTTTGAGTTATTTTGGCAACTATAAATAGTTGGCTTGGAATTATTTTTAGGGCAACACACTTTGATAATTTGAGAGCTTTGTTGTCACAAGCTTTGTGAGGAATTTTCTTTATGTTCTTGTTGTTCTAACTCTACTTATCAATTATTTATTTGATTAAGTATACCATCATTATTTATATTTGTGTGATGTTCATAAATGTATATGCTTAGTGGATGACTGCTGTCAGTGGTCATCTAAACTAAGTGCTTCCCCACTAAGTTTTCTAGCTTAGCATAAGTGTTAATAAGTGTATGTCCAGGTCATAGGAGTGAGGTATAGGGAACATCTGCAGGGACTAAGGCCAACAGATCGAAGAAAAAGTACTTTTGGAAGGCATTTTTAGTTAAATATGATTGTATATATAATGGTTAAAGGAAATTGTATGTTTTCTTTTAGATTACCATGTAAATGTAAAAATGTTTTACTACTATTAAATGATAATGATAAGCATTGGGGAGTTTTGTAACATGTATATGTATAGCATTGAACAGAAATGCATATCACGAATGTGTGTACAGGAAATTGGTTGCCTTATGTGTGGATGGTTGTAGGTTCCGTATAAGGGGTGTTATAGTGAGAAAGATGCTTAGGTCACTTCCAAAGATGTGGAAAGATGATGTGATGGCTATATAAGAAGTCAAGGATCTAACAAAATTATTGTTGAAGGAACTTATTGGATCTCTCCTCACATATGAAGTGAGGCTCCAATAGACACAAGGAGAAATAATGATCCTAAAGAAAAAGAATTTAGCATTCACAGCTCAAAGGAAGAATTGTGTGAAGAGGAAAAGACATCAACTAGTGAAAATAGTAAAGAAGAGATAACCTTAATCACTAAAAATTCAAGAAATTCTCCAAAAGAAATTATTTCAAGGTACGTAAAAGTGATTTAAAATATAAATATTTTTATCATTTTTTTCTTTGAATATAGAAAACCAATTTATATAAAGTGACAATGCCCTCTACTTAAAGATAATGAGAACTATGAAAAAAATATAAGAAGGAGAAGAAGGGTCAAAAGAAAGAACTTAAAACATCAACTGGGGATGACATAACTGAATTTGAAAACAAGAATCCAGAAGAAAAGATAGTTCATATGTGCTTCACCGCTATGGACAGTGATATGGGCTTAACTGATTGTTTAATTATTTCATAACACTTAGAGATTAATAACATGAAATTGCTTAAGATACTCACTTTGACTGATATATGATTTTAAGGATAATTCAGAAGCAAAGAAGTTTAAGTGAGTCAAAAGCGCGAGCAACTGTGAAGTAAGGGGCAGATGTGCAACTTTTGTGTTTAACGCAAAGACACAGACATTATGTATAGCATCTGTGAAACGTAGACATTCATGCATGAAACATTTTATCTAAATGCATAGTAATAAGATAGGTTCTAAAAGACAGTGAACAGTGACAGTGGATTGAAAAATAAAATTAGCAAAGAGGGTGGAGGCGCTACTTCTCTCGGCGTTCTTTCACACTTGAAGTAGCTAGAAGATGGTTGGCACTTGGAGCATAAAAATGGAGATGGAAGGCAAGCTCCCCGATGTTGGTTCAATAGGAATATTGATGCTAAGTCGAGATTAACATATTTGTATCATTTAACGGGTTTTGGGATGAAGGATCTTAATATGCTATTTTGATTGTTTTATTTCAAACTTATTGCTAAAGCATTGAATGTAATCTGTAATCGTTACTTTTGATGTTTGTGAGTAGCATCTAATGATCATATATCATTAGGAATGACATAACTTATGCTAGATAACCTGAATGCGTGAGGTTATTACTTATATTGATCATTTTTCACTTCGTAATGTGACTGCAAAATTAAATTTAGAGATTGTATCCTAGGTTACTTGGTAGTTAGGTTTAATTAATAATCGTATCTTGACTAAACAAAACTTAAGGGAAAACTAAGATTAGGAGAGTGTTCTATTAGTCTTAGATCGATAGTCCAAAGAGAGTTGTAAAGATGTTACGATGATGAAATATGCTTGATCGTGTTTAGGCCAAGATTAAACCTAGAACTAGACCTTACGTATATTCGATAGTTTAATCATTTTCGATCGCTTGTTTTAATTTGTTTACGATAGTTTGCTTTTGTTTTATTTTCTAAATTGCTAACAATCTAAAGATCCCCTTTTATATTTTCCTTTCATCAATTAATTTCATTATAGAAATTAAACGAACATGCTATGTGGATTCGATCCTGACTCACCATAACTACAAATTTTAATGTAAAGAGTTTGATAAATTTTGCAATGCACTTGACACGTGCAATCAAATTTTGGCACCATTGTTTGGGAGTGTGGTAGTTTAATTTTTTTATTTGATTTTAGTTGGTGTTTTGTGAATATATTTGTTTATAATCATTCTTTATGTTCCTTATTAATTTTTAATTGGTTGTTAGTGTTGGTGTATAGTGTGATGAGATCTCCTTGTAGAGAAATTGAGCAACTTGATCCAAAGATTGAGAGAACATTACAGAGATTGTGTAGGGAAGCAAGGCCAACTTTGGTAGAAAAATTGGAATAAGAATCCAAAAACACGATGGCAAATATGAGAACTTTAAGGGAGTTGGCTAAACCTAATTTAACTCAAAGACCATTATACATAACATTTCCAAATTTCATTGAACATGTTACCTTTGAGTTAAAATCTAGATTAATTCATTTATTGCCTAACTTTCATGGTCTTGTAGGTGAGGATGCACATAAGCATCTTAAGGAACTCGATGTGACGTGTTTAAACATGAGCCTCATGGGGTGATTGATGAGCAGATCATGTTGAGGACCTTCCCATTCTCACTCAAAGATGTAGCAAAGAATTAACTATTTGACTTACCTAATGGAAGTGTGAATACCTAGTTAGAAATAAAGAGATTATTCTTGGAAAAATATTTTTTGGCCTCAAAGACAACAAATATTCGAAAGGAGATATGTAGTATCAAGAAACACAACAGAGAATCTCTTTATGAGTACTAGGAGTGGTTCAAGAAGTTATGTGCCAGTTGTCTATACCACAATATACTAGAGTAACTTTTCATCTAATATTTTTTTGAAGTATTGCTACCAATGGAGAGGAGTTTGGTTGATGCGGTGAGTAGTGGGGCACTTTGTGAGAAGACTCCCATTGAAGCTAGGATATTACTTAAGCATATGGCCACTAACACCTAACAATTCAGCACTCGCAACAATGTTCGACAAGTAAACTAAGTAAGCACTTCATCCATTAAACATTGTTTAAATGAACTAACATCTTTTGTGTGATAGATTGCAGCTGGACAGGCACAAGTGAAAGTGTACGGGATATGTTCAAACACGAGCCATCTAACTGATGAGTGCTCAATGTTACAAAAGGGGAGTATGGAGTGTGTGTGAATGCTGCAGGAGGGAATTTCCCAAACAAATTTAACTCATACTCGAAGACATATAACCCAAGTTGGAGGGATCACCCAAACTTAAGTTATGGAGGGAAATGACAACACAATTACTTCCATAATTGGTCACAAGGAGCACAATAATTTCAACCAAGGGCATAAGGAGCACAAGGAGCCCATTCTTCCAATTCAGGCAATTCTACGAAAGAATTGATAAAAACTCTTACTACTAACAATCTCTAATTTCAACATAACTTGCAACAGCAACTGCAACAGTTCTAATAAGAGACAAAATTGAGCATACAGAATCTAGAAAATCAAATGGGTCAGATGGCAGCAAGAATAAACCATATCGAATCATAAATTAGAGGAAAGCTTCCATCCCAACTTGAGGTGAATATGAAGAATGTCAGTGCCATAAATTTAATGAGCAGAAAGGAGATTGAGTGTCCCAAGAGAACCCCACCAAGGATTGCTACCGAGAAAGAGATCGAGAAGGAATTGGGAAAGGAAGAAAATCCATCATCGAGTACAAAGGTAAATTTCAGAAGTCCCAATATTATTAAAACAAACCTTTTACCTTTTCCTAGTAGATTGACATGAACAAATAAGGAAGAGAAGGATAAAGAGACATCGGAGTCTTTTCGAAAGGTGGAAGCCAATATACCTTTGCTTGAGGAAATCAAGCAAGTATCAAAGTATGTCAAATTCTTCAAAGAACTATGTACATATAAGAAGAAAATGAGGGGTAATGAGAATGTGATGATGGGTGAGAATATGTCGGAGGTATTCAGAAAGAAGATGCCTCCAAAATGTCGGTATCCAAGTATGTTTACCATTCCTTACAAAATTGGTAATACTGTGATCAATAGAGCTATGTCGACTTTAGGTGCTTCTATTAATGTGATGCCTTATTCGATTTACGCTTCTTTGAATTTAGGCCCATTGAAAGAAATAAGTGTAATTATACAACTGGCTGACCACACTAATGCTTATCCTGATGGTGTGGTTGAGGATGTTTTGGTGCAAGTGAATAAGTTAGTGTTTCCTGTAGATTTCTATATTATGGATAAGAATGATGACACCTTATATAATTTGATACCTATCTTTTTAGGGAGGTCGTTTCTTAATACAGTTTAAACTAAGATAGATGTTTGTGAGGGCACCCTCACAATGGAATTTGATAGGGAAGTGATTCGTTTTAATATTATTATTGCCATGAAACATACTCCTGATGATCATTATGTTTTTTATGTTGATGTGATTGATCCTTTGGTGTAGCAAATGTTTAAATCAAGTTATAGGGATGATTTGGAAATGGTTTTAGCTGAGGATATTAAAGTAGAAGCCAAATTCATTGGAAGACTCTCCAAAAAGGTATGATTTGGCTTCTATTCAACTACCTTAGCTCACCAAAAGTTATTACCTTCTAATGTATAGGCACAAGAATTGGAATTGAAACCACTCCCTACACATTTAAAGTATGCCTATTTGGGAGATAAGCATAGTCTCCCAGTTATCTTTTCGGCGAAGTTGACTTTAAATTAAGAGGAGAGGTTGGTTCAAATGATGAGAAAGCATAAGAAGGCCATCAGGTGGACTATCACATATATCTAAGGGATAAGCCCTTCCATATTGCATGCACCACATTTTGTTGGAGGAGGATGCAAAATCCATAAGGCAAGCTTAGCGTAGGCTGAATCCTCTAATGATGGAAGTTGTGAAGAAGGAGGTGTTAAAGCTTCTCGATGTTGGGGTTATCTACTTAGTTTTTGATAGTAAGTGGGTAAGTCTACCAAAGAAGTCTGGAATCACCACTGTGACAAACCAAGAAGGTGAGTTGGTTCCCACCTTAGTGTAAATTAGGTGGTGAGTATGTTTTGATTATAGAAATTTAAATTCTGCTACTCGTAAAGACCACTTTCCATTCCTTTTATTGAGCAGATGCTTAAGAGATTGGCTAGTTATGACTATTATTACTTTTTAGATAGATTTTCAGGTTATCTTCATATCTTGATTGTACAGCAAGATCAAGAGAAGACTACATTAACATGCTCATTCGGTATGTTTCCCTATCGAAGGATGCCATTTGAATTATGTAACGTACCTGCCATGTTCCAAAGGTGTATTGTGAGTATTTTTTTCTAAAAATGTTGAGAAGATAATCAAGGTATTCATGGAAGATTTTAGTGTGTATGGATCTTCTTTTAATAAATGTGTTGAGAATCTTGCCATTATCTTAGAACGATCTATAGAAAATAACTTTTTGTTGAATTAGGAAAAATGTCATTTTATGGTGGATCAAGGTATAGTTTTAGGCCATGTTATATTTGTTAAGGGTATTAAAGTAAACAAGTCCAAAGTTGATTGTATTTCTTCTTTACCTTACCACTCTACTGTAAAGGAAGTGCATTTTTTCGTGGTTATGTAGGTTTTTATCGAAGGTTCATTAAGGATTTTTTGAAGATAACCGTGCCGCTATGCAAGCTTCTTTAACAAAATGTCTCTTTTGAGTTCAACGAGAAGTGCAAGGAAGCATTTAACAAACTTAAGGAGCTTTTAACATCCCCACCGATAATTCAACTACCATATTAGAAACTCCCCTTCGATATCATGTGTGATGCGAGCAATTACGCAATATGGGCAGTTTTAGGACAAAGAGTGGGAAAAGCTTTGCATGCCATCTAATATGCTTCAAAGACTCTAAAGCCAACTCAATTGAATTATTCCTCTACTAAAAGAGAACTGTCATTTGATGTTGGGCCCCATTCCCAAAGCCCAACCAAGGTGTTGGACCCCGTTCCCAGAGACCAACTATCTGATTCGGAGTCAAAAAGCGTAAGCGGGCTTCCTTATAGGGTTATTTCAATGAATCCTCACTTGTTTTGAATCAATCCTTTCGAATTCAAGCCAAAAGCTACAACATTTTGTGTAGAGGTAGCAAAACGTGTTAGAAATCCAATGCTTCAAGAATTACTCAATTTGGAGGTCGGACGAAGGAGTTATGGTCAAGAGAATCCAATATGTTTATGTCCTTATTCCAACTGAACAT
>JAOSBK010000006.1:25358651-25374538 GCA_027568895.1 Erythroxylum shatona | reverse complement strand
GTACTGTTTATGGCTCTGATACCACTCGTATGGTATTTCCTTCCCGGCTCTTTGGGAACCTGGCTCTGATACCACTCATGCAAAAATAGAAACAAAGGATAGCATATGAGTGTAACTCTTCTATTTGTTAAATTGTTTCAATATCATAAGAATGCAGTCACCATAATAATATTTCAATCTGGTATTTGGATTCTTTTACTTATATAGTAAGGGATGTCTCTGATTTTGTATTTGATTATTCTATCTATACATTTTAATCAAATATGAATTTTTGATAAGTGTATAAAAGTATTTGGTGGCGGACAGCTATTTCTTGAGTAATTTATATACCTATAAGGTAGAACCATAAGAGTGAATGGTGAGTACTATGATCATTTTTATATAGAGATCTTATTCTTATGTATTATGTATTATGTTCACTAGTGTTTCATGATATATTTGATATGATGTTCACAATAGATACTATTTATAACATTTAGTGTCATTATTACCATATGTTTGTGCTGATTATATATAATACTTGTTTTGTAGTTACCTTTTATGTAAAAAACAATAACGTTACGATTAAAATAACAACATGTGAAATCTGCTTTGGAGATGACATACTTTAATTTGAACATAGTCAAAAGAAAATCCATTTATTCTCGTACTTGTCAATTTTGAAGCTAAAAAGCAACCTATACAACTTGGTAAAAGTTTAATAGAATGTGTTACTTGATTATCAAGACTTTTATACCTAACCATCTACTTATTAGAGTACCCAAAAAAAAAAATCATAACAAAGGACTTTTTCAATAATATTTCTCAAAGGTGCAAACTTTTTTTTTCAATTTTAAGATTAGATTCCTTGTGATACACTAGGGTTGGGAGAATAAGAGAATATATTATCAGGATTGTTCATTTATAGAGTATAAGAGAATATATTATCAGGATGGTTCATTTATAGAGTAAAACTCAAAGCCTTAAACATAGTCATTTATGATGCTTATATTGCTCACCAATCAGACTTTGAATACACTTCCCTCAGGTTCTAGTATGTTTGTTACTTCCTATAACTCACAAGATGATGTCTAAGACATTAATTCCTTACTTCTTGTGTTGTAAAGAAGAAAAACTAATAAACACATCACCAGTAGCACTAATTGCCACTAAACCAAAATCTAAAACCAATCTTAGAAAACTCAAAGGTTAAGGCTCTTAGAAATCCTCCACTTAAAGAATAAGATTATACTAGTCTTAGGAGGGGATTTTATGGATGTTATAAAGAATATTAAATATTTCTTTTGTAAGAAGAAAGATCCTATAAGTAGGATTACATAAATACAAGGTCTGGAAAGAAAGATAAGAATTACCAAGTAAATTTTTGACTTTTATCATTCATAAACCTAATATTGTATAGCCATGTCAAGTTTTTGGTGGCTAGATAGTAGACCTTTTTCTTATGTTTCTTCTCTAATGCAATGATTCATATTAAGGAGACAACTAAATAAGGATGGGTTAGTACTCATGGCTATAGATTTTGTAAGTCATTTACTTAAACTTTGATGCTAATTTTAAACTTATTTTGTATAACACATTTTGTATACTATTTTTCAGATGAACCTTGATCTTTGTATCTTTTTTTTAGATAAATAAAGCTATATTTTTATAGTTAAAAACTAAAGGATATAGTTATCTTTTGATGTAAAATATGTTAATACTAATTTTTCTTATCATATAGTTTATACATAATGCATTTAACTCCAAATAAAATCTATAATTCTTCATATATTATTGAAAAGACTATTAGTAAAAGATCTATAATAAAGCTAAGTCATTTATAATAGCGAACTATAAGAAAAAAATTCCAAGATATTTAAAAATTACAAAAGGTTACTAAATTTACTTTGAATTTGTTTTGGGGTCTTATAGATACATAAAGATGAATTTCTAAGTTTTTAGTATTATTACATTGTTAATAATTAAACTTTAACTCCAAAAAGCTTAAATAAAACTTTTAAAGCCATAATTGGGTAAATTTTCATGCAATTGATTTGAAAGGATTTAAATATTGTTTTATTGTCTAATATATTTATCTATCACTATCTTTTGTATGATATATCACCTTTTGAGATACTTTATTGTAAATTCTCAAGTAAAGATTTTTTTTTTTTTGCACTATTATATGACAATTAGCAAGTGCATCAAGGTTTTTTGTTCTATAGTGGTAAGTTTGTCATAGGTTTATGCATATTAAAAAAAAGGGATAACATATGAGTGTAACCCTTGTATTTGTGAAGTTGTTTAAATATAAGTAAGAATGTAGTTTGTGCTTTGCTTATGTGCCACAAATTAAGAGAGATAAGCTTGATAGAAAGGTAGAAGTTGGGATTTTTGTGGGTTATAACACTGTCTCTACAGCTTATAGAATTTTCCAGCCACATTCAATGAAAATTCTAGTAAGCAGAGATGTGCATTTTACTGAGAATGAAGAATGGAACTGGAAAGGAGAGCAAACAACTTCAGTTCCAAATCAGGTTTCAAAGTTCCAGATGAATAAAGATGAATTGGTTGATGATGTTCTTATTAGAGGTACATGATCGCTTTCTGATCCTTGAACTTGCAGATTACTAGGAAGCTGAGAAGAATCCAAAGTGAGTTGCAACAATGAAGGAAGAACACAACATGATTGAAAAAAATCAAACATGGAAGCTTGTGAAAAGGCCTAAAGATAGAAAAGTGATAGGATTCAAAACAAAACTAAATGCAGATGGCTCCATAAACAAGCATAAAGCTAGACTTGTTGTAAAGAGGTATGCTCAAATTTTTTATGTTGATTTCTCTTACACGTTTTCTCCTGTTTCTAGGTTGGATACAATCAAGCTACTACTTGCCATAGTTGCACAAAAGCGTTGGAAAGTATACAATCAGGCTACTACTTACCATAGTTGCACAAAAGCGTTGGAAAGTATATCAGTTGGATGTTAAGTTTGCATTTTTGAATGGTCTTTTTAAGGAGGATATCTACGCAGCCTAAAGGGTTTGCTGTTAAAGGGCATGAAAATGGAGTTTATTTGATCAAGAAATCTTTTATATGGCTTGAAGCTGGCACTCAGAGCCTAGTACAGAAAAATTGATGAACATTTTTATCTCATTTAAATCGTCAGATAATTGATTTCATTCTTTACATCAAAATAACAAATAGCATCCATAAATAAAATGCACATTATTTTAGTACTAATTAAATATGATTATAAATTTAAATACATATATTTACACCCTTATATTTCTGAAGATATATTATTGTCTTAAAGACGGTTAATAATTTCATCTTGCTTCGAAGTTAATTATATAGCTGGGAACAATTCACAATTCCTCATCCTCTTCTTGTTCCTTGCCCTTGGGGTACATGATAAATTGACGGATATTTAGACTTGTAGAATAATAAGAAACCTATTACGAGAATACGCATTCCAGGTGGGGCAAGCAAAGTAAACTTCTTGTACTCGGGCTCCTTCAATGAACGAGAAAACTTTGAGAATCCTCATACGGTTTTGTCTTAAAAAAAAAGAAGAAGCAGATACCTATAACTTAGCGGCATAGTAGTAGGGATTACTGACCCATTATTATCGAATCCCAAGTTGCCAGACTTACACAACGTCTGTCGGTTCGTCAAAACAGTTTTCCTTAGCAGCAACTCTGGTGGCTTATTGGCTGACAGATGTCTAGTTTCCAGTATCTTCAAAACTCGCTTCCCCTTGGTTAGGACAAGGAAATGAACTCCAAAAACCACTAGTAAAGATAGGCGTGGTACTTGATGTTGATGCAGCTTCTGTTAGTTGAGGAATAGGAAGATTTCCATACGCTGCTGAATTTTGAATATAGGTTGGGGGAATTGACATCATAGAAATAGCTCTCGAGTTGCATAAATCAGCCATTCCCATTCCAGGAGCAGATGCAGCAAATTGTGGCATCTGAAACCCGGTCGGTAGCAGAGATGGAACTTGGAATATAAATCGTCCTCGCATATACATCATCTGTTGAATATCAAGCACTTGGTTTAATCAAATTTATGTATTCAACATGCCATACTTTAAAAAGATTATAATGATTACCTCAATTTGAAGCTTTAAGGTTTTAAGATATTCAATGGCATCATCCAGCAATGAAGCGCTATCCGACGGATACTAAACAAAGACATTTTCGGTTACCAAGGCCCAAGTATAAAGCATCTAGAGATACAGCAACACATGCCATCAGAACTAGGACTCGTTAGAGTATACGAGAATCCAACAGTATGAACTAAAAAATAAGTGTGTGCTATCAGGAGAAAAAAATGATGGTAAGAACCCTGAAATATGTTCCAAATTTGGCTGGTAAGGGTACTTAAACATCAGTTTCCATCCTTGACCTTAATGATAAATAAATCGTTAGCTCATGATTGGTAAAAAGTCCAAACAAATCAGTGTTCGAAACCCACACTGATTAATCAAGATAAGATTGAAAGTCAACCGCAGTTAAAACGAACATCTGAATTGTCTATTGAACTGTACGCTGAAACTGGCCAAACATGCACATTTTAGCTGAATATTTTATCTTCAACTAAACATGGAACAGAACAATTGAAATCTCACCTTTCTAGGGCCTGGAAGCAATTCCTGAAGAGCTTTCATCTTTCCTTTGATCCGCTCCCTACGCCTCTGCATAATACAAATGCAGTGAAGTGGTTAACAAGAAAGAAAAATATCAAGTTATGTGCATAACACTCACCTTCTCACACAAATTATGCGTTTCGGAGGAGCGTGTCCTTTTAGGCTTTTCCTTGTATTGCTCTTTCCTCAGTTCGCCGCAAAGTTTATCAAAATTCTGAAGTCAACAAAAATTGAAGAATGCATTGAGTTTTCAAAAACATCAAAATAGCATATGTCGAAAAAGATCAATCCTTTGTTCTTAGGGACTCAAGTTCTTTTGGTGATGATGATATATTCTTCTCATACTCGGGGGCCCTTACAAGTCTGTTCTTAAGCCGCTTCATACAGGTTTTTCCTAAGAAGAACCAGTGAGGATAGCGTACAGACTAACAGAAACAGATGCACAATAGCTTATATCCCATCAGAACTTTGGGAATATAACCGTGATTCAATATCGTAGAACATCTCTGCATACGGTCCCTGAAGGAAGTGGTATAATACCAAAGTAAAGGTCACACGAAGAATAATATTATTTGTAGTGAAACCTTCCACCAAATAAAATTCAACCCCTATCACGAAAACCTCACAAATAGCGTCATCCCCCACCCAGATTTATATTGTTACTTGACTAACTTCTAAAATAGACAACACCAGATTAAGGAATAGTCGGGGGAAATTTAGGGATTAACTTCTGGATAGCTTCTTACTTCTCACATCCAAGATGGTATTTTATTGCCTTAAGCCATCGCATCATAGGCTTCAATCCAATTATATCTAGACAAATTAATGCATGTTACGGAGTTATTAAAAAGAAAAAAGAAGAAGCATTACATGAGTCCAATTATCTTTAACTCACATCGCTTCGAGTCGACTGAATGATCTGCCTATCAGAGTCTCTTTCACTTTCATTTTCATCTCTCCTGAAAATGAAAGGCACTGGAATCTCTCTAGTAGGTTCGCTTATGGTGGCCATTGCCTGTAAACTTGGATGAGATTGAATGTCTGTCAAATTCCCAAAAATATATTGCAAGTTATCACTTTCCTCGCCAACCGGCGTCGATGACGTACATATCGGCTCAGTGACAAAAGAATCAGGAAACTGCGATGTGTTTGCTTGCTGCACATTCCCTGAAAACTGATAGGTCTCATTGCTTACAAAATCATATTTGAACTCGCAAGCCTGTCCTTTTTGGTTGTTCATGGTAATGACAAGAAAAACAAGATAACAAACAGGAAACCAAACGAGGAAAAAAAAAAAAAAAAGAGGAGATAGAAAGAGCGATTCACAGCGTTGTTAAAGCTTGTTTTGCAGCAAGCGAAAAGTTACGTTATGATTTTATCAACTATCATATGCATACATATTTAAAAATCCTCACGAAAACTTGTTTCCAAAGTGATCAGTGGAAGTAGAAGAACCGGCAACCAACAGAAAAACGACCCTTGAAATGTTGGAGAAATGGCCACTTTTGTTGGAACTCAATAGGATTGTCCTGCCATACGACCTTGTCTTTGTGACTCAATTTCTGGGTCGTTGGAGTTTTTGAGCTCCGCTAAACATTTACAGAGTTCTCGGTGATGCTCAATTACAAATTAAGACTTCAGGATTTGTACGGCGTACGTGTTGGACATAGGCACTCACACGTAGAAGCGTGTACTCGTGTCAGCTTAGCATATAAACAGCACTTCGGCACGAAGATTTCCTCTACAAAATTGTGAGACTGCCAAGTTGAAAAGCTTACTAAATACATATCAAATGACTTTGAGAGACTAGTCTAATACGTTACAGTTGTATCCTTTTCTTGCTTATATTGAGCTAATATTGATTACGACAAGAGGGTAGCCAAAGACCTGAATGCTAGAAATATTAGATTATTTAATGACCTATATAAATTTGAGTCTTATAAAAAGCACCAAGGTAATGATTATTAGGTATTAAATAATAAATCTTAAATGAATTATCAAACGACATGTTGATTGGTGGTGTTATATAAGTTTAAACACTTATTGAATAGTGATTTTGAACCATTGAAGAAACACATAAAAGAAAAAAAGAAGAGAGGAAATCAACGTCTTACAAAACAATCATAGATACAGGGTATATCATAAATCGATCCATAAATGTCTTACAATTAGTATTAGAGTCATAATATTGCATGATTTATTTTCTACCGTGTATCGTTTGTTTTATGCTGTCTTGTATGGATGGAGTGTTGCATTATTTTTGTTCGTTTATGAAGTTGTGATATGTTGCACTGCCATGGAAATAAACCTTCGATATTGGTATGAATGGAATGGAAAAGTTATTTTCGTTTTGATGATTTTCGAATGTTAACTGACATATAATGGTTATGGATGGATGGTCTCGATTAAGGGTAATACACAGAAGAGACAAACGAAAATATAAAATTGCAAAGTTTTCGTTTCTTATGAAAAGAAACCATTATGTGATTATAATGGGAACAAGAGATGCTCTTGGTAAGGCTTGAGGTGGTTTGTGGTAGAGCAACGTAGGAAGAGAAATAAAGAGTAACGTAGGAAGAGAATCCAAAGCAATGTAGGAAGAGAAAGAGGAATTTAAAAAAAAGAACAAAAGAAACCAGCGTGCGTGCGTTTGAGGAAGAAGACGCATCCATTTGGAAACGGTGCAGCGTCTGGCGCGTGCACTATATGAACCAAATGCTGCGCAAAAAGCAGTTGAAAGGCAGACGTGCATGTGCCAAACGTTCCCTTTCTATTGGCAGACGCTGGCGTGTGCTGATGAGCTTCCAGACCCAAAAATCAGCTTATGGATTGATTTTTTGGGTCTTTGGGCCATTAAAGAATAATATAGGGTTAGTAAAATAATTATGGACTTTAACCCCAAGGAAGAATAATTTTGGGATGAAATATAAGGAATTATTTAATTCATAATTACTTTATTTTCTATGCGTAATATAATTTTGAAAATGAGTGCCATATTATATGTTTTATTTGGCACTTTGAATATTTTATATTATGCAATGTTTGAAATTAAATTTTCCTATTATATGTTGAGTATAATACGTGACATTATGGAAGTTTAGAATAGATAGTTAGTCACCAAAGTGACTAAACTAATTAAATTAAAATTTTCATGTATGATAATTGTCCAATTAAATATTTATTGCATGAAAAGCTTGTCAGTCACCAAAGTGGCCTAACTTAAAACTATTAATCATTTAATCATGATTGTTTCAATTGTTCATTATGATATGATGCTAAAATGACATAAAGATTGAACTGAGTAATTGAGATTATTAATTATAACGCTAGGAGGTCACCCAAAGGTGGACCATTTCTTATAATTAACGACATTAAAGGGATTTTATTAACATATTTGGTTAATATGATTGTATATCCAAAGATAATATGCATGTTGACTAGAATATGATTGATTGTTCATTATAGTGAACTATATATATGCATCATAATAAGGTACTGCTATGTATTTAAATTTCGCCTAGAGGAGAATTTAAATGCATAATCAAAGTTTATTATTAGTTTGAGTCTATTTAGGTCTACTCAAAGCATTAATGCGTGGGCTATATGTTGTATGTACAACATCTACTAATTTGTTCGCCTTAGGCAATTGCTTGATCAAGTTCAATGGTCTGAATTATGGGGACTCGTCTGAACAAATCCAGTTTCGACTGGGTGTAATGGATTTAAACTTGATCATAGTTTCAGACGTAAGGCCCGCAGCTATAACTGAGACTAGTTCTGAAGCTGACTAGTCTTATTATGAGGCTTGGGAACTGTAGCACCCCATCTCCCGCAAGACACGTACCCGACATCCTGAGGGATATCTGAGTCCATGCCCTACGAGAGTGACATGTTAGAGCACTCAATCATTTAAAAATCGGTATAATTTTTTTTTGAAACCACAAATATAATATGAGAAAATTCATAGCCAAATCGGGCCCACTCTATTCATAAAATTTTTTGATCATAACAATACAATCAACAAAACTTTCAATAGCCATTAGGGCCCTTTCACAAATACAAAATACTTTAGACATAATGTCTTTCCGTTACAACATAATTCAAATACACATTATGCAAAACTTTTCGGAATACATTATTCGATACAAAAGTTGTAGAATATACAATTCATTACATAAATAAAGAAATACAATGCAGACGCAAACTGATCATGACCTCTACCCGTTACTTGTTTGCTGTAGGGATACTCCTATTTGCCTAATGGGGTATTCTTCTGATCCTGAAAAATATTTACAAATTTTGGGTGAGTTTTGTGAACTCAATGAGTAACCATCATCGATGGCTCACCTAATCACATAACACATAAATCACATTCACAACATTTCATATTTCACAATCAATACAATTTAATCATTCATTTTATGTATATGCAGTGTGCATGATACTCACTTTCTATTTATTACTTTGTTGTGACCGAGCGCCTAAGTTGTCCTGTATCCATTGGATACTGACCTCATTAAACGTTGAGCCTGAGGCTCTGAATCACTTAATGAGCTCGAGGCTCTTTTCACACTTTGAGCTTTAAGTTCTGAATCACTGAATCACTTTATGAGCTCGAGGATTTTTTCACACTTTGAGCTTTAAACTCTGAATCACTTTTTGAGCTCGAGGCTCTTTTCACACTTTGAGCTTTAAGCTCTGATCGGTAGCTACTCTGGTCATAACTCCAATTATCTGATCATGCATTCATGTATGGAATGCATCTTACATTTTCAATGAATCATATCATGAAACACATAGTTTGTCACATTCACATTCATGTAGCACTTCAATATCCTATTCACATTTCACAATCATCGGATCTTCTGTTCATAATTCAACACAATTAATCACATTCATATGAGCATTCAGTAGTCAATCAATACAAAACTTCAAACAAAACAAACAATAAAATGAGACCATCTAGGTCTACTCATAGTACGCTCTAGATTAGCATTTGCTTCCAAATTCTGGAAACGCCTGAATGCGGACTTTTAACCTGCACAATCCATTTATACGAAGCACACGTTGCACTCATATTAATAATGGCAGACTTATAAGTATTTATTTATGCACAATTGTATAAATGGACTATATACAATACATGCTCAATGACAATCCTGGGTACTTTACCAATTTCATAACTTAATCACTCATCAATTCTTTAAATCACAACCTCAATCCTTTAGTACTTTGATATCTATAAGTCATTCACTAATTTACCAATATAATCCCATATGTGACTAGTAAAGAGGAAAATAGAGTATATAAATATGTATATCAACTTTCTGCTTAAAACTCAATATTTCCTCTTCATTCCTATTTCATTTCAGCTCAACATATCATAACCAAACCAAAATCTACTATATTTCACAATCATAAAAAACAGAAAATCACACTCACGTATTCTTCAAGTTTTCTATTTTTTTTCAACTTTTGCATTTTCTTCATTTCTTCCTCAAACTTTCATTTTAAAACATTCATTCTCATCTCCAATATATATATATATATATATATATATATATATATTTATAGTGAAAACATCAACCTGAACAGAGCATTCACATAATCATTTCTCCAATTTTTTTCTATTCTCATCACATACACATTTTAGTTGATCTTTCAACTCCAAAACTAGTTTAACACTATCTCATAACATTTCGGTCATCAAATCCACAGAAAATCAACAAATACGACATACCCCAATTTTCTCACTCACTTTCCAGCAAATACGAATATTACTATTTCCTAACCATTTTACAGTGAATTCACGATGCATGCTTCAGTTCATACAAAATTACGTAATCATAACAAGCTTACTTGTTTAAAGCTCCAACATATGCAACAATCACGTAACCGTAATCCCTCATGCAACCATGTACATCAACTTGAAAGTTGACAGAGGGTTCGATTTTTCTTGTGGTAGAAGAAAGAAATAACAAAGTATGAGTGGTAATGAATAGGAAAAACCAAGATTTCATTATGGTGTATATTTGATGAGAAACCCTGTTTTTAAGAAAAACTAGGGAAAGAAGCTTCGAGAAGGATAAAGACAATGATAACAACTTGTCTTTCAAGGTTATTAAAACTTAATTTTAAAGCTTAGACACCTGTCTATTTCTTAACCACTTATCCACTTCCCTTTATTAAAACTCACTTAAGTATGATTTATACATAAGTTTATGACTTAATAAAACCACCGTAATCACAAGTCATAACCCTTACTCACTTTCAGATTTTTCCCATAAAAACATCATTTCGGGTCAACTTTACATGTTCTTTTTGACCCTAATACTAAAGTCATTTGTAACACTTTCTTCTAGAAACATGTTCCTCTATGTCTTATGTTTCCATTTATACCAAAATCATCCAATTTGGTTTAGTTATTTGAAAGATATGCTTCAAACAATTTTGGACTGCTCTTGTCCAACATATTATACTAAGCACAACTTCCATCCAGAAATTGAACATCTTAGAGACTGAATCATAATTCGACTTCTCCATATGATATGTATCCCTATTTCTATAGTTTACTCAAAATAAAAAATCATATCATTTGGAGTCCTATAGATCTAGATATAGTCAAAACTCTTAAGTATGTTCAGTAAATTAATCCTATCAATTATCATACTTCAACACAGTCACATTTCCATCTTAAATTCACCAACCAAATCAATTTAGAAAGCTATAATTTTTAGTGGAGATGTCATTCAATGTCTTATGGATCTATTTTGTCCAAGAATTAAGTCATTTGGACATTGGGTGAAGAGGTTATGATTGAAAGAAGCAAGACGGTTCAGCTTGCACAAGAGAGTAAACTATTATGGAGCACTGTAGCATGACAAGACAATTAAACATTCACTCTTGCAATTAACTCACGGGCGTGAGTGAAGAAATTCACACCTGTGAAGAAGTCATTCCCATGAGAATAAATCATGGGTGTGAGAAAAGTCATGGGGGTGAGAATAATTAATGGGGTTGAGAGATAAAGACAAAAAAATGTTGAAGAATATACATTATCAGACCCATCCCATATTTTCCACTCAAACTCTCTCAATTGTTTTCAGATTGTTATGAATTTTGGTGGAGAGGTATAGCAATGTCTTAAGAGTCCAATGGTTTAAAAACCAAGTCATTTTGATGTCTAGAGAAGGAGTTATGATCAAAAGAAGCAAGACTGTTTAGTATAGGGAAAAACCTCAAATGTACAATCGTGCTTAAGCACGAGGGTGCAAACTGCCATTTTTCATAAAAAATGCATTTTTCACTATACCTAGCACGATGGTGCTTTTCCACCTAAAATCCAAAAATCACCGTGGTGCTTACGGTGCATTTCTTCTTTTTCATTTTCACTGAATCTCATACTTCAAATCTTTATAACTTTTGATCCAAAATTTCAAAAATTGCAAACTTTATATCAATGGAAAGTTAATAGAATGCTCTACAACTTTCATGAACACAATTTTGTCAAAATAAGCATAGATTAGTACAATTTATTCATGAAAGTTTCAAATCAAAATTTAACTCCCTTAACTATTCATTCCCAGTAACTTATCAGATGACTTCCATTCACTAAAATCCAACACTTCAATTTTTATTTCTAGTCTTTCTACTCTATTTCATTCAAGTCATTCACTATAACCACAATTCTCAACTTATCCCATTACAAGTCAATATACCCGGAATGTTAATGAGTTCATGTACAATTATTTCCATGAGTGCAAAAATTCAAATTCAAATTCAAAAGCATGTATGCTAACATTATGCATGAGCATGAAATACAATTTTTTTCTAACTCTCACATTGCTATTTTCTCCATTATTGAAATCTAAATTCTAACTCTTAATATGAGGACGGGATGTTACAGGAACGGTCTAATAGGCTAAGTTTGAATTTGATGCAAATGACAATAATAGAAAATGTGAAGCCATCAATGCCTAAAAATTAGATAGAAAAATAAAGATAGTGAGGTCTAATAGAGGTGGTGAATATTATGGAAAATTTGATGAAAGTGGATAATGTCTAGGTCCATTTGCAAAGTTTTTTACAAGTAGAGGCATATGTGCGCAATACACAATGCTTGGCACACCACAATAAAATGATGTAGTTGAAAGGCGAAATCGTATTCTTATGGATATGGTTAGGAGTATGTTAAGTTATAGTTCTATACCATTATCACTGTGGAAGCATGCATTAAAGACCACTGCATATCTGCTTAATAGGATTCCTAGTAAGGCAGTTCTTAAGACACCTTATAAACTATGGACAGGAAGGAAACCTACTTTACGAGACCTTCACATTTGGGGTTGTCTGATAGAAGTAAGGTTGTATAATCCACATGAAAAGAAGCTTGATGCGAGAACTATTAGTGATTATTTCATCGGCTATCATGAAAAATCAAAGGGATACAAATTTTATTGTCCTAATCATAGTACAAGAATAGTTGAGTCTGGTAATGCTTGGTTCATTGAGAATGGTCCAATCAGTGGGAGTAGAGAAACGCGAAAAGTGGATATTCACGAGAGTCAAGTAGAAACTACTCTAAGTTGAGTAGAAACTACTACATTAAATGTGATACCACCAGTTGTTATTCCTCTTGTTGTATCACGTATATGCAATATATTGGAATAAAAAATTAATAATCCAATTATACAAATTGAACATATTAATGAAGAACCAGCTAATGATGTTCAAGTTGCAAATGATCAAATGATGTCACAAGAAGTAGCATTACGAAGGTCTGTAAGATAGAGAAGACCAGCTATTTCGAGTGACTATGAAGTTTACTCACTTGAACATCAATGTGACTTGAGCATTGATAAAGATCCAGGCTCGTTCAAACAAGCCATGGAATGTAATCACTCTAAAAAATGGTTCAATGCTATGAAAGAAGAGTTAAAATCGATGGATGACAATAAAGTATGGGAATTAGTTAAGTTGTCGGAAGGTGTAAAGCAAGTGGGTTGTAAATGAGTCTTTAAGACCAAACATGACTCATAAGGCGATATTGTAAGGTATAAAGCTAGACTTGTTGCCAAAGGTTACACTCAAAAGGATGGTATTAACTATAACGAGACCTTCTTTCCAGTTTCAAAGAAGGACTTTTTAAGAATTGTTATGGCCCTAGTGGTCATTATGATTTAGATCTTCACCAAATGGATGTAAAGACCACTTTTCTAAATGGTGACTTGGAAGAAGAAGTTTATCTGGATCAATCGGAAGGTTTCGTGACCACAACAAAGGAACAATTAGTGTGTAAATTTAAGAAGTCAATACATGGACTGAAGTAAGCTTCCTGACAATGGAATCTTAAGTTTAATGATATCATTATATCTTATAGTTTTGTAGAAGACACCATTGATCAGTGTATCTATATGAAAGTTATTGGAAGCAAGTTCATTATATTAGTAATATATGTTGATGATATCCTTCTTGCTGCTAATAATATGATTTTGTTATATGATATAAGGAATTTTCTTTCTAATAATTTTGAAATGGGAGATATGGGTGAGCCTATATGATAGGAATAGAAATAATCCATCATAAATCACAAAGACTGTTAAGATTGTCTCAGAAAGGTTATATCGAGAAATTATTAGAAAGATTTTAAATGAAAAAATGCTTCGTAAGGATAGTTCTAATTTAGAAAGGGGACAAATTTAGTCTAATACAATATCCACGAAACAATTTGGAACGTAAGAAATGGAGTCTATTCCTTATACGTCAGTAGTTGGGAGCTTAGTGTATGCTCAAACATGCATTAGGCTAGATATCAATTTTGCTGTTGGAATGCTAGACAGATATCAAAGCAATCCTATAATGGACCATTGTAAAGCTGTAAAGAAAGTCCTTAGATACTTACAAGGCACTAAGGACTATATGCTCAAATATAGAAAATAACCCATCTCGAAGTGACAGTTTACTCGAATTTAGACTATGTTAGTTGTGTAGACTCACGAAAATCTACATTCAGTTATATGTTTCTATTAGCTGGAGGAGCAGTTTTGTGGAAAAGTGGAAAGCAGTCCGTCATTGCTACTTCCACCATGGAGGCTAAATTTGTGGCATGTTTTAAGGCCACGGTTCATAGATTGTGGTTTCGAAACTTTATCATTGGTCTTGGTCTTGTCAACAGTATTACCAGACCGCTAAGAATTTATTGTGATAATTTCACAGACATTTTCTTCTTAAAGAATAACAAGTATTCAAAGGATGTCAAATACATAGATTTGAAATATTTATCTGTGAAAGAAGAAGTGCAGTATCAATTGAGCATATTAGTACCGATCTCATGATAGCAGATCCGTTAACTAAAGGCTTACTGCCCAAAACATTTATGAAGTAAATCACTTGTTAATATAAGAATCACGTATAATATGTAAAATACCTAAGAAGGAGGGTTGAATTGTGTAAAAACTTCAAAGATACTAATCTTTGGAAATTTCTTGGATTTCTTTACAAATTCAGATGATCATAAAAACAATTCAGTTAAGTCTTTGAGTAATGCAATAGTAAAAATTATTATCTACTCTTCTAACAACAAGAAAATTAAAAGATAAGGATTAGAAAATAGATGCCGTGTTTTAATACTAGTTTACCCTTAATCTTGGGCTATGTCTAGTCCTCAAAGTTTTTCTGAGATTTCACTATACTTTTCAACTTTACAAGTATTCTTTCTACACTTATAGAGTGTTGGGACCCGATCTCGGAACCGGATCCCAACCGGAAAACGAAACGGAAGTGGCCGAAACTAAAGCGAATGCACATCGGATAATTCGAATCCGAAGGCGACACAAATAGCAAAATGCGGAAACCAATAGCAAAAACGAAATCGAATAGGAAAGCGAAAGTGGAATTTGAAAGAACAGAACATACAGCGAAATCAAATCGGATACGTATCGAATCACAAATCGGAAGCGAATGAATCAAAAGCGGAAACATAAATCGGAAACAAAGCGAACGAAAACGAATCGAATAAAAGCAAACAAACGAATGGATCAATTGAACTGAAACAAATTCCGACATCCGTTGGAACATACTCTTTAGACAAATGTCGCATTGGAAACCTAGACTAAACTATCCGAAATCCGGTATGAATTTTTTTTCTTTCTTTTCCATTTTACTCAATCTCATACAAAGCAATACTCTTTTTCAATTTGGAATTCATCAATTCCATAATCTCAATCAAAAACTCAAATCATAATATTCGTCTTATAC
>JAOSBK010000006.1:25319678-25342939 GCA_027568895.1 Erythroxylum shatona | reverse complement strand
ATAAACTAATATTTATTTTATATATTTTTAATTATTAAATTAAAATTTATTTGAAATTTATATATTTTAAAGTCGCAGAATTGAGAGAGAAGAAATGGTTAAAATGTCTAGCGTATTTTTTAGATTAAATTCCTAAAGAAAGTAATCTAAATACTTAGGAAATATTGATATTTACAATCCAAAAAAAGTGTCACAATTTTTTTTAAATTAGGAAAATTTTTATTCCCCTAATTATTCAAAAAAAACAAACTAAACATGATAATTTAAATTTTAAGAAAAAGACAATCCATGCCAACCAAACGGCTGAATTGTTTTTCTCTCGTTTCTTCTTCGATTTCTTTCAGACACACTCTTCACACATAATCACAAATCCTCAACTTTGTCTTCAGGTTGTTGATTCTTCGTCGAGGGTTAATGGAGAACACGTAAGAAAATTGACTCCACGTGAGGAGGTACAGATTCAAAGGGAAGTCAACGGTTCGAGCTTCACTGTCTTCAACATACATTCAACGGTGTAAACCGCAAGGACTCCAACATAAGCCTCAATAACAGGAATGACAGAAGGAGAAGACAACGCAAGTAGACCCCAAATGGAGATTGAGGACACTCACTTAACCAGACCAATTCGTTGCATCGTTAAACTTGGTCAGTCATTTCTCGTTCAAGTTGCATTTCATCTTCCATTGTATACTCACCGATCTTTCAGAAGCTGACCGAATTATTAAAGGCTGTAGCAACTTCACTTAGCATTACTAAATTGAGAGAGTGATGACAAATGAGCAATAATTTATGTTCTTTTGCCTGGTTCACTTGAATCTGTAGCATTTATGTCAAATTACTCCGCAACGGATAGCGCGGTAACGTTTCGAGCCCACTTTTCTTCTTTGAGTTACTTATTCTAAAAGTTTAATTGTGAGTAGAGAAATGGACTGATAAAGAAAGAACTTCTACTTCTCATCTTGTATGTGTTAGTTTTTTATTGGGATTAATCATAAAGAGTTACAGGAGGAGCAGCCATAACCTGTAAGAATGAGCTAGAGAAGATCAACGAAGAGAATCTGGATACCGTCTCATCACAGCTAAGGCAAGCTATGATTAATGGGTCAGACTTCCAAAAGGTTATTGGGATGGACTGGAGCAAGAGATTCGGAAAGTTGGAACCTTCATGTGAGCTGGACGATTTTAAAGACCAAAGCAAATTGGATGCCAACAGTTTTATTGTCGTTCATGGAGCAGGTTATTTGCCTAGCCACTACTTTAATCAGCACTTCATGTGTTTGTACGGACTATTTTTGCTTCATGCAATGATGATAGTGTTGTTAGATTTATGTGAATCAACAATAAGAGTTTGTTTTTGGGTATAAAGGGTACGGTTGTTAGACTTTTAGGGATATGAAGATTCAATAAAAAGGAGGGGATAAATAATTGTTGGACTATTTGAAGCTACATAATTGAAATTTAATTTGCACCCTTTGTTGTTGACTTAAGGTTCTTTTGGGCATTTTCAAGCAAGCAAATCAGGGGTGCATAAAGGAGGAGTGAATCAACCTCTTGTCAAGGCTGGTTTTGTTGCCACACGTATTTCTGTAGGATTTACTTTCTCTGCTCTGTATTGTTTCCCCTAGTTGTTTCTTCTTTTCCATTCATTTTAGGTAATGTAGCAAATCCAATCTATTATAGTGCTTTTAAATTAAAGACATTCTTGTTGTACTCAAATGAAATAGAGGTGGAAGGAGAATATTACCAATTTACAGAGTTTGATGCATCTCTGAAAGCTCCAGTTATATGTAACTAATGGAATGCTTTCCTACTTCTGTAAAATCCCAATATAATAATGCACCTTGACGTTGTAATACTAGGAATCAAGAGGAACAAGAAAAGGAAAGTTTCTTTTCTAAATGCTTCTTGTAATTTTTAAGGATAGTTATGGCCTCAAAATAGCAGTTCGTTGCCCTGATAAGATGGATTTCTCACTGCTAAATTAGCATGGGTCTCCACTTGATGTATGAGAATCTAAGCCTTGTTAAGTACTTCTGACCTTTGAATTCCTCCTTTTCTGCATCATAAAAGTACCTTAGAAATTCAATTTTTCGTTTCTCATCTGGTTCATCTAAGTAAGAAGGTTCTTTTTCATTTGCTTCAATGATAGCATTTTTCTAAAAAAATATTTCCTCCCTCAAATCAACTGAACTTTTATGTATGTATTTAACTTGTATTTTTTTGCCCCACTTACAATTTTACTTGGTTGTTATTCAGGTTACAATTCTCAACCTTGAAATTGTTCGAGCATTGGCTAGAGGTATTGACATAGTAATCGGAAGGCAAACATCTATTAAGTCATTATGCAAGTGCAACTTGAAATTGTGGCGGTGCTAGAAATGCTAGTCATTTGAATTTAGATGTCACAGAATTCATACTGGCACAATATACTACAATAATTATGAATGATTTATGAACTCTGCTTCTAGATGTGGATCATATAACTCTTAACAAATTTTGTTCTTTTCTGGCAGATGGTATTCCTTCCATCGGAATGTCTCCTTTTTCATGCGGATGGTCAACCTCTGAAAGAAATGTTAGTCATTGAGATAGTTTATGTGTTTTATTCCTCAGATGGATATGTAGACAGTTCTATATTCTCCCTTTGATTTACCATGTCATGCCGTCATGCAATATGATTACCTTTTAAGCCTGGACTCAAATTCTCAGATCGCATCAGCTGATGTCTCAGCAGTGGCTAAGGCAGTCAACTCTGGGTTTGTACCTGTAAGATAAAATTCTTTGCTAAGCCCTAAGACTGGTTTAGTTGCATACTGTGTCTTGTCGCATTTCTTCATATAACACACATGATCAGTTTAACTGAATGTTTATGTATCATTGCCATTGATTGTATCTTCTCTTTTTGGTCGTTGTTGTAATAAGAAACTGATTTCCTCTGGTTACACCAAAGTTCTGATTCACAAGCTGTAGCCTGGTTTGAGTTCTGGATTATCTTCTAAGGCAATAAAATGGAAACTTCAATTGCTAGAGATATTTAAATTTGATGAGTTTTCCAAAGTTATTTGCCCCTAAAACTCAATTTGAAATTTCCTTGTTACTAGTTCTTTAGTTTTCTAATTCTTTGTGCTCATTGACTGGAGACCAGACACAGAATTTGACAATGACACAAGTGGTATTGCCCTTGGAGGCTTTTAACTATGCTAAATGTACCAATGACTCTAGTTGTGTATCCTAAGGCTGACAAAGTCAGTTGATGAATAAAGATGATGGACATCTAGAGACAAAATGGCAAACATAGAAAGGTGAAGGTTAAAGAAAAAAAAGATGAGAAGAAACAAAGTGAAGAAATCTCTCAAACACCAAGAAGGATTATTAGCATTTTGAAACCTATGTCTGTGGTGGAGATGCACCAATTTCAGTAGTTGTTAGTTGGCCAAACTAGCTCACTTCAATACATTTGTATATAAACCTCCTCGTTTTGTTTGCATTTTTACAGGGTAACAATCCTTGCGGCATTTTGTTGCTCTATATGAACCATATTTTGTGACAGGTTCCTCTCTTATGGCATGTTTCATTTGCTTTCTAGGTTCTTCATGGAGATGCAGTTCTTGATGAAGCACAGGTTTGTTTTCTCTGAGGATAGGTTCTTTGTTGTTCTAGTTATCAGAGATTGACATGGACATGTTGAATTACTCAGGGATGTACCATATTAAGTGGTGATGTTATAATACGTCATCTTGCAGCCTACTTGAAACCTGAATATGTGGTTTTCCTTGTATCCTTTTCCACCACAAGTTTTCAGATTCTGATCAATTCTTCCTGTATTAGAACGTGGTCCATATAAAGTTTTCACAAAATCAAATCATACGATTTAATGTTGAGTATCTATACATCCCTGCTGCTATCTATACAACCCTTTTACTTCTTTATTCCGCTCTTAGAGGTCTGGGTGTCTTCATTTCTTAATTCACTTACTATAGCAATTGCGGCTCTCTGATGACTCGGAACATTTTTGAGTTATCTGCTTAACATGATATAAAGACAGATGTTTATGGTGTGTACGACCGTCCACCTTCGGAACCAGGTGCAACACTCTTAAGGGAGATAGGTGGACATCCACTTCACATTTGGAACTGGTAAACTATATATTGTTTGACTTGTGAAATTTGATGAAATGTACAAACTCTTTGTCTAAAACAGTCGTCAGAGAGGACGGCAGCTGGTCTGTTTTGAAGCCAACACTTACAGACATGAATAAACAAGGTTTGTGAAAGTTGCTTGAACTTTGATGTCACAAATTTTCCATCGCCATATAACATTGGATTGGATGAACCAGGCAATCATCAGGGACCCATTTTAATCTACTGCTAGTACCTTCTTGGATTTGTGTAATTGGGGCTTCATACTTTCAGTCTATCAACTTAATATTACTTTTTTATTTCAGTCATCTAATTATTAAACCTTCTAATTCAGTCTTTATACTTTGTTAATCAATCCATGTTAGAACTTTGAATAAGGTCTATTAACACGAAATTTACATGACATTTAAGTTAGACACACACGTCATTTCCATTATATGGTAGTTTAGTTCTGTAGATGCCACATAAGAATTTTGTTAAATTTAGGAATTGAATTAGAAGGTATAATAATTAGAGAATTGAAGTAAGAAACGACGTTTAGTTTGTAGAATCATTTAAAGCAGGGTAGTTTCTTGTCGAAATATGGCCCTGATATATGGATATGCACAACATCGTGATAAAAAATTTTATTATGAAGGTGAGACTGAGAGAGATCTTAGTAACTACACATGTCAAGAGTCCTTTTGATAATTTATATTATGTAGTTTGATGTCCCAAGAGTTGAACTTGATTGCTACTCTTGTTCAGAAGGGCATTAAAACAGGCGATGGTTTGTTGAGACCATAGACCTGGCTAAAAGAGACATTGTTCCGTCTTAACAGTTGAAATAACGGTAGCAGCTCATGACACAACAGGGGGAATGGTAACCAAGATATCGGAGGCCGCAATGATTGCAAAATTGGGCATTGATGTCTACATTGTCAAGGTAAATAAACTTTGTCTTGCCTCTAGCTCAAGCTCTACTTCCCACATTACATCAATGAGTACCCATCACAGGCCGCAACCAGCCATTCATTGAGTGCCTTGAAGGGAGAAGTGAGGGGCTCCATTCCTGACCATTGGCTTGGCACAGTCATACGTTTCGTGGACGGGGGAAGTTTGTAGGTAACACTTGGACAATTTGATTTTGTCCTACATAATTGACATTTGGATTAAATGTGAGACTAATTGATTGTGGCAAGGAAAGTTTATGACTCTCAAGACCATTTTGATTATCGCATCGAACAAATTTTGTAACAAATGACCACTGCAATTTACGTTCGTGATGCATGGTCAATAATATAATTGTGTTCGTTAAAGAGGACTTGGATCCACTGTTGCAATTCTATTTATTGTCATTATTTTTCTTTAGAATTGGCTTACTTTGACCTTAGCTGCATTGATCGATTAAACCTGCAAAAGGAATTAACTCCATTAAGCTAGTAACACACTCTTTACCTTTTTAATCTTCCATTACATTTATTAGACGACTGAAACGTAGCATACGAACAAAAAGAATTTAAGGACAAAACGGAAAACAAAGATCAATAAAGGTATTAAAAAGTTGAACAGTTGCAAAAATATGTAAAAACAGTTTAAAGCTTGCTTCAAGGGTATAGTCTCACGATTATATAAATTCTACACACCATGAACCACAAAAAAAAAATTCAAAATTAAAAGCATGCTACTTGGGATAGTTATAAAATCTTCATATAAGCGGAAGGCTACATCTCCTTGTAGTTTTATCCGGGATACGCCCCCTAATCAGCTGTGAAACCCAGCAAAAGCCCACTGCTAAAATATAAAGATCATCAGAGCTCGATCGCAGTCAACCCACTTAACTCCGAACATAGAGCTAAAGGAAAGATTAATTTTTAGGGCCGATGTCCTTAAGGGCGCAGATCTGCTCCTCCCCCATGGAAGACATCACAGTCACGACCAGGTCTTTTCCTTCAGCAAATCCATCCTTAATCTGCATAAACCACAAATACGCTATGTAAATCAAATTGCAAAATTAAACCAAAGCATGTATTCTTTTTTGTTTGGTTGCTGATCGATGTGCTTTTGTGACTAACCTGAGTAAGTAAATTTTCGTCAGTTGGGAGCCTGAGGTCATCCTTGGTATTGCCATTCTCAGTCAGAAGGCTAACCTGAAATTTCAGAATCAAATTTTATTAACAAACTCAGCAGCTGCGAAACGGAAACCAAAAAAGTAAAAAAGAAAACAAGACCAGTATGGCATACAAATCCATCCTCAGAGATGTCAATCAGCTGGTAGTCGGTACGAGTAACATGTGGAACCTGTAATAAAACAATACAAGTAATTAAAGGCAAACAAATTGCAGTAACCTACAAAGGGAAGATTCTTAGAAAAGTAAGTTCGTACATCACAATTGTGGGAAGAAGGAACAATGTCTTCCAACTTTTTGCCATTGAAGATGTCAATACCAACGAAGTGGCATTTCGCATGGCCGTGCTTGCCTGTTTTGGATGTGGAAACTTCCACTACCTGCAACAAAACAATGAACAAACCAACGAAGATCAATCATTGATAAATGTATTTCAGGGGAAAAAAACAATCACTCAAATACCCCCAATTCAACATTAAAACACACATCTACAAATATGCCACCATTAACCGAGAATCCAAACGTTGACAAATTTACTTTTCACACGAAGAGAGTAGCTAACTGAAAACAAAAAATGATAACTCTTAAATTCAAATCACAAAGATAAACCTCGAAGTCCGTGCTCAAACATAGCAGCAGCTTTCTCATCAGTTTTTAAGCCACCGATTGCTTTCTTGCAAACTTAAGACAAGTCGTAGTATAGCTAATTAATCAATGCCAATTGAGTCTTTTTTGTGAAAGGATATTTCTGTAATCCTTCACTCTGGCTGTAGACAAATTTAGAAACAGAGAAAGGCTCTCTCACAGGAGGCTTTAAAAGCAACTGAATTTAAGATACAACAGACCGTTAACACACTCCAAGATCATATCCGATCTGAATTTATCCAGACACAAGTAAACAAAATAAACCTCAACAGAGTAGCGATAAATAAAATATAACAGATCTAAACAAACAGAAAAGGAACATTGGTAACGTACCTTGCAAGGACGGTTCTTGATGACGATGTAACCGTTCTTACGGATGGTACCGGCCTGTTGAGGAAAGGTCTTGGAGGCGCCGGCGTCTGCCTTCGATTCGAAGTGATGCTCCTCATCCGACATGACGGCGGCGGCGGTGATTGTTAGGAAAAGAAATGTACTGATAAAAGGCTTCCCAACAAGTATCAGGCAACGAAGAAAGAGAAGAGAGTAAGGAGAGAGAAGCGTGGATGAGTAGGGTTGTATTTATATGCTGAAGGGTTAGGGTTTCAGAAAGTTGGGAATTTATCAAGCGGTGTACGGATGGTGGATATCAGCCGTTGGATTTGTGGAACGGAGGGTTAAAGATGAGATGATATAAATATCTCTATGCCTGCGTTGTAACTACGCAAAGGCGACGTGGCCTGCTCGTGACACTTTTTTTTGGGTGTATAAATCATGTTTTTTTTTCCCTTTCAAGAAATATTAAAGGCATCATCTTTTATTATGTCTATCAAAATTTTGCATTTAAACAGCCGTCATAATGGAATTACAAGGAAGCTTTATTTTGCACGATCGCAAATTTGACTTGTACAGCATGACGCAGCAAGCCTAGAGTTTCAAATTCAAGAGATTAAAAGTGGGAAAGGACAAAGACTGTTTGAAGAGAATGTAGTCATTACAGCATGTTCATGTCTCGGAGGACAAACATGAACATTGGAGGTCCAGGGGTCATATTGATTGGACAAAAAACAATTTGTTTCAGCTAAAGATCCACCAAGGAGCCGGTTCAGTAACAGATCCCACGTTCCACCTGAAAATGCATAATGTCAAATAAAAGCTCAGCAAAGTTGGAGAATATCCCATAGAATATGTTTTTGGAGTGGAAAGCAGCTCTGATGACTAGTATTAAGCAAAGATGGGCTAAAGCAATTTATGCAAATTGCCTCATGGCGTCCTTAAGATAAAGAGCTGATAAAACCTTAAGAAACTAAGAAAAACTGTCGCTCCCTTTCAAGTGTGTTACCTTATTTGCCAAGTTTATCATTGCCTACATGAGGCTCTGGCTGAAGATGATCCAAAATTGCTGCCATCTGTTTCTTGTATAAATATTTGTGGGGGTTCTACCCTGTCAAGGAGAAGTGGACATAGATATATCAGAATCAACAGCTTGATTGCTTGATACTTGAAGGTGGAAATTTGACATACATCTCATTGCCTTCTTGGTATGTGTAGCTCGATGCAACAGCCAAAATTTGTCCATTATGGTTGTATGATAAGGATGCAACGCTGTTCGGGTATTTCGGCAACTATACATGCAAGATTCAGAAAAGATGAGCCAAACATGGTCATCCAAATAAGCAAACTTAAATTGGAGATTATAAGGAATGGATTATACCTCATATAATCTTCTTTTACTTTGAGCATCCCATGCTATAACATAGCCTTCATTGTCACCAGTGGCAAAAGCACCACAGATCCTAATTAGAACACCCAGCCATTTATAAGGTTCACCTTATGTGTAAAAGCAATTGAAGAGAGATTGTGCATACAGCGGGTTAAATACTATGTCATTGACTGATACCAGATGCCCTCTTCCGTCCTTTGACTTTGGATGACATCGAAAAGTGTATCTGCAGAGCTCAACACGCTTAAATAATACCAGTTGTGGAAACTTGACCAAAGTTGACATAATGAGAACGCACGCAAACACTTAAGAAGCCATTAAATCAGTAATATTTAGTCCCTTTGCTCAGAAGCAAGAGATCTTAAGCAAATGCATAAAAGTCGATGCCGCAGTTCATTAAGGAAACTCCTCCAATAAAGACAAGAGTTTGAACAAATGGAACACACTCAGTAACATCGCCAATAAGAACCGTTAACAACCCAATAACAAGAATTTGCCATATTGAATTTTCTATAAGGTTTTACAAACAACTTCATTTTAAACAAGCAAAAACTATCCAAGTGACTTTCTTATGACTTAAGGATTTGGTTTATAAACATAAGAAAGTACAGAGGCAAGGACTAACCCTGAGCCATTCATATTTAGTGAACCTAAGATTTCAAATGCTACCCGTCCATCTACAGATCCAACAGCATACCCTGCAAGGAAATAGATCCCACTTATTAGGGAATGATGAAACATGCATTTGAATTCTTTGCTAATAGCTTTTCCTTTTAATAACAATATTAGCGTTGCCTATGAAGTCATACAGCATGGTTAGGACATATTTAAAGCATACAAAGCTAAATTAATACAGTAGTACCTCTAGAATAAGGAATTGAGCTAACACATCTAATTCGCACATCAGGGTACAACTCTTTCAGATGAACTGATCTCTCCAAGTTACGCAAGTCATATGTAATCACTGATGTCCCAATGGCTACCATTAGATCAAACCCAGAGACAGACATGGACTCGACTTCCGCATCCACATTTTTCATGTGTGTATGAGCTTTTGCAGATCGCATGTCCCATGCGATTATCTTTTTGTCCAACCCACCAGAAACCACTTGGCCTAAAGGAACCAGAAACAATGAATCACTAGAAAATCATGATTAGAAACAGAGTAAAGGTAGATATTAAGAACCCTCAACTGTACTTATACCAACTACGACAATCTAAAACAATAAAGATCCCAACAGGAAGGATGAAACCATGACTATTTCACATCTAATACCCACTACCAGAAAAGTATCCAATTTCGTGAATTTACATCAATAACATGACCAAACGAAAACCCACCAACAAAGAGACTACATAAAAGAGCAGAACTCAGAACTGCGACAATGATAAGAAGCTTACATGTTTGTTCAGAATACGCAACACATGTAGCAGTATCATGATGAGTTCCAACAGCATTTGTAGTTTCAGAATCCAAGTCGTACCTGGAAGGAATTTCCCAGTCAAACAGCATTGTCTGGAAGACCATGACACCAAGTGCATTAGGATGAAGAGAAGTATGAGAGAGGCAGAAAGAAAAAACCTTGAAATACAACCGTCGGAGGCGGCGCAAAAAGCAACGGAGTGGGTATGGAAGCAGCAATCGAGAAGTGGGGCCGGCGAAGAAGCTTGTAGTCTTAGGAGAGAGCTATCGACATCGTATAATCGCAGGCACTGCACAAACAGGCACTATTATTTATTAATTTCCAGGAAAACAACAAACAACACAAGAAGGAATTAGTTGGTGAGTAACTCACGGAGTCCCATGAAGAAATGAGAAGGTTGTTGGAGTTGGGTGCGAATCGGATCCTGGAAACCGCATCTTGGATCGGCTTTTCCAACTGCAGACAACCGCCTTTCATCTTGTCAAAAATCGATGATCCCAGGTTTCCCTTGCGTCTTTAAAACCTCAAACTTTACGAGGCCACAAATGATAATAAAATTTGTAACTAAACTTGTCTTGTCATGTGGCAGTCATTAGTGAATTTCAAATCTAGTCCCCAAGCAGAAAATAAAAGAAAATCATTTTTGAATTTTGTAATTGTTGGTGGTCAAAGAACCTGGTTTCCAATTCTATAGCAACCACTTTTAACGGAGTATTTCCACCGCTGTGCACCGGCAAGTGGCCAGCAGTTCAAATCCTCGCAGAGCCAATAAGTGAAGAATAGCACAACAGACACAGTCGACCCTTTTGCAGGATAAATCTTTTATAAGCCCTCCCAGTAATAAAACAGACACACAACAATCTAACTGATGCTTTTAATGTCATAATCGAAACTATAAACTATTCAACCAAACTGCAGAATGACAGGATAGTCGAATCTGTAACAAATTTAATATGTACATGGAAATGTTAAGATTATTCTTTCCCAAACAAAGATTCGAACTTGGAAGAGACAGATTTTGACACCCGCCAACCACTAGAGTCATTTCCCTTTCAAGCCTACGTAAATTACCAGGCCCTATCATCCGGAATGTAGAAGTCAAATCGGACATCAACTGAACCAGAAACATCCCCCGTGTCTTTATACTCAATGTTTGTTATAGATCCTATATCTTCTCTATCCTGATATTCTTGCTTTACACGTCGCACTGGCACTGTAACCGAGTAAACGGTTCCAAGATCAGAATCTGCCATGACACTCAGCTGAACTTTGTCCCGGGATTCTATCTCCACAAACTCTGATAGAGCATGCACAATTTTGTTCACGATCTTCCGCTTTGCCTCATCACTCACTGCACATCTGTCAGAGAAGAGAATCATCTTCAATCGTTGTTTTGCAATCCTTGCATTTGAATTCTTTCTTGTTGGTGTTGGGAAGACTATCTTCCAAGCCAAGTTTAAACGCTCAAAGAAAGTCATGTTTATCGCATCCAAGATAAAGCTTTCAGCTTCTTTACTAACTGAATTTGAAGACAGCTGCTTTTCACCAGCAATCCCAGAAATTCGATTTGAGTGACCACGCATCTTACAACTATCCAGTATGACAGTGGGCCACTTTTGGGTATTTGAGGAAGTCCCAAGTGCTCCATTTAGGAAACCACTAAACTCCACCTATATAAGACAGCAGGTGAAAGTCTTAGATCGCAGAGAAGTTGAGAAGGTAATGATAACAATCAAAAGGATGAGTCTTGTCATTTAACTAGACAAACTGAAAGCAACATTCAAATTGGTTTTTCATGGAATGCAAGTAAAAGTTGACAAGTCAACAGTAGAGATTGCAGTATATGTTCTCGAAACACATCAACATGGAATATGTACATGTGATCATGGAGACTAAATCAGTATCAGTTTATCAGAAGCCTCTACTGTACAGAACATGTCTTAATCAGATAACGCCTGTCAATAACGACTCCACCCAGGATCATAATCTTTATTCGGAGCAACTCTCCTAACCACCAACACAGTGTTACTTGCAGTCTCCTGAAACTGTCATGGCTTTCCCCTCTTCAATCCTAAACTTCTTTCCAGAGTTTGAATTCTATAAAATCTAACGTCACATGGTTTAATTTGGGCAATAGATGCATATACATTCCTAACATCAATTCAACGCTATCATCTGACCCACAATTTAGAAGCTCACAAGAAAACTACCTAAGATAATCAAGTACGTCTTGAACTCCAATGGCCCTAAAACATGTCCACCAAAAAAAAACACTAAATGATATAAGGTCCCCTATTTTCGATCCATCACTATAAGCAACTAAATATACTTAATTATCTGCGCCACATTTCCATTCCCCACTAGGAACCTAATTCCCAAAGCTTCCTCATACCGTCAAAAGTTCCAACTTCCCAAAAGAAGAGCACGATTCACAAACAATTACGGAAAACTCACATCAAAACTAGGGCGAACAGATATATAAACCTGTGAGAAATATACCAAGCTACACAAGCATAGGAAGAAAGAGGCAAAAAGGAGCAAAGACCTTAGTTTTTGGAGGAGATAAAAAGGCTCGATAAGGGAGTTTGCAGTGAGAGGCCCGTGTTGCAGAGACCCTCAGATCTCCAGAAATCGTCATTTTCCAGTTTGGTCCACTCAATGTCGCGCGCTCTGTTCGGAAACTCTACTCTCTCACTCACGTATGCCGTTGCTCAGGCGACGTTTTCTTCTGCTGCTTACGGCGTCAAGCGGGACTTAACGACGTCGTTGCATTTTGTTTTCGGCTCTGAATAGGTGTATTCTTCAAATGATTTCGGCGAAAGCAAATTACATAAAAACCCTAAAATTTAGACCAAGCCCGGTCCAAATCCAATCAATACATTGCAAACTGTTGAATTCAAGTAATTTGATTGGTTTGAATATCTTAAGAAACAACTAAAATGTCATAGGTTATGTGCTGAAACTGTTTTAATCAAACTTTATAGTTTATACTTTAATTGGAAGTTAGTTTTAATTTTTCACTTGTGTCAGCTCAGGTGGATTAAAAAGGATAGAATTTTTGTCGAAGTAAGTTTCTTCGGTTGAAAGTGATACACTCATATTTTCGTATATCTTTAGGACTTAATTCAGAGTCATTTATGTTCATTTTACATTCCTCTATAGCTGGTTTATCATGTTTTAGTACTATTTGAGGTTCGTTGACGCAAAATACATAAATGAAACAAATAGACTCGAATTACAATGTCTTTAGAATTCTGACAGACTTGACCTTTAGTCATTGTGAGATTTTTATCTCAAGATTAGTTTAGCCAAAAATTCTAAAATTTCATACTTAAATTCCTGACTTATTGATGGATTTTTTGAGACCAATTGCAGATTTTTTTAAGCTGGAACTCAGGAGAAATAAATTCTCAAAAGTTGTGTCAGAGTTTGGATCGCCAAAATGACCTTTCGACGATGTTTCAATCATAATTTTTGACTCAGACGGTGAAATTCAGTTATTCAAGTCTCGTTGAAGCTAACTCAAAGACAAAGCCACTGATAAAATTTAAGCTTTTAAATCATCACCGTTTGATTTTTATACACTGTCAAAATTGACCCTGGTGTACTGTCAAAAACGCAATTCAAAGCTAACAAAATTTTAATCAATTTTCAAAGCACTTGGATGATATGCCACAACTCCATTGGTTACTTAAAGATGACTCTATGTCCACCTCAAAAAGCCACGCCACTTTGGATGGCTGGGGAGGCAGCTGCTGAAGGGTAGTTGCGACCTCTATCAATTGACGTGAAAAGGAGGAATTTATTTCATAGTTGTCCTCTTAATTAGGTCAGCCACATCATGATAGATATGATATATATATACGACTTTGGTCTCTAGATGGAGGCGCCTTTTCCTCTGGATTATTCTTCATACTTCCCAGCCACACTCTTGCTTTTTAACTTTTCAAAAGGAACACAATTTTCTTAGACCATTCGGTGGTGACAACGTTTTATTAGGTATGTGTAGCTAAGTTTGTATTTCAAGTGTAAAGGGTAATACCCTTCGAACCTATATTAATTCATGAGGATTTAATCTTAATCGATTCTTGTGTTCGTGATTTGCAGACATGTGTTTGAATTTTGATCCTTTAATGGCTAATTTGAAACTCGTAAATCTTAAAATTTGGAATTAAGGTTTATAAGGAATTTGTGGACTCTATTTGATTAAATGATGGTAGTAGTTGCCAAATTAATTGATTTATAGCTAGGTTGTTGATAGTAGTTGTCAAACCTACTCTGAGAGAATTCGAACTTTGTCTTAAACTGATAATAGTAGTTGTCGAAGTTTTCAAGGCAAGATCATTAAACCGACTATTGTAACGCTCGTATGCGACATAGGTGGATTAGTAGTTTTGAATCCTATGATTGTTTGTGAAGATTTGTTTTCTTAGTAGTTAAGAAACATAAAATCAATAAGTTGGTGATTTGTGATTATGTAAACACAGTACACAACTAATTCATAGAGTCCGATGAATGAATTAATTGGTTTTGTTGGAGAAATCCTTTACAATTGAATTTTTCGTAATTTTATTTTTTTATCCTAATCTTTCAATTCTAGTTTCTTCCAAATTTTGATTTAGACTTGTTTAATTTCTTGTTCTTTAAATTCTAAATTGTCGAGAAAAACCCCCCATCATTTATTTTTGTGCATTGGTTTGAGATCAATTTAGTTGATTTCATTTGGTTGTTGTTTGCGTCAAATCTGATTCTGTTCGCGTTAGATTATCTTTTGATTTCTATTTTCCATTAACTGTTTTTGTTTTCTGGTTTAGCTGGTAGTTTGCATTTGATACTTAATCATTTAGGTTAGATTGCATTATACATGTAGGGCATATGGTTAGAGAGAGCAACCTCACTTAGTTTGAGTCCACCAATCTTTGCCAATTTTAAATAGTGATATGTTAACAACTAATAAAGATTATTTCAGAAAGGGAAGCTTGTCTTTTTGTACACAAACTAACTAACCATAATCATCAGCTCATCAATAAACATAGACAAATTCATTGTAGAAGTGAACTGATTAGATCAGAGAGAAGTTAACTAAAGAGTCAAGAAGCCGTGTGGTCTACTGCATGGTTTTATTTAATAGATAAGCAACGGGGGAAGGAGAAAGCACTTGCTACTAAGATTCAACCATTGTGAATCCACCCTATAAACTTGTCATAAAATGATTTATTTCTACTACTATTTGTGCTATTTATTAATCTAATATTATTATAATTATTTCCATATACTCATTTCAATCAATCATTAAGACAAAGTGTCAGTCTAATAATTAGTGATTGTATTATTAGTAGATGAAAAACTTGTTTTGATTGTAGACAAGCATTGTATGTTACAACTGAACAAATTTATCAAGATTTAGAGAATTAAATAAGACCGTGTGATCTCAACTAGTAACAGAAATGATATTGGAAATATATTTAGAGCATTATCTCTCCAGAACAACTTTTGTTTATCACATCCCACTTCAAGAAAATTAGTTACTAGCGATAGACAATTACCAACGGAAATATAACTGTTGTAAATTATCAATGGAAAATTATGTTCCGTCGATAAAATTGTTAGGAAATTTTTCAATTTATAATGGAAAAATATTCGTCGGTAAATATGGATTGAAATCAACCCGATAAATGCTTAGCGGAGGAAATAAGTTTTGAGTTTACTGACTGTAATCGGTTGGTAAATTTTAGTCGTAAATATCGTCATTTACTTTTGGTTCGGCATTTTTTTAAAAAACAAAAACAATGTCATTTGGTTAGTGGGGAGGAAGCCATAGTCAATTTAGTTTAAGTGAAAATGACATCATTTGGTCGACATTGTTTTTGCTTAAACTAAATTGATTGCAGCTTCCTCTCCCCTCCCCCTCATCCATCGCAGCCCCATTTTTTTCTCTCTTCTGTCGTCGCCGTCTAATCATGCCCTTCATCATCCCACCACGCCTCTTCGTCATGCCACCACGTGTCATCGTCATGCCACCATGCGTCATCATCATGCCATCATGCATCCTCAGCGTGCCACCATCCTCAATGAGCCAACATTGTCATCTCTGTGGCTACTGAAGGCCATCGCTAGCTGCTCATCCTTGCCGTCATCACATCTGCTTCAGGTATTGTATAATCGTATCTTGTGCACCACACCTCGTTGCCATCATGGTCCTATAAATGTATAGGTTCATTACAACATCGTTTGGTTCTATAAATGTGGAGTTGGTTTTGTGAATGAGATGGTTATGTGAATGTGTTAAACTTCTTTGGTTCTGTGAATGAGTTGGTTTAACCTTTTCCTTTTTGACATTTGTCGCTTCTTCATTTGAGACAATGATTAGCTAAGATACTAGGTTAGCTACTCTAACTTCATATTATTGGTGCAATTTGTTGACTATAACTTTGTTAGGCTCTACTTAATCAAGTTATCTTATTATGACCAAATTGCTACAAATCTTGCACATGCTACTTGAAATCCCTTTCTAGATTCCTTTTATTGACTTAGTTATTTTGTATATTCTCTTAGCATTAGATCTTCTAACCTTCACTGTGAAGTTTGGAGGCTCCAATTCAACACCATAATTCTTTTTTGACCAATAATATTCATCCAACATTAGAAAAAATTATAGATAAGGTGATAATATTGAAATAAAGTTGATAAATGCAAATGCAAATTATTATGCCCAATGAAGCTTATTTGGAATATTAAATAGTTGCCTCTATCATGTCTAATAATAATACATACATATCGACAATGAATTCCAGTATCCCACTTCATATAGGTGGAAGCCAGTTTCCCACAGTCATTCATTTGTTATCCAAAGCAGATATACTTTATTTCAAAAAGTCACATATATACAACTAATTAAGCAATTATTTATCTCTTAATTAATTGAAATAACAAAAATAAGGTTGTAGGAATAAGCAAAATATTATGATAAGTCTTGATATGCTTGATTCTTCTTTATTATTGATTCTTCACTTAAATTGTACATATGCTCTATTTTATTCATTTTCTTCATCACTTAATTGTTAAATTGATATATTTGATTTCTTTGTTCACTTTGTCATTCCATCGATCTTTATCTTTCATATGCTACTTGATTTAGTTATAATAGAGCTACTTATAGTAACAAAAATAAATTCATTAATAGTAATATGCTTTATTATTACTAAAACTATGAATTAAGACCTCATTTAGTCAATAATAAAACTTCAATTACCCCAAGTATTGACTCATCTAAGTAAAGATAAGCACAAATATAATTCTCGAACTTCCTACTATGGCCACTCCTAATCTTTCATTCTTGAAAGAGCTTTTGGTTTGTTTTCCTATTTAGAAAGCTTCATAAATCTTGTCCTTATTAAATTTTACCCTTGAAGTTTATTAAAAAGTTATTTAGAGTTGAGGTTAGAGATAAGGTCTATACTTGTATTTCCAAGCCTTTTATGCCAAATCCATACATTTTAACATTTTTTCCTTTTATGCCAAATCCATACATTTTAACATTTTTTTAGTTGCTAAATTGCCATTTTACATATACTTAGTATTAGGTGTTGCATCACTCATTTATGCTAATATGAGAATATATAGCATGATTATAAGTAATTTGTTAAATTTTTAGGTTTTTAAATCATGATGAGATGATCTAATTCCATAAACTACTATAAGAAAACACTTAACTAAAGTTACAATATGAAGATTATTTATTTCAACTTTTGATTCTATCAATTGGAACTTCATTCTTGCTTTTAGGATTTCCTATCTAGCTTACTTTAGGATTTCCTATCTAATTTTGATTATAAAATGTGAGAAATTGAAGATGTACAGCATATCATTTAAGGATGATCTTTTGTTTTCATGTATAGTTAACCATCTTTTCTCCTCATCATTGCTCACCCATCGCGTGTCATTGTCGTCATCTTCCTTTAATTGTCGGTTGAGGTAACATTTTATTCTTTGATTGTTTTTAACGACTTTGTTGAGTTTTTCGTTACTATGTTTTATATACTGCTTTGATTGTCATTGTATTCTTTTCTTTGTTTTGGTTATCTTCTTTGGCCATCAGCTCACTCTAGCTCCATCATCTTCTTCCTTCACGTGGTTCAATGACTTCTTCTGCATGTCGATTGAGGTAAGTAAATTGTGTTATTTACTATGTTTTTGTGTATTTGGTTTAATTTGAGTATTTTTTTTTAGTTTGGACCTCCCATTTTAACTTGTTGCATTTTTAATGTAAAAGGCTTGCACCAACTGAAACTTATTTGTGGTATAAACTTTGATTTATAGCTTTAAATTTAAGTATTGTTAATGTAAATTTAAGTTTGTGGTATGAACGGATATTTGTTTTGTAATAGGATTGATAAATCAATGATTTTATGGGTTTTGAGGAACTTTAATATAGGATATTGGTAGAGTTGCTACCGAAATAACGAACGAAGAAGAAATATAGAATTGTTATTTTTGTGTGTATATAATGTGATGTATATCTACCTGTTTATATACTCTAAGTGAATTTAACTAAAAAAAATTCAACTAAATATTACATAATATTAATGAACATAATTCTAGGACTTTGGAGACGGTTGAATCATTAGTCTCTTGTGTTCTAGTAATTTATTTTATTTAGTTATATTTTAAGTAGTTTAGCAATGACTATAAACCTTACCATAGTTCTGGAAATTTACATTGCTTAGTTTGCTAGTATTTTTTAGAATTGGTAAAATTCTTATTGGAATTGCTACTAGGAACTTGAGCTATTGTGGCTTAAATGTTATTGGTCATAGTTTCACTAGTAGAAAGAAAACTCTGACAATTAAAACAATTAAGACAAACTACTGTATACTAGCACTTTTAAGTTTAACTGTAGTAAAGTGAATATCAATTAAGACAAGCTACTGTATTATAACTATATGGTATATGTGCATTTTCAATAGGTTTGTGTTCCTCTAGATTGTTAAGAGAAACTCTATTATATTAGAAACCAGGAATTCCACTCATCAATTCCATCAAATAAGAGAGTTGGTGGAATGGGAAGTTCATGTATTGATTTATGAACAATTTCTTGATTCACAGGTGTAAACAGGGCCAAAGATCTGAAGAGGAGCTCGACTTTGTTTCTAATTCTTCATAAAAAGAAGGTGATTTTGATTTACAATTAAGTGATGATAGCGATTAATTTGTATTTGTAATTGAATATTATATTCAACAAATCAATTATTTCATTTTCAATATATTATATAAAATATTGAATTCAAATTGTTATATTTCTAGAAAATTCAATCAAATATGAATTTCAGGTTGAAATATGCCACCAAAGAGAAAAAAAAACATACTGCAACAAAGGTTTAGACAATGATTCAGAGGTACTTATTGTCTAGGTAAAGTAGCACATTCTACAGCTGAAACTGAATCACCTCCTCCGCCTCCAGCTACTACACTTGTAGATGAGATATCACGTTCAGTACTCCCTACTACACCATGCACCACCCCTAAATCATCCACTACTCCTATAGTGACAGAGATATCATAGGTAAACAATGTGAATGAAGGAGGTAGCTGTCAACTTGGAGCTGAAGAACCTAATGGAAGAACTTACATCACAATTTTCAATAATCTGTAAGTGAAAATACATGAAACACTATATGTTTATAATTAAGTTATAGGTTTAAATTTTAGAAATGGTATAAAATTATTTGTTTTTATATTAAGTTGATTACGTTTGGATTGTGCTCAAGAAACAAGACATCCAAATTCAAGTAGAATATCTCACAGGCCACAAAGGAATTTTACTATCAAGAATTTAAGGTACAAAAAATACTATTATTTTCTTTTTAATTTATTTTAATACATTAATTAGATAACTATTATTACTTTATAAGTATTTATTGAATTTTTTTCCTTTCATTTCATAAAGAATTTTTTGGGATTCTAAATTTGAAGTGATCATTAATAAAGTATGGGAGAAACGAGTATATACACATTATCAGGACTTTGTCGGTGCGATGCACAAGGTTGGTATATGACCGCCTTATATTTTTGAACAAATATGGAGTCATTGGCAGCAGTACTTGATATCACCTGAGGCAATGTCCACTTCGGAGCATAATTCTATCAACAGATGTAGAGGATCAGAAGGAGAGATTCTTTCCATATATATGGGAGGATCTATTACTCACCAAAAGCATGTAGAGAGACTATAAGTATTTACACTTTACATTTATATTCTGATTTTTTACTTTGGTGTATTTCAATTTAAATTGATGTATGAATTTTGGAATGAAAATATATGTATTATGGAGAATGATAATGTTATAAATGTCTGGTGCTATATATGGCTATGTTGTTGAGTTATTTTCTTTGTTCAATAGGGGGTAAATATCATAAAAATAGAAGAAACTCTACCAAAATTTTTATAAATTCTAGTTCACTTATAACATTTTATTTTTACGCAGGAAAAGTCTATAGGCATGAGGCCTACACCCTGTCAACTCTTTTTGCACACTCACACTAAGAAGAATGACGGTGTGACATCGTCAACACTCTATGTAGAAAACTAAATGTATGTCAAATTTATGGTTTAATAGTTATGCTTAATAATTATCACTTACTAATATAAACATTGCCTTCTGATATAACCAAATACAAGAAAGCATTCAACGATAGTCTCAGCAGTCTGAAGATGTTCATGAGACTCAAACTTATCTTCATATAGTGGGTAGTAGGAACCTTCGTGGAAGGATATTCGACTTAGGTTCATTTGTGAACACATGTTATTCACAATCCTTCATGTCCAATACAGCAACTTCTAGTAGGCAGTTGATAACCAATGAAGTCTACGAGCTTCAAAGCACAGGCATTGGCAACTCAGTTGCAACAGTTGATGGAGTATATAGCTTGGCTCCATAATGAGATGGATGAGTTGAAAGGGAGGAGTAGTACATCAGCGCATCAATCAGAGCATCCGCGATCACCAAATCAATAGTATACTTGTAGTCATTTCATTTGAATTACCAATACTTATTATGCACAATTTAGATGTAACATCCCATCCCCATATTAAGAGTTAGAACCCAAAAGTAAGGTGAATGTGAGATTAATGAGAGATTAAGAAAAATACATTTTTCATACTCATGCATATTGTTAGCATACACATGTAAATTTGGATATTCTGCAAACATTTAAAATAATTGTACATGCACTCATTGACATTTCGGGTATAAGTGACTTGTAAGATGATAATGTTGAGAATTGTGAATCTATTGTATTAGAAATTTAATTGGTAAGTGTAATTGTTAATTTTTGAATTTTGATAAATTATTGGGATAATGTCTAAAAATTATGGGATATTATTGTAATAGGAAAAATGCCAATTGGCAAGTAAATTGATGTATGGAAAAAAGAAATGAGTGAAATGATATTGAAGAAAATTTGGTAGTCGACTTCAGAAATTTTTAAGAGAATGATTGTGAAATTTAGAGACAAATTAGAGATGAATAAAAGAATGAATTTTAGATTTAAGGGATAGATGTATGATGATGTTAAGAGATGAGAAGATTGTTTAAAGTGAACGTTGGGGAGAAAAATATAGAATGCATAAAAAGGTTGAAAAGCAGAGAATGTGAAATACAGAATATAAAGAGTTCATAACTGATATCTGCTTTTGAGGATTTTGAGATTTTTTAGTAAACTTGCATATTTAGGGGTATAGAGAATTTATGGTGAATGAGTTGAATGGAAATAGAGTAGAAAAAGTAAAAATGAAAAATGAGGTGTAGGATTTAGTGGAACAAGAAGCAGTAGTGAATAAAGAAGAGAAGTTAGAAAAGTTAGCATTAATCTGAAACTTTCTTGATTAAACTATATTGATCTATGAATATTTTGACAAAATTTTCTTCATGAAAGTTGTAGATATTTCTTTTAGCTTTCTATTGATATAAAGTTTAAAATTTTTGAAGTTCTAGATCAAAAGTTGTGGAGGTTTGAAGAAAGGATGCATGACTAGGGGAAAGTTACAATCGTGCATGCGATTTTTTTAGGAGAAAGTCGCGATTGTGCATATGCATGATCACAACTTTGTGATTTTTATGGGAGAGTCGTGATCATGCATGTGCATGATCATGACTTTGGAGGTTTAAAGGTGAAAATCGCGATCGTGCACATGCACGATCGGGAGTTGGAATGCTGGGGGGCCTGACAAACATTCTTCATTTTTTTTGCCTATATCTTCTTGTCCTGACATCCAAATGACATGAGACTTGAACTATGGGACTCATAAGACATTGCTCGACCTCTCTACCAAAAATTATAGCCATCTGAAATAAATTGAGAGAGATTGAATGAAAAATGTGGGACGGCTCTGATTGAGTGTGCGTAGTCCAAATTTTTGTCTTATTCTCTCATCCCATGATTTATTCTCACCCCAGTGACTCTCTCACAGGCATGACTTTTCACTCTCATACCCGTGAGTGGCAATTGTTGGACTATCCATTTTAATTGTCCCATTAAAACACTGTGCTCTTCAATTGTTAGCTATGACTTTCTGTGTATCTGAGAGTAGTTGCAAGCTAAATAGTCTTGCTTCTTTCGATAATAAATTCTTCTCTAGACCTCCAAATGACTTGATTCCTGAGCCAATAGATTCCTAACACATTATTATGTCTCTCTTCAAAAATTGGCAATATTTTGAATTGATTTGAAAAAGATTGATTGAATGAAAGTGAGGGAATTTGTTGGAATAGTATGAATTGGTGTTATTTTACTGAACATACTTCGGTATTTTGATTATATTTGGATATGTAGGATTCCAAATGAGATTATTTTTAAATTGGAGTGAACTAGAGAAATAGGGATACAAATTATATGAAGAAGTCGACTTTTAATTCTGTCTCTAATACTTTCAAATTTTGGATGAAAGTTGAGTATAATGTATTGTTTCATAATAGAATAAGAACAGTCTGAAAATGTTTGGGAACATTTTTCTAGAAGAAAGTACTACCAAATTACTTATTTAGCATTGTTGAATTGATAATGGAAAAATAGACCCAAAGGTCTGGAAAATTTGGAGATAATTGAAATGAAAAGATGGGAGTTAATAGAACTAGTTCAAATAGAGCTAGTTAGTATGGGGAATTGGATAAGAGGCTAAGAAGTGGACAAGTGTCCAAGTTTTAAAGTTAAGTTTTCTTAACCTTGA
>JAOSBK010000006.1:25301393-25311538 GCA_027568895.1 Erythroxylum shatona | reverse complement strand
GATATGAATGATTATAATGTGTTGAATGTAAAATGTGAAATGATTGATTAAGTGTATGTAATCCAATGTGATTATTAGATAAATGATGTAAATTATGTGGTATGTGATTGGGTGAGCCATCAAGGATGGTCATTCACTAAGTTTGCAAAACTCACCCAAAATTTACAAATATTTTTTAGGTTCAAAAGAGTACCCCGTTAGACAAACGGGAGTATACCTACTGCATTCAAGTAAGGGATAAAGATCGGGATCAGTTTGCGTCTGCATAATTATTTTCATTAATTTTTGTGTGAAAGGATGTATTCTGAAATTTTTGTATTATATGTATTGATCAATTCTATTTTGTAATAACTTTCCAAAATGGAAAAGGTTATAAGTGAATTTGATCTTGAGTGTAATTTATAAATGTGATTGAAAAAGTTTATGCCAGACTTGATTATTGGTTGTCCGCACATGTGTATGTTAACTGTGAAAAAAAATTATTGAGTTTTCGAGAGTCTGACTATTCTAGCATGCCACCCTTGTGGGATCCGCACGCAAACATCACTAAGGATGCCGGGTACATGTCTCGAGAGGTGGGGTGCTACATTAATGTTTTTATTATCAATCAAGATAATTTTAGGTTTATATCATCAATCAACTTTTTGTTTAAACAAATTCAATACATAAACAAATCAAAATATTATGCATAGATAATTTATAACTGTTTAAATTATGCATAATCCATAAGATCATCAAATAAAATTTAATGACAGGATTTTTTAAAAAATTACAGACAAAAAACAAAAGTGTGTTGGAAAAATCAATTCTATTTATCGACAGAAAATAACAAATCATCGGTAATTCCATCGTCAACATTACCGATTGGATTTGCTGTAGAATAATCGTTGGTATACTCACTAATGGAACAAACATAATCGTCGGTAATGTTGTAATACAATTACCAACGAAATAACCAATACCGCCTATAAATCTGTCAACGGATAAATTTTGATCGTCAAAAACTTACCGGCAGTCGACTGTATAGACAACCGTCGGTAGATTTGCCGATGGTTACATAAACTATTTGTCGGTAAATTTACCGATGGACAGTATGTTATTCGTTGAAAATTATTACCTATGGTTGTTTTTATGACTTCTTGGCCCGTCGGTAAATTATGTCGCTGAACTATTTTTCTGACAAAATGTTTAGGTTTTCTGTCGGTAATATCCGTCACTAAACGACATTTTTCTTGCAGTGTCCAGACACGTGATTATTGTCAAAGTTTACACAATTATAAGAGTAAACATGGATTGTCCCATTCTTTATGTCAACTTTATACAACGCCCTTCTACTCTTGCTTAAAATTTAAGGCATTACTTGCATTGATTAGGTATCCCTTACAAATCAACAAAAATTTAAAAGTAACCATAACAACCTTTTTATTCTAGTCATTTTGGACGACTGTAACCTTCAAATTCCTAAACCTAAAAATGTATAACACTTTGATGGACCCAACAAATCACTTACATAGGGATCATAGATTTACATAGGGCCTCGAACTCACTAAAGTGCAAGATATTCTTATTAGTATTGACACATGTTGCAAGAAATTAGTATCACATTATACCTCATAGGTCTGTTGCGATGTTCACGCAACTCAAGAGGTGTTTTGAGTCCCACATCATGAGTAAGGATTTTAAAATGTTCTTCGATGTTATCCAAATGTAAAGAGAAACCCTACAGTACTATATGTAAAGGTTCAATTTGTAGGCAACATATATTCTAGATTTGAACCCTGCTATAATGACAGTAGCTTATAAGATAGAGGCATCAGTATACGTGGAGGTCATTATTGATCGATAAAGTAAGAAGCTTTCAAGAAATATAGCAAAGCTTGTCCCATAAAGAAGAAATTTTAAAACACCAAATTATGAGTGTAGACAAAAGTGAGTTGAAAGTTAATTATTTCATTAGTAAGAAAAATGAAAAATTGGTCATCTAATTAACGGTTGAAGGGTGTAAGATATCCACTTTATTGTGAATAAAAGCTATAATTATTCTTCAATTAAAGTGGGAACTATGGTTAGCAATTGTTTTTAATCCCTTCAAAAAAAAACTCATATGTATGTTATTGTTCTCCTTCAATTTTGATTCAAGTAAGCCAACCATGAACACTTGGTGTCATTTAGATAACCTCTAAGCATTTTTTATTTTTGAGGTAATTCCAAGCCAGGACACTCTATGTAAGAATAGTCATTGGGAGGGGGTATGAGAGCTAAAGATAATGTCCTTATTCTTAATTTTATATTGTCGCCTCGATAGCACTTTTGAAATATTTTTCTAGCTCCACCTAATATCAGCTTTGAAATTAGTTGAGTCTACTCTTTTTTTGTTAGAGATCCTCAAGTAGTGAATGAGATATTTTACTGCTTTGTAAGGTGGGACTTAATAACTTTTGGGGATGGAGGAATGTTAGGAATGGTAAGATTAATTCCCATAACTTGCTTATCTTAAATCTAATTAGATTAACAGTCTTTAGGAGGGATGGTTTAAGATGCTTCTAGATGTGTTCCATAGTTTTTATGATTAGGATTAGAGATAAGTTACCAAAACTCCTTAAAACCTTGAGGTTGAACAAATGCTCAATATCCATACTACTTTAAGTTTGAACATTAGAAACACTAAAGCTAAGGGCTTATAAGCTAGCATCAAATTAGGTTCAACAATATTAAAAGATGTTTATATATTCATCAACTTATAATAATCTCTTTTGGAAAATATTTTTCCTATTGGAACCTATATTTTACCTTGTTATGCCTCTATTAATAAGTCACTTTAACCTCATCTTGTACAATACTATCATTTTCTCCAAGATTTAAGATAGGAATCACATTTGACAATGATTGTTGAATATCTACTGTTACATAAATCCTGACATAGTTAATTCTTTTCATAGTAGCAATGGATTCATAAATGGAGATAGGATTTCCTATATAGATAGCCTAGTAGATCAGACATTTTATGGTCTAATACACTAGAGGGATGTTATAAAGATCAACCCAAACTAGAACCTACTTCTAATGCGAGTTATCAAAAGAGAAAACTAGAGGAAGAGTGACCTCTACTCTTTTTTTGTTAGAGATCCTTAAGTAGTGATTGAGATATTTTACTACTTTGTAGGGAGGGACTTAATAACACTTGGGGATGGAGGAATGCTAGGAATGGTAAGATTAATTCCCATAACTTGCTTATCTTAAATCTAATCAGATTTTCAGTCTTTAGGAGGGATGGTTTATGATGCTTCTAGATTTGTTCTATAGTTTTTATGATTAGGATTAGAGATAAGTTACTAAAACTCCTTAAAACCTTGAGGTTGAACAAGTGCTCAATATCCATACTACTTTAAGTTTGAACATTAGAAACACTAAAGCTAAGGACTTATAAGCTAGCATCAAATTAGGTTCAACAATATCAAAAGATGTTCATATATTCATCAGCTTATAATAATCTCTTTCGGAAAACATTTTTCCTATTGTAACCTATATTTGACCTTGTTATGCCTCTATTAATAAGTCACTCTAACCTCATCTTGTACCATACCATCATTTTCTCCAAGCTTGAAGACAGGAATCACATTTGACAATGATTGTTGAATATCTACTATTACATAAATCTTGGCATAGTTAATTCTTTTCATATTAACAATGGATTCATATATGGAGATAGGATTTCCTATATAGCTAGCCTAATGGATCAGACATTAGAGGGATGTTATAGAGGTCAACTCAAACTGGAACCTACTTCTAATGCGAGTTGTCAAAAGAGAAAACTAAAGGAAGAGTGACCTCCTATTGACATGCAATAGACCATTAGATAACATATGTTGAGTACTAGCTTCTAAAATAAAACAAGATGTTGACTTCATTAATAATAACATCATTCATACCTGTATTTTTCTAATTAGAGTTGTTCGAAGAGTTTGTAATAATGAAAACATTATGTTTATCTAAGAAGAACCAAATAAAGTGGAGTTCCATCTTAAAACTCCTTCTTTGATAATGCTAAACAGAAGTAACTAGAGGGCAACACTTTGAGAGAGAGGGCATGCAAAAGTGAAGGTTCACGTTAAGTTAAAAGTCCCCTAATAATGAATTGGTTGACTGATTAATGATGAAAACTAGGAATTACTTATATCCTTATTTGTTTTCACTTCATCTTTTTAATTTAACATTACTTGACTTTAGATATCCAATAATTATGACTATCCTTTCTTGAGATCTAATCAAGTAATCTTAATTAACCTTACATTAGCACCAATATATCCGTGACTGCTTTGTTGGAAAATCACTTTTAAGTCACCTAGATGTTGACCAGTATGCCCATGTTGTCAAAATTGGGTAAGTTTTTTATAAACAAAAAGATAACAACCATAAACACACTTAAGTTAGTGATCATGTTTAATTTTTTCTTCTTTTCCTTGAGTTACAGAAAGATACACACCCACTAACATGCCCACATTAATGGCCATATAAACTTCGTATGCTTTGATTTTAGTGTCAATATGGTCATGTAATGTATCATCTTCTTTTTCTAACATAGTTTAGATATACATCCATGTTCTAAAAATGTTTAAACATGTCATAATACATCTATTAATCATGCTCATGCTAAAATCCAACATGCCCTAGTTAAAGGTCATCATACCCTTGTTATTTAAATATAAACCCTAAATTGTTTAACAAGGGGTAGTTACATTTCCATTTTACTACTCATGTTGAGCATAATCTTCTTTAAATTGCTCCCCATTGCCTAAAAATTCACTTTTTTAGTTTGCCTCCTACTTCTCTCCTCGAAACAACACTCCTCCGCTTCCCTTTTGAGCCAAAGTCAACCTTTAACTTGTTTTCCTTGAAATTTATACAATTTAAGGTATTTATCATGCTTTGTTTCCATTATTTTTTAGTTGACAAAAAATTTAGGAAAATAAGTAGGAGAATCAATGCTATGGGTTTAGTGAAGTTGTTTGGGATTATCCTTATGATTAGAAAAGTTTTAAGGGTTCAATTGAACTTCTTTAGGGTATTTTGCATGTTAAATTCAAATTTTCTAGGAATTTTTAAGTTATTTGGGATATATTTATGTGAACTTGAATCTGTAGGTGTTGATTTAGTAAGAATTCAATAAACTAGGTTTATGTTATACATAAATTACATTTTTATTAGGCTTTGTGTTATTTTAATTACATTTGGGAATTTCTTTTTGTTTGGGTTCTATTTTATTTGATTAGAGTGTTTAGTTAATTAATTGAAATTTTTTTGATTAATTGATATCAAAGAGTGTTATTTGGTTAGTTTGGATATTTTAGGTTGTTAATGCCGCTATATTATATAGTTATGGATTAATTTGAGGTTTATTTTATTTATTTTTATTTTTGTTATTAATTCGTAACTAATTAATCGTGGGATTAGATTATAGTGTTTTGTTTGTTGTGGTTTGAGTGACAGATTATTTTCTTTAAATAATACTAAACTACATCAAAAGCAATTGGCGTAGGCATAAACCAGTAGAGATAACTAGACCCCGCTCACAAGGTAGCGCTATCGCCGATCTTGAAGAGCAACTGGAAATTGCACAGAAATCTTTAGACAAGTTAGTAATGTCCCTTCCAAGTAATAATCTACAGTCCAACTGTGAAGCAACTCCCATATCAGAGAACGAACCAAAGAAGAAAAACGTATTTCCCCTGGTTTCAAGTAAAGTTGTCGTCCGGCAAAATTTCATCTGCTCTTCTTGTTTACCTCTATCAACTTCTCGACAAATTATGGATAATGAGCTTGAAAACAGAGCCGTAGATAATGATAACACTGTATCTAGCGACACCTTGCCAGAATCTGTTAAAGTGACTCCTACAAAAACTGAGGTGGAGATCTCTAATCAAAGGGAGGTACTGGCTATAGGAGATCAAGTTCCCTTAACAAGAAGAAAATGCAGATGATCCAAACTGCAGCTGAAGAGAATGTCAGAAGCATACGAGCTTATGTGACTAAACTGAAAGAATGTGTTGCGAAACACCAATACTGGAAGCAGCTACTTGTTTGTCGGGCATAATAGCTGTATTTCCTTGAATCATAAGACTTCCTATGCTTTAAACCATGCTGCCCCAGTTTGTTTTAGTTTACTTTTAAACAACTTTTGATTGCGACCAATAAATTTATTCCATCTGTACACGCTCCCTTTAGGTCCTTGAACTGGAAGAAAATGAAGCAGATGAGGACAAGAATGAGCCAGGGTAGCTCCCTGTCCCGTGGCAATAACTTTTTAGAGAGCAAAGGCAGCAGATCATTGAGTTATCGGATGTGTGCTATTTATCCATCATTCACAGTATAGAGAATGATTGAGAAAGTGAAAAGATGAGAATTCTCTGTATCGCTTTATTCTTCTTATTGAGTATATATATATATATACAGAAGAATTATGTACATCAACTAAAGGCTAACGATTTACATAACATGAGGTTGGTATATAGTAACGGTGAGTTGTTATAAACTAACAGAAATGGTTACATGGAAAAAGAAGCATACTGATATTATTCCTTAACATGCCCCCGCAAAAACATGTCTCCGTCGAGAACATGCATCTTGTGTCTTAGTTCAGTGTGACGACGAGAGGGTAAAGGTTTGGTGAGTGCATACGCGATCTGATCATGAGTGGAGATATGGGCAACGGTTAAGGCACCAACTTGAACAAGTTGACACACATAATGATAATCTAGGGCAATATGTTTCATGCGGGTATGAAACACGGGATTCTTACATAAGTATGTAGCTCCAAGATTGTCACAAAATAAGACAGGTGAGCCCTTGAAAGGCAGATGGAGTTCAGACAATAAGTTCCTCAACCACTGAAGTTTAGCCACCGTTGAGGCTAGGGAACGATACTCAGCTTCAGTGGATGAACGTAAAACTGTGCGTTGCGTTTGGAGTGCCGAGAAACTGGATTGCCACCAAAGTAGAAAAGATAAGCAAAGGTAGATGTTTTGTTGTTACCATTACTAGCCCAATCGGCATCACTGTATGCTTGAAGCAGCAACTGCAAAATACTGAAGAGCTGAAGAGTGAACTGTTTCGGCTTACGCAGCTGTAACCCAAAATGAATGGTCCCCTTTAGATATCGATAAATCCTTTTTACTTGCTGTAAATGGGTAACAGTGGGAGAATGCATAAATTGAGCCAGTTTATTAACCACAAATACCACGTCCGGACGAGTATGAGTTAAATACTGAAGACAACCAACCATCTGCTTATAAACTGAAACATCAGTCTGGGTCATACCATCATCCAAAGACAACGGGGTTGATAGGCATAAAGGTGTGGTTACTGGTCTAGCATCAGTCATATTAAAATGATCCAGCATATCGCGGATGTACTTGTGTTGAGAGAGGAATAAACCATCAGGGGTGGGAATAATCTCAATGCCTAAAAAATAGGATGGAAACCCTAATTGCTTTAGTGAGAAGGTGGTTGATAAAGCAGTAATAAACTGGGACAAGAACACCGATGAGCTACCAGTCAAGAAAAGGTCATCAATATAAACCAGAAAATACGCTACAACCCCATTACTACTATAAGTGAAAAGAGAGGGATCACTGATACTATTTCGAAAGCCATAGGAAAGAATGAAATGTTTCAGTGATTCATACCAAGCTTTGGGTGCCTGACGAAGACCATAGATAGCCTTACGTAATTTACAGACATAGTGTGGGTGATCTGGATGTACAAATCCCTGCTTCATATAAACATCTTTGGTTAAGGCTCCTTGTAAAAAAGCATTGTTGACGTCCATTTGATAAATGGACCAATTGTGAGCTAGTGCAATTGTAAATATAACTTTAAATGTTTGGGGTTTAAGGACAAGTGCAAAAGTTTCATGAAAGTCCAAACTGGGAGTCTGCGTAAATCCCTTGGCAATTAACCTGGATTTATACCTTGCTACAGAATCATTTGGGTGACGTTTGATCCTAAACAGCCATTTGGTACCAACAATATTGCAGCCGTGAGGTGCCGGAACTAGATCCCAAGTGTGGTTGTTAATGAGAGCATCAAATTCTTCATTCATAGAAGCTCACCATAACAGATCCTTCATAGCCTGAGAAATACACGAGGGTTCAAGTGTAACAGGTAATGGATATTTACTGACCTGAAACATCTTTTTGGGTTTATAAATATTATTCTTGGCACGAGTTTGCTTCGGATGAGCATTCATGATGGCTGGGTGATCAGATGAACTCAACATGGGAGGAGGTGAAGGCTATGTCGAGTCTGGTGGGGCAGGTAAGGATGCCGTGGGCAAAGGCTGTGCTGAGACACCAGGTACAGAATGAGTGATATTACCGTCCCTTTCCGTAATGACAGGAGGGAGAGGATCGTGAGGTGGTGTAGGTGAGGTAGAGGACGCAAGGTTATGGTTAATGGAGCAAGACTGGACAGGATTGGACTGATTTGAGTGGGAACAGAGAGACGGGTCTCGACATGGTGGACAAACGGGCACAAAGCGACTGACATCAAGGAACAGAACCACTTAGGATGAAGAGGAACCAGCGAGGGAAGAATTTAGAGATTGAGTGCAGCAAAGAGAAGCATAAGGAAATATATTATCATGGAAGGTAACATGTCGAGATATGTAGGTTTTATGGGTGAGAGGGTCATAACAAAGATATGCATAATGTGAGTTGGAATATCCAATAAAGATGCATGAGGTAGATCGGTTTTGTAATTTGTGACTGGAGTAAGGCCTAAGCCAAGGAAAGCACAGACAGTCAAAGGAGTGCATATGACAATAATTAGGGGAAGATTTGTACAGGACCTCATAAGGAGAGCGCGTGGTGAGGACTGGTGTGGGCAACCTATTTATAAGATAAATTGCAGTTTGAAAGACATAAGACCAGAATTTGGACGGGAGAGTTAAGTGATGAAGGAGTGCGCGACTAGTTTCAACAATGTGGCGATGGCGTCGTTCAGCAGTGCCATTTAGCTCAGGCGCATAAGTAGGGGTGGTGAAATGCATAATCTCATGTTGTCCCAGAAAGGTTTTAAGTGCAACAAATTCCCCACCATTGTCATTATATAGAGACATAATTTTGGTGTTAAAGAAGTTTTCAACAAGAGACTTAAAACGTATAAAAATGGATAACACTTCAGATTTCTTACGCAGAGGATACAACCAAATGTATTTAGAAAAGTGATCAACAAACAGAACATAATAACGAAACCCATCAATAGATGGAAGAGGTGTTGGACCCCAAATATTAGTAAACAACAATTGAAGATGACGACTATTGGTAAGGTCAATATGACAAAAAGACAACTTGTGGCTTTTGGCATAGGCACAGGACATACAAGGACTCAAAGTAGTAGGTTGAATACAAAGAAGAAAACGTTTATTAAGGTGAGTAAGAATAGGTGTAGTCGGATGACCCAGGATATGCTACCAGTCCTGAGTGCAGATATGAGTAGCAACATTGGCGATATGGCACTTCGACGAAAAAGAAAGGTAATATAAATCATCGGTACAGTCACCGCGTATCAGCACCTCCTTAGTCTGGGCATCCTTGACCTGAAAATGAGTGGAGAAAAATTCAATGGAGACTCGGTTAACAGTGCATAACCTAGAGATTGAAAGTAAATTATGGGTAAGGGTGGGAACATGTAAGACACCAAGTAAGGATAATGGTTTAGTAGAGGTGGGGATAGTGGCAATACCAGTATGGGTAATAGGTAATTCAGTACCATTACCTACTACTACTTGATCAGAGCCATCATACGGGGATGCAAGGGAAAGATTATGAAGATCATTGGTGATGTGGTAGAAGTGTGGCACCCCCTTACCGTAGAGTATGCACCGGGACGCCCGTAGGTCATTCCGGTACATATCCTACGATGAGGGTGAGCTACGAACGATCACTACATTGACTTCACATGGCATCATAATAAAACATCAATATAAAAATCACAATCTTGTTGAAACCAACTTTTTCCTCATTTCATTTCATCAAAATCAAAAGTTTACACTTCGTTCATCTTTTACTATCTGTACATCACTCAAAACCTAGTACAAAAATACTACATGAAAGAGGAGGAACATCAGATCTATCTAGGCCATCCAA